>CAMXCT020000191.1:102500-140000 GCA_947184155.2 Cladocopium goreaui
AAATGCACATGGACATTTGGCGCTTGTGCGAGCCTGTGCAGTCGAAATGGACATGGACATGTCACAGGAGCAATTTCACGCGAGAATTTACAGGAAAAAGGCCGGGAAGCAAAACGCATACCCTGATCTAACCCCGGCCTTAACTCCTACCGTAAGAACCCCTCAGGCGGACACACCGTTTGCGGAATCAAATGCTATTATATAACTAGGAGCACGGCCTTTAGAAGGCCGTGGGTTTTTTGTGATCAACGGTGTATCATGGATGATTCTTGATATGCTCGTGCCAATAGGATTTTGTTTGATGTGATTCTTAAGGCCGTTAACCCCTTATTCTGGTGCATATTTTCAAAAACAGGCATTTCGCCTAGACGAAACTACCATTTTTGAGGTTTTTGAGAATTCCCAAACTAATTCCAACTGACATGTTTTCATGTGGTTCTTAAGGCCGTTAACCCCTTATTCTGGTGCATATTTTCAAAACCAAGCATTTCGCCTAGACGAAACTACTACCATTTTTGGGGTTTATGAGAATTCTCAAAATATTCAACCTGACATGTGTAGAATTTCAAGTTGCCTCCACCTGCAGTTCATCCTTTCGTTGCCAATTTCTCGTTCATTTCCTTTTCTGTTTGTAGTCAGAACATGCATGCGCTTGGCTAAACATAGTTAAACCATGTTAAACCATGTGAAATCAGATTGGGGCCACAGGCGTCCCAATGACTTGGTCAAGTTGGTCAAAAATTGACCAACTTGGTCAAGTTGGTCAAAAATTGGTCAAGTTGGTGACAAATTGAGCAACTTAGTCATTTTTGACCAACCCGACCAACCTTTGGCCAACTTGACCAAGTTGGTCAATTTTTCACCAACTTGACCAACTTTTGACCAAATTTTCCATTTTTGACCAACTTGACCAACTTTTGACCAAGTTTGTCATTTTTGACCAACTTGACCAACTTTTGACCAAATTTGCCATTTTTGACCAACTTGACTAACTTTTGACCAAGTTGGCCATTTTTGACCAACTTGACCAACTTTTGACCAACTTTTGACCCTTTTGGCCAAGCTGGTCATTTTTGACCAGCTTGACCAACTTTTGACCAAGTTTGTCATTTTTGACCAACTTGACCAACTTTTGACCAAGTTGGTCATTTTTGACCAACTTGACCAACTTTTGACCAAGCTGGTCATTTTTGAACAACTTGACCAACTCTTGAACAACTTGATCAAGTTTGTCATTTTTGACCAACTTGACCAACTTTTGACTAAGTTCGTCATTTGGGACCAACTTCACGAACTTTTGACAAACTTTTGACCAAGTTGGTCATTTTTGACCAACTTGACCAACTTTTGACCAACTTGATCAAATTGGTCATTTTTGAACAACTTGACCAACTTTTGAACAACTTGATCAAGTTTGTCATTTTGGACCAACTTGACCAACTTTTGACTAAGTTCGTCATTTGGGACCAACTTGACGAACTTTTGACAAACTTTTGACCAAGTTGGTCATTTTTTACTAACTTGACCAAAGTTTGACCAAGTTGGTCATTTTTGACCAACTTGACCAACTTTTGACCAACTGGGCAAATTTTTGACCAACTTGACTAACTTTTGACCAAGTTGGTCATTTTTGACCAGCACCAATTTTTGACCAAGTTTGTGATTTTTTGACAAACTTTTGACCAACTTGACCCAGTTGGCCATTTTTCACCAACTTGACCAACTTAAGGACACAAGAAGTAGTTTTGCTGGTCAAATTTTAAAAGTTTACCACGAAAACTACTTCTGAGTGGTCTAAATTTGGCTGCAAACACTTCTTGTGTCCTTAAGTTGGTCAAGTTGGTGAAAAATGACCAACTGGGTCAAGTTGGTCAAAAGTTGGTCAAAAATCACCAGCTTGGCCAAAAATTGGGCAAGTTGGTCAAAAATGACCAACTTGGTCAAAAATTGGTCAAGTTGGTCAAAAATGACCAACTTTGTCAAAAATTGAGCAAGTTGGTCAAAAATCACCAACTTAGTCAAAAATTGACCAAGTTGGTCAAAAATCACCCACGTCAAAAATTGACCAAGTTGGTCAAAAATCACTAACTTGGCCAAAAATTGACCAAGTTGGTCAAAAATCACAAACTTGGTCAAAAGTTGGTCAAGTTGGTCAAAAATGGCCCAAAATTGGTCAAGTTGGTCAAAAAATCACAAACTTGGCCAACCGTTGGTCAAGTTGGTCAAGTTGGTCAAAAATCACCAACTTGGCCAGAAACTGACCAAGTTTTTAAAAAATGACCAACTTGGCCAAAAATTGGCCAAGTTGGTCAAAAAATCACCAACTTTGCCAAAAATTGACCAAGTTGGTCAAAAATCACCAACTTGGCCAATTTTTGGCGAAGTTGGTCAAACATGACCAACTTGGTCAAAAGTTGGTCAAGTTCGTGAAAAATCACCAACTTGGTCAAAAATTTGCCAAGTTGGTCAAAAGTTGGTCAAGTTGGTCAAAAATGACCAACTTGGTCAAACTTTGGTCAAGTTAGTAAAAAATGACCAACTCGGTCAAGTTGGTCAAAAATGACCAATTTGATCAAGTTGGTCAAGAGTTGGTCAAGTTGGTCAAAAATGACCAAACTTGATCAAAAGTTGGTCAAGTTGGTCAAAAATGACACACTTGGTCAAAAGTCGGTCAAGTTGGTGAAAATTTGACCAACTTGGTCAAATTGGTCAAAAATTGCTCAAGTTGGTCACAAATTGACCAACTTGGTCAGGTTGGTCAAAGGTTGGTCAAGTTGTTCAAAAGTTGGTCGAGTTGGTCAAAAATGACCAACTTGTTGAAGTAGGTCAAGAGTTGGTCAAGTTGGTCAAAAATGACCAACTTGGTGAAGTAGGTCAAGAGTTGGTCAAGTTGGTCAGAAATTGACCAACTTGTTCACGCTGGTGAAAAATAGGTCAAGTTGCTCAAAAGTTGGTCAGGTTTGTCAAAAATTGGTCAAGTTCGGCAAACATGTGAACCTTAACTGACCATCACATGTGTGAAATCAAGCTGGACAATGTGACCAATCAAATCGTTTGTTGAGATGAAAGCGGACCGGGGTGACCCCTGGGGGTAAACACCACCATTTTTGCAGTGCTCCTCTGCACAAGAGATATGTAATGTTCATAGTCCCCAAGTTATGATGCCTAAAAATAGTGCAATCCAAAGTTTTTTATGTTTCAGGAATTAGCACCACAAGAAGTAGTTGAGACACTTTTCAAAGCGGTTTTTCATGTACCACCCAGCCGATTTTCAAAAGGTAGGCCCGAACACTTGTGGCCTCCTTAAAACATAGCCACTCGAAAGTCTACACTGACATGTTTTGATTCCTGTGTTGGTCACAGCATCGCTTCGAGTTCTTCCAAGAACCTTTGCGATCTGGATTGTTTAAGGTACAACGCCAGCACCACATGAACACATGGAAAGTTCCAGAGAACTTACAATAGCGTGGCATGACGCATGAGTGGAAAGTTCCAGAGACCTTACAGTAACGTAGCATGACGTATGAGTGGAAAGTTCCAGAGAACTTACAGTAACGTAGCATGACGTATGAGTGGAAAGTTCCAGAGAACTTACAATAGCGTGGCATGACGCATGAGTGGAAAGTTCCAGAGAATACAGAGAAGCATGTCCTTCCTCCGTAAGTTTGTATGAACGTTATTACATGTCCCACCCCACCCCAGCCCACCCCACCCCACCCGTGCATACATGCACCTAACGGCAGCCACAGAAAACATTTCCTTCCTCCGCAAGTTCACATGAACGTTATTACATGCCCCACCCCACCCCACCCCACCCGTGCAATCCCGTGCATACATGCACCTACCGGCAGCCACAGACAAGCATGTCCTTCCTCCGCAAGTTCACATGAACGTTATTACATGCCCCACCCCACCCCACCCCACCCCCCGATGTGTACAAAACACCACGGCCTTCTAAAGGCCGTGGTCCAACTAGTTTGTATGTATGTGTGTATATATATATTATATTATATATATAGTATAATATATATATTAAATACATATATATAGATATATATTTATATATATATTATACACACATATATATAATATACTTATATATATATATATTATATACACACACACATACAAAGATCCATATTTGCAGTGCATCTAAGGTTCGCCCCGTTTTTCCTCCCCGTTCTGTCGTTTTTGCCCAGGATGGAAGCTGCTCTACAGCTGGGCAGTCGCAATTCCGTCAGCAGCGATCCCATGACAGGCTCCATGTGACTTGGATGAACAGCCGCTGGAGGTAGTAGTTTTACCCAGCCCCAAAATGGTCGGTTTCTTATTGGGCTTCCTAATTATATATATATATATACCTACATACCTACATGCCTACATGAATATCCAATTATTAAAATATATATATATATATATTATATACACACACACATACAAAGATCCATATTTGCAGTGCATCTAAGGTTCGCCCCGTTTTTCCTCCCCGTTCTGTCGTTTTTGCCCAGGATGGAAGCTGCTCTACAGCTGGGCAGTCGCAATTCCGTCAGCAGCGATCCCATGACAGGCTCCATGTGACTTGGATGAACAGCCGCTGGAGGTAGTAGTTTTACCCAGCCCCAAAATGGTCGGTTTCTTATTGGGCTTCCTAATTATATATATATATACCTACATACCTACATGCCTACATGAATATCTAATTATTAAAAAAAACATGATCGATATTTCTATACATGAATATTGAAGTAACTATCTTTCTATCCATCCATCCATCGATCGATCGATCTATCGATCGATCTATCTATCTATCTTTCTATCTATCTATTAATCTAATCTAATCTAATCTAACCTAATCTAATCTAATCTTATCTATCTAATCAATCTATCTAATCAATCTATCTAATCTATCTATCTAATCTATCTAATCTATCTATCCTATCTATCCTATCTATCTATCTATCTATCTTTCTAATCTATCTATCTATCTATCTATTAATCTAATCTAATCTAATCTAATCTTTTCTATCTAATCAATCTATCTAATCAATCTATCTAATCTATCTATCTAATCTATCTATCAAATCTATCTATCTAATCTATCTATCTAATCAATCTATCTAATCTATCTATCTTTCTAATCTATCTATCTATCTATCTAATCTATCTATCTAATCTATCTATCTAATCTATCTAGTCTATCTATCCTATCTATCCTATCTATCTATCTATCTAGCTAGCTATCTATCTATCTATCTTTCTAATCTATCTATCTATCTATCTCTCTATCTCTCTATCTATCTATCTATCTATCTATCTATCTCTCTGTCTATCTATCTATCTATCTATCTATCTATATATCTATCTATCTAATCTAATCTAATCTAATCTAATCTTATCTTATCTTATCTTATCTTATCTATCTATCTATCTATCTATCTACATATATATATATTTATATATGCATATGTGGGATCGGGGAAACATCGTGCCCCATGGGTGCCTGAAATAAGGGCAGCAGATGTTTCTTTGCTTCAGCAACAACCTTGGCAGTCTCACATTCAAGTTGGACCTGTAGAGTCAAACTCCTTTTAGATGAATCAGCGCCGTCCAGAATCGAATTTAGCAAACACATGTACTCGATATTTGTCAACAAACGGACATCTCAAATTTAGAGCTAGGAATGCATAAAGTGCCTGTCCCTCCAAAAAAACAAACGCGCATGTTGGCCCCTATGTTCCTTTTGGTCAAGGATATTCCTGCATGGGGACACTTAGCATGCTAGATGGCAACTTTTGCAACTGAAATGTCCTGTTGCAGCCACTGCAACTTTCAAAACTGGGAACATCATGACCACAACATGCTCAACCCATTCTTCTGCATATGCATGATGGATACAAATTGGAGGGTTTCGGGTTTTCGCGAACCACAGTTTCAAGCAAGAAACACAACTTTTAATCCATTTGACTTGGTTTCAAAATCAAGTATGCTAAACTCGAACCTACAAAAAATCCTTGTAGTTTCATTCGACTCAATTATGCTAAACCTACTACCAAAATCCTTGAACAAAAAACCGTCGAAAACGTCCATCCCCTGTTGCCTCAACAAAAAAAGGAACGGCGAGTTATCGGAGAGCCTCCGAAGCTCCGATACCTTCGTGCGTCTTGGTGATTCCCATTGATACCTGCAGATGGTTTATCAAGGTTTGAACACGTGGTAAAAGACCGTGGTTGAAATCTTGGTGATTTCAATGACATATAAAACTTATAATGAATAGTGACGTTAGAGTTGGTTGATCATAGTGAATTCATAGTAAAAACTTCTGACAGACAATACTTTAATCTTACCATTCATTGAATCCTCTATTCATGTCTCAACCAGCCACGCATATATGGTTGTCCTTACACCAATTTGGTAATTTTGGTTGATTTGGTAAAATGTCCTTTGCCCTACGCGCCCAAAAACCAGTCTTGAGGGTTGCGTGGTGGTTTGGGAAACAACAAGAGTTTCGGGGACAGGGGAACATCAGAGTGTTCCAAACCTTCGCCTTTTTGGAAATGAGGATGAAACCAGGAAAACTCTCCTGACCACAGGGATGATATGCCAGTTGGTTTATGTCGGTTTAAGAAACAGATCTTGAGGATGTTGTAGGTATCATCTTCCCTCTTTTCTTTCAAACATGCATGTGTTTTTTGTTTGACTACTTTGTAGTTTTTCAAAAAAACACGGTTTCTATCTCTATGTGGGATGATCTGAAACCTATTGACAAGCGACCAATATGTTTTCGTGCATTTTTGTTTTTTAGACGGCTTAGCTGTTGTATTTTATAGACTAAATGACCAAACTGAACGTCTAAAAGAGGAGGATCGTGAAAGCATCAACACCCAGTTGCCACACATATTTCAGCTGCACACAGAACTGCCAGACCACAGTGGATCCCCCTGGATCTACACTGCCATAGTAACGGAAACTCACCCTGAGTTTTTTGGGTTGACGGCGGCCTCGGACCAGGAATTATACTTTGAAAAACTTTGAGAAGAAGGCTGGAAGTGGAGGGTTTTTTTCGCTGCCGAGACTGAACTAGTGACTAAGGGCGGGTCGATGAGAGCACCCTGCTAGTTGGATCAGTTCCCCGGCTTTGATCCATGATGATCAAGAGCTGAAGAAATCACCATTTACTTCGATGATTTTCCGATGAGTCTCCGGTGAGTTGAAATCAAGCGATCAGAGGTCCAAGGTAGTTGGGGGACCTCAACATTTTTGGCGCATCAATTGATGCCTCATAATTTCCGGTCCGAGTTTCACCTTTGTCCCAAACATCTTTTGTTGGATTTGATTAGTATCTGATATGTTTTTTTTCTCCATTTTTTCCACCTGTCTCAAGCCCAATGTTTTTTTCACCAACTCAAAGCATTCCTGGGGCAGACCGCAAGGCGCAAAGTGCGGCTGAACTTTTGAAGCAAAAGCGGAGATGCTCCATGGTGACTCAGATGGACAGGGACTCGTCCGCGAGGTCCGTTGCGCTACTTGGATCCACTGGGCAGATGGGGTTCGGATGGGATTTTCGTTCAGCCAAAAACCACTTGGGGTGCCTGTTGCCATTGTCGTCGTCGTCGTCATCATCATCATCATCCTCCTCCTCCTCCTCGTCGTCGTCGTCGTCTTTGCGTCGTTGTCAAGCCAATTTTCACAGAGCCCTTTTTGCACAAGGAAGCTAATTGTGAAGTCACCATTTTTTGCCTATGCCGTGACAAGCATCATCACCTTCAACTTGATCATCCTGGGACGCTTGGTCGACAGGGGTTGCTGGGATGACCCACTGGTGAATGTGGTGTAGTTTTTGGATGGTTTTTGTTTCGATGTGTATATTAATATTAATATATATATAATATCGTTTGTTAAACTGTTGTGTTTCATTTTTCTTGCTTCAGTTGATGGTTACCCAGTGGATCCCAGGTGACAAACACAGGGCGAGCAAGCTTGCCGCGAGTGCAACCACCAACAGTTGCTTTTTGGGGTCTCTGGCACCCCAAATCCAGAAACTTTGAACCACAACATCGCAATTGAGCCTGTCCGAAAATCAGGGCAGCATTGAAAACCTTCAGTGACAATCGATTTTTTTTTTTAATGGACTCTCATGCAATTCTGCCTGACTGCTGAGGTATAGAAGTGGATGTCTCGACCAAATTGGGGCAAGAGGATATTCCCGAGTGGTTCGGCATTTGCAACCTCATCGTTGTTCCTCGATCAAAAAAAAAGGTGCTTTTCAAAAATCAGCATTTTTTCCCAGGGATGGTTTGAAAAACCACACTGCGAACATGGTGTTTCACCTGGTCACTTGTCACCACTCCAAGTGGTTTGCCAAGTGCCCAGCTGTGCCCAGATGACCCCCCAGAATCCCGATGATTGGGGCCTGGGATTGGACATATTGGACCATGGGAACCATGGGACCCTGGGTGACTTAGATTCATTTCTCCAGAATGGGATCTATGGACCATATGGAGCCTGGTGAAAAATAGGCCCAGATTTGCCCCAAAAATTCACAGATCCAATATCTACGCCGTCTACGCATGAGGTGATTCTCTTTACTCTCGAGATGAGTATCAGCCGCTTGGCCGGACTTGTGGGGCGAGCATCGATGGGCATCAAAATAGCTTGCAAAAGATCAAGAACAAGGGGGATTTAAGTATAAAACAAATGGATTTTAGCTTGGAACAGGGGGACTTAAGCATCAAACATGGCGATTTCATTATAAAGCTGAGGATTTCATCAAAAATCTGGGGATTTCACTCTGAAATGAGGGACTTAACCATAAGACATGGGGCTTTGAATGGGGATGGGTCATGTTAGCAATGTTTTTCTCACGGACGAACATCCATAAACATACAAAAAGCGAACTGGAACATCACCATCTCTAATAGGTGAATCAACTATTTCTATGGGCCATTTTCAATAGCTATGTTAAATTACCAGAGGGTAATATAACAACATTTTGTTGTAGATCAACATTTGAAGCACAAAAAAACTGCAAATTCTGGTCGGTTTTGGTGCTTAAATAGGCTACCATGGGAACACTGTGTTCCAAACCACGGCTACGAAACCCTGCTGGTGTCTCAAGTCAAGTTGCTTGAGAGTTTCTTAATTGATCAGAACTCTGATTCTCCCCTAAATCCTCAGTGTTTCCATGTGTTTTCCCATTTTTTTCCCCAAAAAAACCCTCAGTGTTTTCAACACCTGGCCACATCCCTGTGGGAGGCCACCCAAAAAGATGGAAAAGCTGACCTGGAAAATCTGGCAAAGACATCATCTTTTTATATCTTTTGGACATCCTGGAAACTCTGTTCTATCTATTTGGGGGGTTGCTATGACATGCAGTAACTATATCTCATGAATTTCCTTTGGTTGCTCCGAACTTGGTAAGATGCTTCTAGTTGACGAGCAAATGGCGGCTTGGGGTTTGAACCCAGGGAACCAAACAGTCATGACATCTAATTTTTGCCTGAAAAGGGTACCCCCATGTCCACCATTCATTGTTGGACAGAGGTAATCTAAATGATGGCTGTTCAGCTGTTCATTGGACAACATCTCCCCTATTGAATGATCGTTGTTTTCCCAGGATTTTCCCATTTCTTGTTGGAACCACCTCATCTTAATCCCAGCGCTGGCGCCGAGGTTTGTTCGCACAAGGATGCGGCGTGTTCTTTTGCGGCCGCGAAAGGTGGTGGAATCTGTTGCTGGCTGAGACAAGATGGGTCAGCGCGGGTCGTAGGATGATCCTCCGACTGGAGGACTGGAGAACTTCATGGACGATGTGCAACTTTAGGAACCAAGTTTTCACCCACAACCATATGTCAATATGTTGTTTTTCCTTTTTCTGGTCTAAGCATGTTTAAGCAACACAAACAGCATCTTTTGTTTCCAGCTTCCATCAGAACAGAGATATTGATCATAATTGCTTTCAATCAATGGGTTTCTTTGGGTTAACCCATTCATATCCATGATGAAGTACCTGAATTGTTGGGTTTGAATTAGCCATGGCTGAGAACCAGGTTCGATCTGCTGATCATCATCGTGTCCGTACTGGAGACGATCCTGGATTTTTGGGCAACTCGGATCTAAAAAACGCGGGTTTTGTTCGCGTTTCTTCCGGGCAAAAAAAACAGGGGCACCATCGTGGCTGAAGCTTGGCAAATGCGAGGTTAGTGGCTTGAGTTTTCAGAAGACATGGGAGGACAGACTTAAAGATTGAACTTTTCTTGAAAGGAATATACTTATATCTATTTATATCTAGGATGAACCCTGGTTTTGGCATGTCTTCCATCTGAACCACGAAGCGGTGCTTTCAGGTTTGCACCATCTATTGAAACAGATGGATGCAGGCTCTGTGTTAAAATTTGTGTGATGGATTCTATGTTCAGTTAGTTGCTTCGCCAGATCAGTTCATATGATATTCAATTTGGTCTCATTAGCGCCCGTATTGTTGTTGACAATTTTCCATGATTTCTCATTGGTGTTGATATCCAAGTTTCAACTTCAGTGCATGATATCCCCGTTCTTGCTGTGAATTCTACCCCATAAGATTGATATGCTCCCCTAGAGGTTTCAGACATTGAACTTGTTGAAAAGCGGTTCACCCTGAATATCTGATTATGTCTATGATTTACGAGAAGCCAAAGTGTCATGAGATTTGTTGACATATACAAGAAGATATGCGTGATCATGTGCATAGAGATTTCTGGTCACACCCTGGCCCTATTTAGTGCTCTTATTATATTAATTACAATTATATACAAACCCTTTGCTTTGCGCATACCACCTTGTATTCTCATTGTTGCTAGTTGAAGTACCGTTGTTGCAAGTTTTTTCCCCTTTTTTGTTGACAGAATGAAAACGGGCAAAGCTCTATGTTTGTTGGTTGCGATTGGTTTGGTGGCACTTGCCTTGATTCGGCTTAATATCCTCGTTTCCTTGGGGGTTCCAACCCGGTGTTACCCCGCATGTTTTTGGTTCGTCCCACCACCTGATTTGTCCTTAGTTAAATCCCGAAGTCCACCAAGTGTTGTTGGTGTATGAAATCCTCCAATTTTCTTGCAACCCATGACATCCGCCAATTCTTTATTGATGAACTCCGCATTTTTGTCGGTCAATTTCTCAATTTGTCAAAAACCGACCCATCCCTGGCACTCCTTAATCAGACATGGCTAGCGGCTAGCTGAATATTCCCGCAAGCTCAAGGATTTTCGCATTAGATCCTCCATTTTGTTTAGGGATTGCCAGTCGAGGATTACCCTACAGTAATTTAGTAAAATAACATAGATATAGAAAGCCCCTGGTTTTCCATTCAGAAAATGCTATATAACTGGTGGGTTTGAGATTAAAATCTCATTACAAAACCATTATATCAACATTCCTTTTGTCGCTCAACTCATCATTTATAACCATTTCCAGGATGAAGTTTCTACTTTTCAACCATTCCAAACTTCTTAAAACCATTCTAAATGCCACGTTTTTTTTGGGCCACAAGCAACGGTCCCCAGTTTTGGCGCCTGGCTGCCGCCCGAGGCAACCTCCGAGTCCAGCCAGCACGTCAGCGCCTCGCAGCTGCGCTTCGTCCGCACGGTGCGCTTGGCCCGGGCCCTGCGGGGCATCCGGGTGATGCGGCTGCTGCGCTACGTGAGTGCCTTAAGGACCCTGGTGCTATCAATCATGAGCAGCTTGGCCAAGGGAGTGTTGATGATTAGGTCATTAGATCATATTAGGTCGTCATTGATGTTAGACATTTTTGGGGTACCATGAAAAATATGGGGATTTAAGTGGACATAACTGAATGATTGTTGGTTGACGATTAATTCGGGGATGATACTACCTAATAGCAATTGGGGATTATCACAACCCATTAACAGGATCAGAATCCATTAGGGAATATATTGGTGGTCATGTGGAATAATGGTAACTTATTGATCATGGTGAAAGAACCTCTTGCCTGAATAATGATGGTGAATTATCTCAACCTTTATAATGGTGAATTGATATGGAATATATAATATAGTATTTAATGCTTATGTCAGAATGGATACCCATGATCACTGGCTGATATGACGATGGGGACAACTAACCATGATTTCCGCTGAACTCGGCATGATGCTCAGAACATCCACAAATGGCTCTGGAATCAAATACTGGCCAGGCAAATGTCCCCTTGGGGATAATGCCTTGGCCAGACTCATGTTGAGCTCTGCAAGACCCACAAGTTCGTCAGATGTCAGAACTAAACCAAGGTCTGCAGCTACTCAAGGTAGGACATTACCGCTACGGTTCCTAGTCAGCTGAGTGCTAGAGGAGCATTCAGGCACTATCGTCCAATGATGTTTCTTTTGCTCACGCAACTTGAACCGAGCCCACAACAGCCAACAAGCTACCGGGTTGACTACCCTGGACCAGACCAGGGGTGGGCTTTGGAGTTTTGCCAAGTGATGATTGTGCCTGCGTTCAACCCATCATCATGTTGTTTGAGGATTTTGATATCTGATTATTATCAGATTATATTTTGCAGCATCCTTCCTGACTTTCATTGTACTGGGTCGATGTTGTAACAAGTGCCGATGACAAGATCTTGTGCCAAATCGTGGTGTGTCCATGGGGAAAGGCCTACATGGGCAGCGCCTATGACTTCAACTTACTGATGTATTTTTTGGCACTTCGCATAGGCACACGATGCTTACCTGTCATATCTTTTTGGGTTTACCCACTATACTCCCCTCTGTCTCCCTTACTCGCCCTTTGTCTCCTCTTCTCTCTCCTTGCTCTTGCCTGCAGCTGCTGCTTGGCTTGGTTTCCTCTTCTGCTCCACCGCTGAAAGCTCTTGAGTTTTACTGTTCTGAATAGAATGCGAAAGCGTGTGGCTACCAAAGAGTTTGTCAGGAGACTTAGGGGGTCAGTCTCCCAAAATTTGATTTCGGACCTCGTTCGGACCTCGTTCGCACCTCGTTCGGACCTCGTTAAAATTGTAACCAGTCAGAGCCCAGCCCCGAGAGGTTCTGGAACGGCTTTGCAATGGTCTGCTGCTTGGTCTGCTGCTGCTGCTGTTGTTGTTGCTGCTTGGATGTTGGAAATCACATCCAAGTTTGTACTCGTATGTTGGAAATGCCATGAAATTTGGTGTGCCATGCGGAGGATGATAGGTCTGACTGTTCAAACATGTTCAAACAGGCATATGGTTGTCAACTTTTGGTTAACAAGCGTACATTAAACGTATAGTAAATAGATATATTTGAGTTGCCTGCCTCAGAATTAGTCCACTTTGACCGTCGGTGTGCCAATAAGATTTCCAGCTGGCGGAAGATTATTGATGTCTGGCGTAAGCGGTGTGCCATGCGGCTGGCGCAAGTTCTAGTAAATGGCGTAGGATCACGCTGGGGCCCGTATATAGATGAGTTGTTGGCCACATCCCATAGATGGGAATGGACCAAGATGTTGGTCCATCGGTACTAGAATTTTGACCCAGCAGCCATATGTTCAGAGCAGTCATTTCTTTGAATCTTTACGTCAATCTTTCTGGGGTCGGTAAATATGTTGTTACCCTTTTTTTTTGCGTTTACATGAGTTATATCATAAGTTATATCATAAGTTATATATAGGTTATATCCTGAGTTATGCCATGAGTTATATTATAAGTCATACATACATATATATATATATATATAAGAAAAAAGTTGGGTTATGTGAAAATGAGGACATTTCCCAACCCCTGTCTTTCTCCTCTAAAGCCCCCTGAACTTGAAGCGAAGCGAGGTAGCATGGCCTCTCTCTTGTGGACGCTGGTCCTGCTGATGCTGCTGTTCTACTCCTTTGGAGCGCCTCGAATTTATGGTTGGCACACCCTAAAGCATAAAGCCCTATTCTTGGAGGTTTTATTATGGAAAAAAGATAGGTTTGATTTTAATGGTTTGGGGGCTACGGCAGAATTTCGAAGCCAAGTTTTCACTTGCTTTCGTTGATGGTTGGGGAGTGCTGGTTGGTGAATTTAACAGAGATGATCAATGAAAGGGAGGCCGTGCGTATGGTACTTGGCCTTGTAGTTTACAACCCATAAAGTACCTCAAAATCCCATGGTTGATCATCATTTTGCGTATTCAAATGATCATTTGGGGGTGAAATCCCCCATTTTCAGACAAACCCATCAGGGTGTAGCAGAATGAAACAGGATGATGTACACTACCAACCAGTTGCAACTAGCTGACACTTGCACTACCAAGAACGGAACATGTTGGGTACGTCTTAGCTTTTCTGGCCACTGTCTAGCAACCCCGTGAAAAGATGGATTTTTGCAATTTATCACCACTAATCCGTGGGACTTTACTTTTCAATCTTTGAAAAGGGGTTGCCCTACTAGTCCCATCCCCACCTCATATTAAACACCTCATTTCTATGGTCCCGGAATGTGGAAATTCCCTACAAAACCCATGGGTTTCGTTTCGGGGATTGACCAATAGGTCCATTGCTACCCCCTGGCTGCTACCATGCCATGGTAGTGGGGGGCTACAAAAAACCATTCATTGAACCATTAAACATACCATCCTCCCATCTCATTAAAAAAAAACCTACCTGTTGGTTGAACATGGTTTCCCAATCCCGTGGTTTATCAGTTTATCCCTAGAGTAACATTGGTAGTATAAGTCCCTAGAGTAACCAATGAACCATGGGTATTTTTGAATGGATCACCTCACAGAAATCATGGGCGACCATGAAAAATAGGGGGTAGTTAGGATTGGAACGGGGGATGGGATTCACATAAATACAATATAAATACAGTATATATATATATGAGATATATATATATAATATACACATTAGTATGGATTATATAATCCATCTTCATTCTATAGTCATATATCATCATCTTTAAATTCCAGCATTGCCGGATGGTACAAATGTGGCCATGACCGCGGCCAGGTGCTGTTCACTCAGCTGGTCTCCGACGAGTGCCGTTTCCAAAGCATTGTGAGTGCCTCGAATCCTGGAAAAAACTGACCAGAGTTGGATGGTAAAACTCGGTAAAACCATGGGGAGAAGATCCATGGGGTGGGGCTGATTGAGGTTGGAGATTTCTGAGGGATTTTTGGCGATGACTCTTTGGTATTTCAATTTCTGACGGATTGACGGATTTTCGGAGATAATAAGCACAGATGCTTCAATGATTTCTGACATATGTTTGGTGATTATTCTAAGAGATTCCAATGATGACTTGAGTTCTTTCATTCAATGATTCTACTCAGAACTATCTCAGCGACCACTTTGAAGGTCGGCTTGGGATGGTGCCAGGCTCTGAAGGTCCGTGATTTGCCACCGAACTTGGCAGACTACTGTACAATGTGGGGCCAGTTCGTTAGCTAAGTTGGTGAACATAGTTCCAATAACTAGGGTTTATGGCAATGAACTATCTACAATCAATGTGGTTTGTACATCAACAAGCATAACTGGCGGGCCCAACTGCTAGGGCCAAATCATGATGGGAAACCACATATCTCGACCATGAAATGCCATTGCGTTTTTCGCAAAGAATGGCTTTCGACTAGTATTGTCCAATCCGACATTGTCTAGTTGGTGGTTATTTACATATATATATATATATTATATATTATATATATATATATATATTTTTTTTTTTGGTCTCGTGTTCCGTGTTCCTACCCCCCCATGGTATGGGTCCCCAGGTAGCACCCCCTTCCCTTCTATTTGCAAGCTATTGGCAGCATTTCTGAGGTCCAGCCTCGTATTTGCTAGGTCTTTGCAGCATTTCTGACTACCAGCCTCGCAGTTACTAGGTACATGCTACCTTTTAGACGACCTACGTAGCACCATACTTCCTCAAAGTACCTACGTGCTACCTGTAGTCATATATACATTTGCTATGTATGTACTTTCTATTTACTACCTGTGTACTCTCACAACACTACATGTGTTCAACATATCTTTCCTGCATACTAGGGACTTACTACGCATATGCTTCTATATCGTACTTATGAACTACCATACCTACGGTACATACCAAACTACACCATGCCTACCATACCTAGCATACATACCTGTAGATACCATGCCTACCATACCTACCCTACATACCAAACATACCATACCAACCACAAATGCCATACATACCATACCTACCAAACATACCAGACCTACCATACCAACCATACATGGCATACATACCATACATAGCATACCTACCGTATATACCACACTTGCACCGCAGACCATACCAACCATTACATGCCATACATACCATACATACCATAGCCACCATGGGAACCATACATACCAAAACCTACCAAACCTACCATACATGCCTTACTCTGGTATACATGCCACACATACCGTCATATCAAACATACCATACCCAACATACTTACATACCACACCTACCATCCATACAATACCAACCATACACGCCATACATACCACACCTGCCATACATACCAAACACACCATACATTCCAAACATACTATACATACCATACCAACCATACATGCCAGACATACCATACATATCAAACATACCGTACATGAGATAATTACATACCATACTCACCACACTCACCTTGCCATATATATTGTCATACATACACTACACCCCCCGCACCACACACCCCGCAACACACAACCCCCACCACACCACAGGGGGGGGAGCTGACACATGACCATGGCCGCGGGGGGTTTTGCTGGACCATATATATATATATTATATATAACATGATGTAATACATATATATATACATATATACAACATGATATAATATATTTAATTTAATATATATATATATAATTTAATATATATATATATTGTATATTTTATATTTTATATATATTATATATACTATATATATTATATATTTTATATTATATTATATTATTTTATATTGTATTATTTTATATTATATTATATTATTTTATATTGTATTATATTATATTATATTATTTGATATATATATATTGTATACAATATATATATAATATAATATAATATAATTTAATATAGTATAATATATATATACTATATATATTATATTATCTATATTATATTGTATATATTATATTATATTATACTATATATATTATGTATCTACAATATATATATAATATATATAATATAATAATATGTATATATATTATATGTGGTGGTTTTCTAAAATAGGGGTACCCCCCAATCATCCATTTTTTGTTTGGATTTTCCATCATAAACCATCCAGCTATTGGGGCACCCCCATTTCAGGAAACCTCCAAGCGTTGGAGTGTTGAATGCCTAATCCTGGATTCTGTGATCCATGGCTCTCCCAGCCATTCCCTTAGATTTTAGTTTGTCTTTAGGGATAATGATGAGAGTATCTTTAGCATAATTATACATATCTTCACATTATGATAGTAAAAATATCACTATCTTTTGTATTTGTTTAATGTCTTAGATTTATACATCAGCACTGGAAACCACTAGAGTCACTCGACTTTTAGCAGCTGGGAAGCCAGCAGTACAAAAAGTAGCTCAAGAATTTCTTTACATGTGTCGGGATTTGCCATTGTTCTTCCATCGTTTTGGCATGGAAAAAATCCTGGTTGAGAGTCTAGAGGGTTTTCCACAGCTGAACAATACCTGCTAAGCTTGTTTCTTTGGTTCTACTACCTGTTTAAGTGAGATGCAGATTAGTTACATATAATTACCATAATCCAGGAATGATCTGATTTCCAACATCGACCAAACAGTAGAAGGTTTCAAACATGGGCAGTATGATGGGCATCATGATCAGCATTTCTGTTGGCTGAACATAATACTGTAACAACCAGCAGTTGCTGGTGAAACCTGGTTTGGGGAAGAGTAGGGATATTCATATCCCTATCGCTGGTTATATCACAATCTTACGTAAGCGATATACAGTGCACAGTATATATATATACACGCACATATATATATATATATAAATATGTAACATCCAGTATCTAAACAAGAAGGCTATAATCATGTCGACAACCAATGTAGAAACATCAGCGTCAGAGCCACTATGTAATTCCGTTCATACAATCACTAAAACCATTGCATATATGACAAGCATCTATTGGTCACCTATGTTATCCCCAAGCTCTTTGGGTCGTACCTCCCACCGGTCCCGGGACGTTTTAAAACCCCTTTGGGCACTGCCTGCAGTGCCCGCTCTGCTCCGAGACACGCAAGATCACAATGCGGTGCCTCGCTGTGAAGACGAGTCCAGTGAGTACTGGTCCTCCATCAACGAGAGCATGCTGACTTTGTTCATGTCGCACGCTTGAAGTTGGCATCTCCAACGGCGAACGTGGTGCTTGGTGATGAATATACTTAGTGGTTGGTGGTTTCAAACATTTTTTATTTTCCATTTCATATATGGGATAATCCTTCCCATTGACTCATATTTTTCAAGATGGTTATTGCACCGCCAACCAGCTTAGTAGTATACTTGGTGGTTCAGCCCAGTAACCTGGATGGGTTCACCCCCAGTAGCTCTCAGAACTTGTAGGGTTAGCCGAGTTGCAACTGGGTGAACAGAGGCAGTCACTACGAGGGGCGAACTAACCAACTGAGTACTCCCATTCATGGAACTGGGGTGAACCGCCAATCAGTAGTAACCTACCAGTAGACTTGAGGGATTTTCATGCTCAAAATATTACCATCAAAGGGCCGTTGATGAGTTTTTCCTATGGTGATTTAACATTTTTTCCAGGGGTCTTGACAACCATCAAAACTGCATGGGGATATACGGCAATTGATAGAGAGTGAGATTTCAACACAGATAACCACATCACAACCAGCGTTATATGAATATTTTCATTAGAGTCACTAGAGGATCATTGTCTTTATAAAACATGCTTATATGAATAATCCATTTTCTCATGACTCGGTAGCATCATGATTACAATAAATCACTCTGTTATCATCACAATCCCCGAAATTCAATCTTGTTCCATTAGATCTTATTGCGATTTTATGCAAAATAGCTCATAAGAGCTTTACCAGACATGAATATCATGAGTGACCCCCTAGTTACAAATTACAAACTATTCTAGTCGCTGGGGGTAACGGTGACTTCTGGGGTATTCCTATTCTTATATCAACCCATACATTGCTGGTTGGTGGTTTGGAACATTTTTTATTTTTCCATATATTTGGAATAATCATCCCAACTGACTAATATTTTTCAGAGGGGTTGAAACTGAAACCACCAACCAGTTGTATTTTGGCTACTATTTTATATCGCATTGTATCCCCTTCATATCTCCATTTTTGGGTGGTCTTATAGCAAACTATATCATCTATATCTCATGGTTCACCCATCATCTAGCACCTTTTGGTGATACACATTCCATTCTCTGGCATTATTCACCCAATATTTACCCATGGTATTGCAATTACAGCCTACCAGGACTACCATTTTAAGTCACTAAAGCCGCCTAGCTGGGTGGGTCATGGATGTTACTGGGTAACAGATAGACCAATTGATAGCTGTAAAAAAACACTATCTCAATATATGCTGACTGGATTAGAATTGTATCCCCACTTTCTCGCCATAAGCTGGTTGGTACACGTAGTACACGTCCCCTTCAGAATTATGGTCCCAGAAATTGGCAAGCCATGTTTTTTGAACACTGTGATATCTCCATAGTTTTTTAATGATCAATGATCTTATTCCCTTTATACAATCTCATTTTTATCTCATTTTATTTTAGTGATATCATTTTTGTCTCCATTTTCTTCCCAGGTCCATCACCGGTGGCGTGGATTGGGAGATCGCGCTGAAACCGCTGCGAAGGATCTCCATCCTGGCCGTGATATGCTTGGCTCCTCGCTGCCGTTTTTTCTTTTAACGAAACAGACACAGTAAAAAACCTAGGCATATGAAATCATGTGAATATATATATATATTATAAACCATGATATTACAATATAATATAATACAATACAATACAATATAATATAATATAATATAATATAATATAGTAGAATACATAATATATATAATCTAATTATAATACAATACAATAAAATACTTATAATATAATACATATAGTAATATATATATATATTATTGTAATATATATATATGGCATATATGGCATATGTGGCATATGTGGCATATGTGGCATATATATATATTGCATATATAATGTATGTATGTATCTATGTGTGATAAATTGTGTAGTGCAATGTAATGTATCAAGGATATACACACATACATATACACATATATCATATATCATATATCATATATCATATGTCATATATCATATATCATATATCATATATCATATATATACATATATGTATATATATATATGTATATACATAAATATATATACATATATATATATATATGTAGATATACACATATATATATAATTATATATACATATTGTAGGGCTTCGCACATCGGCGATGCCCGAAGGGTTGTGATTGTTGCCCAGAATGTCGTCCGCTTGCTTTGTTGTCATCTTGCAACCACCTGCCCACACACCTTTCTTTCGCATTCTTGTAGTAGCCAAAAATCGTAAAGTATATAGGTGGTGTTTTCATATTTTTTTGACACCATCGGAGCACAAAACACCGTAAATACCGATGTTTTTGGCTCCTCGGAAGCCAAAAACCACGGTATTTACGATGTTTTCTGCCCTTGGGAGAAAAAACCACGGTATTTACAGTGTTTTGCGGGCTGCGCCTAGCAAACACTGGTATTTACACAGTTTTCAGCCTGTTGCAAGAAGTAGTTTTTCCATGCAAAAGTTGCAAAAACACTGTAAATTACAGTGTTTTGGACGTCGGCGCAGACCAAAAAAACAGCAAACATCACCTTGAAAACTGAAACACATTCCCTTTGCAGTGCCTTACTCCCATGCGCCTGTTCCTGACGGATTCCAGATGTAAGATTACAAGAACCACTCCAAAGCCACCCACGTGCTCCCCCTGCTGCACGCTGGGGTCGGCGGATATATATTTGTATATTGAACTATGTAGAACGGTGTAGAATGTGTCACTAACTCCGGAAAGCATCTGGGAAGCCTTAGAGGTCAGCCACGTGATGACCATGACTTAGTATAGCTGGGGATCCATGGTGACTGGGGATCCATGACTTAAGAAACCACATCTGTGCGACAAGAAAACCATATTCAAAATATTCTTTGGTGCTAAATCATACTGGAAAAATACGAAGAATATCTGATATTTGAATTGATTTCTACAAGGTGGGCGACCCCCGGTTATGATAGTTGGTTTTTGAAACCCATGGCCATGAACACATACTTTTTTAAAAAAATTACCATGTACCATGGTGCAGCTGGTAGGGGGGCCCACCTTACCGCCCATTTTATGGGATTTTATTTGGAGATTGTTAATACCACACATGTATCGTATAATTTGGATTGATCATCATTACCTAATTTACTCTCTGGTAATCTAACATAGCTATCGATCACCACGAATGAATAATCTACAAACGGGCTCTTTTCAATAGCTATGTTAGATTCTCAAAGGATATCATTTGGGATATGGGAGATATAACCAATAAGATATTTGGGTTTCAGTATGAAAATATGTGGGATGTCCACTCCCCCATTTTATGGCCATTTTGATAAATATAATTATGAGTAACCAAAAGAGACAGACCCATGTGGACCAATTTTCCATTGGGTATGATCCATTTTTGCAATGTGCTTGAGTAGCCTTTGGCTGGGTGTTGCTTCCTTGTTTCAATTTTATATTTTTTCCCACAAAGGAGGATTTACACCAAACAGCCACAGGTGAACAACATATGAATCTAACCCCCCCAGGATGACATCAGTCAGATTTCGGCGTTGCACCCTAGATATTCACGTGTCACAAAAATAACCCACAGATTTCGCCGCTATCAAAACATCCCAGCATGAACATGCATGAACTATATATGTCGCAAAACGCAGTTGAAGGTGCTCTACATTACAGTCACATTTTTCGCGATCGTCAACGACTCTTCGCAGCATTGAAGTCTGATGAAAAACAGGAGTTTCTAAGAGTAAGTTTAAGTTTAAGTGCATCAGCTACGTATAAACTGGGATATGGATATGGATGAAAATTTTTACGGCCCGGGGGAGCATGCGAATCTTGGTCATTTCCAATTTTGACCCATAGGCATCTATACATCAACAAACTTTTATCAAAAATCTGGATGCCCAAAACTTCAATGTCTTAGAAAATCTTCGTGATATTTCGTCATTGCGCCCCAACCAAAAAATCATAAAAAATCGAATCGGAAGGTCTCCCCGACTTAGATGGAATTCGGGTCCAGGCCCTAAAAAATCATATTTCAAGACCAAGGGTTTCCTGGGTTTTTTCCCCGAATCCATAGAGCCATATTTTTTTCTGATTTTCTGCTGAAATTTATGATCGTTAAATCCAAAAGCTAACTGGGTGAAATCCATCAAACTGTTGATGAACTTCCTACATTTTGCTGGTTAAATCAGTAAAATCCCAGCTTTCCCGGCTTCAAACCTCCCAACTTTTGGTGAACGTCACCCCCGGTAAAAACCGTAACGGACCGCGCGGCGCAGGTCATCACTGGCGTCTTCGTCACGACGGCGATGGAGACCACCTCTGCGGATAAGGACCTGGTGGTCATGAAGCAGCTGCAGAAACGCAACACGCAGGTGGGAATATCAATATGAATATACATATACATATACATATACATATCTATATATCTATCTATCTACCTATCTACCTATCTATCTATCTATCTACCTATCTACCTATCTATCTATCTATCTACCTATCTATCTATCTATCTATCTACCTATCTACCTATCTACCTATCTACCTATCTATCTATCTATCTATATCTATCTATCTATCTATCTATCTATCTATCTAATCTATCTAATCTAATCTATCTATCTAATCTACCTCTATCTATCTAATCTATATCTAATCTACCTCTATCTATCTAATCTATCTCTATCTATCTAATCTCTCTCTATCTATCTTCTATCTATCTTTCTATCTTCTATCTATCTTTCTATCTATCTTTCTATCTATCTATCTTTCTATCTATCTTTCTATCTATCTTTCTATCTATCTTTCTATCTATCTTTCTATCTATCTATCTTTCTATCTATCTATCTATCTATCTATCTATCTATATTTAAACGGGATATAAAAGTGGTATATCAACAGGATATAAATGGGATCGCACTGGTTCGGTCTTTTCTGAAGCTGTCAAAAGTTGGGCTTGACGGTATTCTCTGCATATAGTTTTCAGGTTCCCTGTGCGTTGCAAAGTATGGCCAGCCATGCTTGATTTTCGCCCAAATCCACACATCTCAGACCAGCAAATCTATACGTCTACATATCACACGTGTTTGGGTCGATTTGCCTGTTTTGTTGTTGGTGCAGTGCTGCATCTGCTGGGAAAGCTGATAATTTAGTCATGCTGGAGATGGCTGCGGTTGAGGTGGCTGCTTGGTTGGGGATTGGAGATGGCTGGCTGGTGGTGGAAGTGGTGAACGTTGCTGGACATGGAGAGGAATAGCTGGCTGGAGGATGGATGGCTATGGCTGAATATAGCTGTAGATGGCTGAATATGGATAAGTGGCTGGGTATGGCTACAAATGGCTGAGTATGAGTGTGGCTGTATATGGCGGAGTATGACTGGGTATGGCTGGGTATGGCTGAGTATAGCTGTGTATGGCTGGGTATGGCTGAGTATGCCTGAGTATCGCTGAGTATGGCTGAGTGTGGCTGAGTATGGCTGAGTATGGTTGGTATGGCTGGGTATGGCTGAGTATGGCTGTGTGGGTCCCAATGGATGTCGGTTGCTGAAAAGGTTTTTTTTTTAACGGGCCGCTCGCAAACTGGGCTTCAAGTGCTTTGGTGTGAACGGAGCTCCCTGGACCAGTCAGAGGTGGAAGACAAGATTCCCAGATGAAATGAAGAAGAGGTTGAGGTAGTGAGCCCAAACTGCACCATGCGATGACCACTGAAGTGCTCCCCCACCCCAAGCTCACCACACACCACAAGACTGGGGACTGCTGGTGTACCCCCAATCGATCACCCTGCTACCCTTCCAACCCGTACGATTGTTTTGCAACAGTGAAGACCCCTGCCAACCATCCAGTGTTTGAGCAATCACCGACTCTATTGTTTCCTCGTTAGCATACTCAACCATACTCATCCATACCCAGTCATACTCAGACACACTGAGCCATACTCAGCCATATTCAGCCATAGTAGTACTTTGATGCCCGCAGCACGCCGCGAGCCGCTGAAGCAGCTCCCAAA
This sequence comes from Cladocopium goreaui, assembly GCA_947184155.2. Classification (NCBI taxonomy): domain Eukaryota; class Dinophyceae; order Suessiales; family Symbiodiniaceae; genus Cladocopium; species Cladocopium goreaui. Next base: position 126,823 of record CAMXCT020000191.1, read on the forward strand.
TGAACTGTCCAGCGCCAGCCAAAAAAGGGTCAGAAGACCGGTCCTTAGATAAAAGGCCAAAGGCCGTATTAGCGACACCTCCTCGAGTCTCCTCCTCCTCGAGCCTGAGGTTCGCAGGAGTCCATGAGGTGTCCTGGTGAAGTTCTGCCAGCAAACCAGTGCGCATTCCACTCCTAACTTTCGACACAGGGCGTTGGTACGGCTGGGTATGTTTGAGTATGGCTGAGTATGGCTGGGTATGGCTGAGTATGGGTGGGCCAGGTTGGCATACCTAGCTCCGCACCTAGCAGTATCTAACCGTTGCTAGCTGCACCTAGCCGTACCTAGCCATACCTAGCCATACCTAGCCACACCAGGCCAGCCATATAACTAGCCATACCTAACCATACCTGGCCATACCTAGCCATGCCATAAACATAGCCATACCTAGCCATGCCATACCTAGCCCGGAGGCTGGCCAGGAATGGCTAGGTATGGCCAGGTATGGGCTAGGTATGAGTAGGTATTGCTAGGTGTGGCTAGGTATGGCTGGGTATGGCTGGGTATGGGCCAGGTACGGGCTAGGTACGGCTAGGTATGGCCAGGTATGGGCAGGTATGGCTAGGCATGGCCAGGTATGGCTAGGTATGGCTAGGTATGGCTAGGTATGGCTAGGTATAGCTAGGAATGGCCAGGTATGGCTGGGTATGGCTAGGTATGGGTATGATGGCTGGGTATGGCTAGGTATGTCTAGGTATGGCGAGGTATGGCTAGGTATGGCCAGGTATGGCTTGGTATGGCTAGGTGTGGCCAGGTATGGCTAGGTATGTATGGCTGAGTATGGCTGAATATAGCTGAGAATGGCTGGGTATGGTATGGCTGAGTATGGCTGAGTATGGCTGGGTATGGCTGAGTATGCATGAGTATTGCTGAGTATGGCTGAGTGTGGCTGAGTATTGCTGAGTATGGATGGGTATGGCTGCGTATGTCTGAGTATGGCTGAGTATGGCTCGGTATATATGGCTGGATATGGCTGTGTATGGCTGTATGGCTGTATGGCTGAGTATGACTGAGTATGGCTGAGTATGGCTGAGTATGGCTCTATGGCTGGAGTTCCGATCCGGAGAGCTACCTCAAAAAGTCGGATTTGAGTCGTTTTCGGGTTTCGGGTTTCGGGTTTCGGGTTTCGCTTGAAACCAACTTTTGAAATCGTTTCGGGTTTCGGGTTTCGGGTTTCGGCCGATCCTCAGGAAGCCAAGTCTTCAGAGTCGGTTTGGGGTTTCGGGTTTCGAGTTTCGTAGTTTGAAACCAACTTTGATAGTCGGTTTCAGGTTTCGGGTTTCGTAGTTTGAAACCAACTTTGATAGTCGGTTTCGGGTTTCGGGTTTTGGGTTTCGGCCGATCCTCGGGAAGCCAAGTCTTAAGAGTCGGTTTCGGGTTTCGGGTTTCGCAATTCGAAACCAACTTTAGCAGTCGGTTTCGGGTTTCGGGTTTCGGGTTTCGATCGGTTCTGGGGAAGTCAAGTCTTCAGAGTCGGTTTCGGGTTTCGGGTTTCGGGTTTCGGGTTTCGCTGGTCGAAACCAACTCTGCAGACCTCTCTCCGGATCACGTCTCTATGGCTGGACATGGCTGAGTTTGGCTGGGTATGGCTATAGTTATGGCTGAGTATATGGCTGAGCATATGGTTGAGTATATGGCTGAGTATGGCCTCGGGTATGGTGAGTATGGCTGCGTATCAAAACCGTATTCTGACACAATTTACAAGCAGATTTAAAAGGAAAATGGAAAACGCCAAAGACCGAGAAAAAACATCAAAAACGAATCGTCGCAACTTTGGCGCAACCATTCGGCTGAGTATGGATGAGTATGGCTGCGTACGGCTGCATGGTATGACTGAATCTTGCTGGGTATGGCTGCGTATAGCTGAATATAACTGAGTGTGGCTGAACATGGCAAATGGCTGTGGATGACTGAGTATGGCTGAGTATAGCTGAGTATGGCTGAGTATAGCTGGGCATGGTTCTGTGTATTGCTGAGTATGGTTGAATATGGCTAGGTACTATTGAGGTGATGGCTGGGCGGCTGGAGTGGTTGGGCTGTTGGATGGTCAAGGGATGGTGGGTGGAGGTGGAAAGGCTGACGGTGGTTGGGGATCCAGCCATCCCTAGCCATCCTTACCCCCACCCATCTCCAGCCATTTCCCCATCTCCATCCATCCAGCAATCATGAGCCCATAGTTCTACGCTTGTCTCCCACATGTCTTTGATGGACCGTGTGCTTTACGCTTCACTTGTCTCCCACTTTCTTATCTCCCAATTTGGGTGCTTTGGGCTGCTCTGGACCACATGATTCTACGCTCGTCTCCCACTTGTCTGCCATTTGTTTCCCACTCTACGCCTGTGGGCCGCATGATTCTACGCTTGTCTTCGACTTATCTCCCACTTGTCTTTCACTTATTTCCCGCTCTGGGTGCTCTGGGCCGCATGGTTCTACGCTTGTCTCCCACCTGCATACTTGTCTCCAATTGTCTCCAATTATTTTGGGTGCTTTGCGCCGAAAAATGCTACACTTGTCTCCCACTTCTCTCCCACTCTGGGTGATCTGGCTGCTCTGGGCCGCGTGATTTTACGCTTTTTTCCCCTCCTGTCTTTCACTTGTGTACCATTTGTCTTGCACGCTGGGTGCCCTGGGACGCGTGATTCTATGCGTGTCTCCTGCTGGTCTCCTGTTTGTCTCTCGCCTGTCTCGCATTGTGTCTGAACATGTTTTCCCATTGGAAGATTCTGCCTACTTTAATTTATTGTAGAGATTGAAGATTTGATTGAAGACTTATATAGAGATTTGCCCAGCGGTGTGTGGAAAATTGGCCGTACAGAAACCACATGGTGGAAAACCCTCAAAGTTGGGCTTTTATCAGGTGGAAACTGTAAAAATATAGGAAGAACAATAGGAGGTACAGTTATATACAGTTTTTCCCCAAACAGCGTGTCCGCACTGAGGGGTTCTTACGGTAGGGGTGAAGGGCGGTGCTTGATCGAGGTGCTCACTCTGTCTTCCCGCCCTTTTTCCTGTCATTTCGACTGCGCAAACTCGCACAAAACCTGCGGCGCGAGTTTTGCTTCCGTCTGGGGCGCGGCATTTTCCCTGTAAATTCTCGCATAAGATGGCTCTTGTGACATGTCCATGTGCCTTTCGACTGCGCAGGCTTGCACAAAACGTGCACCTAACTTCTGGGACGTGGCATGTTTCCTCTAAATTTGCGTGCTGACGGTCACACCTCCACGTGGTCAGCGCGGGCCCGGATGCTGCTGGCGTTCGGGTACGGAGTGGCTCTACACTCAGATCCCTTCCTGAGTCTAGTCTCATTGGCTGCACTTGTTTGGAAGGACAAGAAATATCAAAAGCCCCAAAAAAAGGAAAAAACAAAAAAAGAAGAAAAAATCACGACTACGACGAAAAAACAAATAAAACATGGAGAATTTGAAGTACATTTGTGCAAATCAATTCAAGAGCTCAAGAGAGGCTGTGGGCGGCCCCGGTCTGTTTCTATTGTTAATTCTAGGCCTGCTTCTCCCCACTGCTTCTGCCTCTGCTTCAGTCTGGATTCGTACTTCTCAGTCCAGCCCATTGTCGGGCACCAAAGCTTCTTCGTGGGAGCTCCCAATCCGGCCGCCTGGGGCGGCGCTGGTACTCTGCGAGTTCTGGGCGATTCAGCCTCCAATTTGGGAATCCCTTTGGCAACTGCACCGCGCTTTGGGCAGCGCAATTTGCTGATGCTGAGTGGAGCCACGCTTGCGGCCTTGTTGCGCAGCGGGCGGACAATACTTTGAGCAGCGCTTGCGGCGTTGCTGAGCTACTGGCCGGGGTTGAGGACTGTAATGTGACCATTGCTGCAGTGCCTCGACGCAATCTTTTTTGGGGCATGTTTGGTATTTACCTCGTTGCCTGTTTCACCATGTTACATCTGGGGTGTCCGAGACGCAAACGACGTAGGGGCGCCCGCGTATGTAAAAAACAGCTTCCCAGGACGCATGTTTTATGCACACTCAAAGGTCCGAGGAATTGTAGACGCATAGGTCGCATGCGTAAGAAACACGCGCGCCTGCTTTCCCGAAACAAGCGCACTGGTTTGTTTCAACATCGCAGGCTGTACAAGCGCATGGATCGGTTCCAATCTTTCATGCAGCGCAAGCAATGCGGCATTAGCAAAGAAGCCACTGACAATCCTGATCACTTTGACCTGGTCTCACGTGAAGACAGATTCTCTCGTCATCGGTTTCAGGGCTTGGTCCTTCGCAGGATGAATAGAAGAATTGCTAGCTCGCACGTCGACTGTTGCTTTCACGACGGACCAAGCTGGTCAACCCGGCCAAAGTGGTTGGCCAACCTCCCTATTTCGGGAGGCGCAGCCGGCAGTGCAAGTACAAAACGGAAAAACGCCAACAACAAGGAACGCACCAAAATCTCATGAGAACTTTGATTCATGGTCTCAAAACTTGTTTGAACCAAGGTGGGGGAATCCAAGCTTTGGTTGATACCCTTAGTTCTTTGAGCCACCCGAAGAAAAAGACAAAGCTCCAAAAGAAACGGGAAGCCCAAAACTCCTCTAAGCAGGGGGAGTCTCTCTTGTGGAATGGTCGACCCTATCAAGTGACTGGTAATGGTTGGTGGTATTGGGTTGATGACCACAAAACTAACCTCGGGAATGCCAAGACTCCTACCAAGGGTTTCCAACATGAAATCCCCACTGTTCAACACGCTGAGTACGGGGAGAACTCTTGGATTACCAACCTCAGATTTCATGATTGGGATACTGCTCCTACTCTGGTTTCTATTCCCCAAATCAAGGGTTCCTTTAAAAAGGGTGAAAAGTTTGCGGGAAATATCACCGAAGTCTGGACCCTTAATGATTTGGATGAATTGATTTCTTTGTGGAAAACTTTTGAGGGCCCCCAACCCCTTACGGCTTTGTTGATGGGAGAAGCACAGAAAAAAGAAGGGGTCCTTTGGACCCGGCTGACTCTCACACGTGGTGGCTGGGGAGCAAAAACGGAACAAGCCGCTCTGCTGCAGATTGGAAAGAAAAAAGGTCCTTGGATTAATGTCACTCGGGTCAATCAGGATTCGGTTCCTAAGGTTGAAAGGACCACTATCAGAATATCTGCACCGAGCGAGTTCCGTTCAAACTTCCTTCCGGAAGACGCCAAAGGCGACACACCGCTGCGATTCTCCAAACTCTTCCGGGACTATGCCAGGGCAAAGTTTCCGACTTTTTTGGGGCTAGATGGACCCACGAAAGTAACGGGAACCAAATTCAAATTGTCGGGTTTTTAAAGGTCAAACCCAAACTGGCTGACGATTTGGTTGCAGCTAGCGGTACCAAAGGAATTTTTGCCTCCAAAGTTGGAGGACCCAGAACCACTTCTCAGCAACCTTTTTAAATTATGAGGGAGCAGGGTGAATCTGACGATTCTTACCATAGACGCGTGATCCACCTCAAAACCCAAAGAAACCAGCCGATGATTTATCGATTTGGAAAGGGGTCTACTCTGGGATTCCCCCGAAAAGAAGATGATGTTATTCCCAATCGCACTAAGGGTTTAACTATCCATGGTATTCCTAGGTCTTGGAACCCCGATGACGTCTCAGTTTTTCTTTCTAGCCAAGAATGGTCTGAGGTCAACTTGATCAACCACAAGGGGAGAACTTGGTTTTTCCATGGGAACCCCCCCGAAAACTCTAAGGGTTCTACTTATTGGAGGTATGAAACTGATGGTGAGAAACCCTTGAACATCGAAATTCAGGTTGCTGCTCGACGTTTGGAAGCGACCAACCAAACTACCCTGAAGGCTCCTCGGGTTTTGGGGGATTTTGTCCAACGCACTGGTAAAGCTGCCAAGAAGGGAAAAGGTGATAGTGGGAATGAAAAACCCCCTGGCACTGAGCTTACCGATGTTTCTATGGGACCTCCAAATGATACCCAATCAGTTGCTGCCGCATCTCAACCTGCTGATGGTGAGCAAAATGACGCTCTCACCGGCAATCAGAAAAAGGACCGGTCGCGATCGCCCGGCCGCCGTCGCAAAGACATCGTTGCTGAGACTCAACTGGATTCTCCCGACGGCAAGCAGCAAGGGACAAAGAAACTTAAGCTTGGTTCTCCCAACAAAAGTTTTTATCCTCCTAGTGACCCCGATGATGCTAAAAGGAAGGGCTGGTCTGAGGTTGATTTAGGTGGTGACGGGGATTGTTTCTATAGGTGTATCTCTTACTTCCTTGAGAAAGATCCCTCAAAAGTGACCCCCGAATTTGCAAAAAATGCCGCCAGCTTCATTCGTGTGAAACTAGTTGCGCATGCTCGGAAACATGAAAACAGGTTTGCCGAATTTTTTCCCTCTACTAGGGGATTCGCTGAATGGGCCGATGCAACCCTCCAGAACAATACCTGGATTGAAGGCGCAGCTTTGCAGGCCTGCTCTGAGCGAAACGGCTTAGCAATTGTGATCTGGAGCTGGAGACCCAAGGACAATTCTTGGACACGTTTCACGATTGCACCCAGGTTTTCTGATGGACAAGCGTAGCGTGCTGGGCGAAGGGCACTTCCCCCGCCACTGTCATTTTACGTAATAAGCACTATACGGTTCTCAAACCTCCTGAGGATACCAAAACCCCCATTTCTTGGTTAAGGGAAACCCCTAATACTGTCATTGATCTCAGTGGTGGTGGAAAACCAAAGACAAGCAGTCGCTATTCATCATGTGGTTCTTCAAAAGCTCCTTCCGTTCGAACCAAGGGAGGGTTTGGATCACCGAGTGTACACTCGAAGAAACATGTTTCTTCCCAGCCTTTGCCTTCCGACATGTCGGCAAACTTATTGCTTCTGGCAATCGGGATCCTGACCCGAACCCGACATTGAAGGATTCTGCCCCGAGCGTGTACAGTGCTGTGCATCATCAACTGAAATCTAGCATTCCGGAAGCTTGCTCTCCTAGCAGCAGCAAGACTCCTAGTGTTCATACTCTTGGTGCACCCTCTATACGCCACACTGCCCACTCAAAAAAGGTCTTCAAAAAGGATGACCAGGCTGAACGAAAAGATGGCTTCCGACGCTCACCTGGAGCGGCCCCGTTGAAAAAGCCTGCGAGCAAGACGTTGAATTCTCGAAAATTGAAACATGTTGCTAAGACCAGTGGTGCCGTTTCTTCCAAATTTCAAATTAATGCTGACCAGGGGACCATTGCTGACGGGCTGGATTTTCTTAATTCTGTTGACCCTGAGGATCCTTCCCTGAATCCACCCAAAAAAGGTCCCCCTAAGACCTCAGTTGTGCCCAAGCGTCGTCTGAATGGTATAAGCAGACGGTCCGACCGCTTCGGCAAGCTAAGGCTGATCCCAAAAGGCCCGCTACTTGGACTTGCCCCGAATGCCAACAAGATTTCAAGGGTACTTATGGTGGAATGATTGCTTCCAAGATTTACCACATGCGTACCTATCACCCTGAAATTCCTAAAGAGCTGTATACTTCGACCAAGGAACCTGCTATTCAGCCTTCTAGCTTGCTGCCCAAAAATCAACGAGCTTGGGAATGCCCCATTTGCAACGTTGGACTCCCTCAGCTAGCTAGTCAAGAGAGAAAGCGCTCCATCTTGGCTCATTTGAAAGAACGCCATCCCGAACATACTCTTGCTTCCATTTATTACTTATCCCTCAAAGGTTGTTCGCGACCCAAAACGGCTGAGACCAGCCGTAAACGTTCCTTGGCTTTGAAAGAACAGTTTTCCTCTCATTCCATGGTTCGGATCCCTTTTACCCCCACACCTTCTCGGTTGGGGAATCGACCTAGTAAGGACAAACGGGTTTGGTACGCCACTTACTGTACCAAGTGTTTTGCCAGACTCACTGGTCAGAGTTGCGTCAAGTCAGACCTGAACTGTGAAGCGCGCCAAAAAGAACTTGAAACCAACCTTCAGATCGTGCGCTGCAAGCGTACTTGGTGGAATAACCTCAAACGTGACAACCCTGAAGGTGCTCAGGTTTTTCTTAAAGCGGCTGGTAGGTCCATGGAAGAAATCGACTCCCAACTTCGCTGTGATAAAATCACAGAGTCTGCTAAGAAATGGATCCGTGTACAGGCTTCCCGCATTCGGTCTCATGACCCGCACAAGGCCAAGAGAATTGGCGAAGCTTCGAACCCTGGCCCTCGTGACAATCTTCATGTGGTTTCTTTAAACATTCAGGGCACCCCTGGCGTCTGGCGGTTTGCCAACAACTGTTTGGTGCGTCAACTTCCCGATGTTGCCTTACTTCAAGAAGCTTCTTTTAATCATGACCAAGCCTTGGCCTTTTCTAAATGGATCCATAAGAAAGGCTATTGCTGCTACCACCAACCGGGTGCCCCGACCGCTGGTGGTGTCAGGGATTTTTGCGGTGGGACCCTGGTGTTGGTGAAGCGCCAGCTTCGTCACCGACTTGATTTCCAAGCTGGCAACGATGATGCCCAACTTGTTTCAGTGTATATCTCTGGATGGCTTCTTGGGAGCATTTACGCTCCTCCTCGAGTAGACTCCCCCAATGCCGCTGCGAATTTGTTGACTGAGTGCTTGATTGCCACCCACAACGTTGGTTCTCACAGATGGTGCTTTGGAGGAGACTACAATGAAATCCCCAAAGATTCGCATTTCCTCGATGTTGCTTCCTCTTTGGGAGGCTCCCTGATTAGCTCAGGGCAGCCCACTCGGTGGGAAGGAGAACGAGAAATCGATTTTTTCGTTGGTTCCAATCCTGAATTGTGCTCCGATGTTGAAATTTCTCCACTTGCGTTAAGTGATCACAAGATGCTTTCCTTGTGGGTTAGTGCTCCTAAGTTTTCTCCTCTTTGTGGGAAAATTGTTTTGAGCCCCCAGTTTCAATGTCCTGAATCCATTGGACCTGAACGGTGGAGAGAAGAAGTTTCACGTGCGTGGAACCAAGTCACTCGTCATGCTGCCGCTCGCATGCCATTTGACGACCCTCAAATTCCTCTTCAGAAAAAATGGGACCTTTTACAAGGGATGCTCCAAGAAACGTTTCGTATTGCTTTTCGCAGTGTTCAGCCTGATAAACGTTTTTCTAAAGCTGCTTTAAGTTCAAAAGGAGCTGTCAAACAAGTGATTCCCGTGTCTCAGCCGTGCCATGGTCCGGCTGTGCACCTTGGTCATTAGCCCGGCTCTTTTCTCTTCGGCGATGGCTCATCAAAGAAGGTAGCCAAGCCCTGACTCCGAACCAACAGCTTGAAAAGTAACAGCTCTTGAGAGAGTTGTTCCCCAATGAAGATATTCCTACTGTCTTGATGTGTACAAACATGATTCAAAACTTGCAGAAAGAGCTTCATCGACAAGAGAAAGCGACTAGGAATCAAAATATTTCCCGATGGAAACATGCCATGAAAACCAATGTGTCCGCTCTTTCGAAATGCCCGGCAAGTGGCCAAAGGACATGCTGCTTGGCTGCCAAGGGCGCCATGAAGGGTCTAAAGGCAGCTCAGGGCGCCGGGGAGGGTTTAAGGGCAGCCTACTGCCTAACGTTGCTTTCTGAAACCAGAAGAAAATCTCCAGGAAAGCGCCCGGCAGGTGGCCAAAGAACACGCTGCTGGGCCGCCAAGGGCGCCGGGAAGGGTTTAAGGGCAGCCGAGGGCGCCGGGAGACGTTTAAGGCCAGCCTATAGTGCCTATAACGTTGCTTTCTGAAACCAGAAGAAAATCTCCAGGAAAGCGCCCGGCAGGTGGCCAAAGGACATGCTGCTGGGCCGCCAAAGGCGCCGGGCAGGGTGTAAGGGCAGCCGAGGGTGCCGGGAGACGTTTAAGGCCAGCCTACTGCCTAACGTTGCTTTCTGAAACCAGAAGAAAATCTCCAGGAAAGCGCCCGGCAGGTGGCCAAAGGACATGCTGCTGGGCCGCCAAGGGCGCCGGGCAGGGTTTAAGGGCAGCCGAGGGCGCCGGGAGACGTTTAAGGCCAGCCTACTGCCTAACGTTGCAATCTCCAGGAAAGCGCCCGGCAGGTGGCCAAAGGACATGCTGCCGGGCCGCCAAAGGCGCTGGGCAGGGTGTAAGGGCAGCCGAGGGTGCCGGGAGACGTTCAAGGCCAGCCTATAGTGCCTAACGTTGCTTTCTGAAACCAGAAGAAAATCTCCAGGAAAGCGCCCGGCAGGTGGCCAAAGGACATGCTGCTGGGCCGCCAAGGGTGGCGCAAAGCCAAACTTTTTCTCGGGCGCGCTTTTTCCCCCTGCGATGACTGGGGTCGGCGGATTTTGTTTTCAATTTCAAAGTATAATAATATTGAAAAAAGTAAAAATTTTGAAAATATGGTTTGGAAAACCAAACAAATGAAAAACAAATTGATTTTTGGGCACCAAACAAGTTAAAAAAAAATGGGTGGCACTATAAAACAAAAATGGAACTTTTTGTGGGAAAAAAACAAAAAGTTCAGTCAGTTCTTTTTGAAAAAATCAAAGATGAACTTTTGGAACTTTTGGAACTTTTTGATTTTTTTGATTTTGAATTTTCTTTAATAAGGAAAAGTAAAAAGTCCAAAAAGTTCCAAAAGTTCAAAAAGTTCCAAAAGTTCCATTTTTGTTTATTTCAAAAAAACCGACTGAACTGTTTGATTGTTTTTCTCCAAAAAGTTCCATTTTTTGTTTTTTTGTCACCCAAAAAATATGTTTTTTGATTTTCTTTTGGGAGAAAAATGGGAATCAAATTATTTTATTTGAATTTTTGGGTTTTAAAGAAAATAACTTTTTGAAATACCATCAATGGCAGAAGGATTCAAAAAGGTGCCAGTTATGGCATGGGGTTTTCAAAATCGTTTTTTTTGTGGGTGCCAACCCCAAAAAAAAATGTGCCAGTTATGGCATGGGATTTTCATTTTTTTTGTGGGTGTCAACCAAAAAAACAAGGTGCCAGTTATGGCATGTCCATTTCAAAACCTTATTTTTTTTGGGGGGGTGCCCACCCAAAAAATAGGTGCCAGTTATGGCATTGAAATTTCAAAGCCTTATTATTATTTGGTGGTCTTCCCAAGAATTGGTGCCAGTTATGGCATGGAATCTGCCTTATTTTTATTTGAGGGGCTTCCCAAAAAAAGGTTGCCATTTCTGGCATGGAATCTTCCCCAAAAAATGTGCCAGTTATGGCATGCTTTTGCCCCTTATTTATTTTCATTTGGTGGTTTCCCCAAAAAAAATGTGTGCCAGTTATGGCATGGAAACCTATTCCCTTATATTTATTTAGGGGTGGACCCATTCACCTATTTATGTTTGGGGTTTTACTCACAACAGCCACAACCAAAAACACACCTGCCCACCCACCCCTTTTTTCCAAAAAAACCACAGCTGCTCTTGCTCCAGCAGCTGGAGTAAAAAATGAAGCCTTTGCAGGCCAGGGCTGCCAAGCACAGCAGCAAAAGCACCATGGCCATAGCTAGGAGCTAGAGGTGGCAGGTGCAGCAAAAGTTTGAAGTGTTTTCTGTGGTTGTTTTGTGTAAATTTATTTATGTACTTCAAGTTTGAATTTTATATGCTCTGTGCATTTGTGTTTTTGTTGTGTGTGTTGTTGCATGTGTTTGAGTGAGTGTAGCGTGTGTATGCGTATGTAGTTTTTGCTTTGGTTTTGTGTATGCTGTGTGCTGTTTGTGTGTGTGCATGCTGTGACATGGTCATGCGCATGTGGGTTTGAGCCACTTTGGCTGCAATGTTTTTTTCTTGAACCACACCATGTAGCCCTACCCCCACAGCTTCACAACCCTTTGGCAGCAGCTGCTTTGTCAGCAACCTTTGCATGCACAGCATGGTCTTTGCCATGAGTGAGCCTTTGCAGGCTGGGGGCCTTTGCAGGCTGGGAGCCTTTGCAGGCTGGAAGCCTTTGCGGGCTGGGAGCCTTTGCAGGCTGTCACAAGCTCTTGAGCAAGTTGTTCTTGAAATCCACCATGTGGGCCTTATCCAGGCCTGTTTTTTGTGCCTCATTGAAGCAAGCTTGAAGCACATGGGTTTGGTTCTCCCCTCTAGGGAGGTTCACATTCACCACACACCTTGCTTTTTCTTCAAGCCATTCCTGGCTAAGATGTACCCCTTTTTTCTGAAGCTGCCCATTTTGATCCAACCAAAATTGCAACTGGCAACCCAAGTGTTCTGGGTTGCCATGTGCACAGCCTTTGCAGGCTTGGGAGCCATTGCTGGCTTTTTTGCTGGTGCTGTCTTTGAACTGGCACTTGCAGGCCTTTTCAAAGGCTTGCTAGGCTGTCCCAACTCACATGCATCCAATGGCCCAGAAGAAGCACTGGAAGAAATTTCCTGCAAGCTGATCTGGGAAGCAGTTTCACTTTCAGCCATGCTCTGGCTGCTGTCCACAGCCTCTGCCAACATGATCTTTGGCCGTGAGTTCTCCTCTGCAATAGCCTTTGCAGGCTGGCTGGGTTGGGAAGGTTCCTTCTCAGTTGACTGCCTCACTCACTCACTCACTCACTCACTCACTCACTCACTCACTCACTCCCACTCACTCCCACTCACTCCCACTCACTCCCACTCACTCCCACTCACTCCCTCACTCACTCACTCCCTCACTCCCTCACTCCCTCACTCCCTCACTCCCTCACCCCCTCAGTCCCTCAGTCCCTCATTCCCTCTCTCCCTCACTCCCTCACTCACTCACTCTCACTCACTCTCACTCACTCACTCTCACTCCCTCACTCTGACTCACTCTGACTCACTCTGACTCACTCTGACTCACTCTGACTCACTCTGACTCACTCTGACTCACTCTCACTCACTCACTCACTGACTGACTCACTCACTCACTCACTCACTCTCACTCGCTCGCTCGCTCGCTCACTCACTCGCTCACTCACTCACTCTCAGTAGCCTTCCCAGGCTGAATTTTACCACCCCTTCGAAAGGATAGTGATTGGACTGTGCCTGCCATAGTTTCATCTCTATAGTTCCAAGAATCTTTGGGGTGGTTGCCATCACTGGCAAGATCAAGGATGCGCGCAAACAAATGAAATTTGGGTTTTGAATGCCACAACTTGGGGGTGGTTTATTTTTACCTTATGGTCTTATGGTGTTTAAAGTGGTTCAACCCTCACCCCTGCAGCCCCACTCTCTTCCCAAGCTTTTTTCACATTTTTCATGGTGCTGTTGTCAGGAGCCATCCCTGGCTTTTTGCCATG
>CAMXCT020000191.1:145000-147500 GCA_947184155.2 Cladocopium goreaui
TTGTGGCATGGGGTTTTCATTTTTTTTGTAGGTGCCAACCCCAAAAAAAAATGTGCCAGTTATGGCATGGGATTTTCATTTTTTGTTGGTGTCAACCAAAAAAAACAAGGTGCCAGTTATGGCATGTCCATTTCAAAACCTTATTGTTTTTCGGGGGGTGCCCACCCAAAAAATAGGTGCCAGTTATGGCATTGAAATTACAAAGCCTTATTATTATTTGGTGATCTTCCCAAAAAATGGTGCCAGTTATGGCATGGAATCTGCCTTATTTTTATTTGAGGGGCTTCCCAAAAAAAGGTTGCCATTTTTGGCATGGAATCTTCACCAAAAAATGTGCCAGTTATGGCATGCTTTTGCCCCTTATTTATTTTCATTTGGTGGTTTCCCCGAAAAAATGTGTGCCAGTTATGGCATGGAAACCTATTCCCTTATATTTATTTAGGGGTGGACCCATTCACCTATTTATGTTTGGGGTTTTACTCACAACAGCCACAACCAAAAACACACCTGCCCACCCACCCCTTTTTTCCAAAAAACCACAGCTGCTCTTGCTCCAGCAGCTGGAGTAAAAAATGAAGCCTTTGCAGGCCAGGGCTGCCAAGCACAGCAGCAAAAGCACCATGGCCATAGCTAGGAGCTAGAGGTGGCAGGTGCAGCAAAAGTTTGAAGTGTTTTCTGTGGTTGTTTTGTGTAAATTTATTTATGTACTTCAAGTTTGAATTTTATATGCTCTGTGCATTTGTGTTTTTGTTGTGTGTGTTGTTGCATGTGTTTGAGTGAGTGTAGCGTGTGTATGCGTATGTAGTTTTTGCTTTGGTTTTGTGTATGCTGTGCGCTGTTTCTGTGTGTGTGCATGCTGTGACATGGTCATGCGCATGTGGGTTTGAGCCACTTTGGCTGCAATGTTTTTTTCTTGACCAACCACACCATGTAGCCCTACCCCCACAGCTTCACAACCCTTTGGCAGCAGCTGCTTTGTCAGCAACCTTTGCATGCACAGCATGGTCTTTGCCATGAGTGAGCCTTTGCAGGCTGGGGGCCTGCTGGGAGCCTTTGCAGGCTGCCACAAGCTCTTGAGCAAGTTGTTCTTGAAATCCACCATGTGGGCCTTATCCAGGCCTGGTTTTTGTGCCTCATTGAAGCAAGCTTGAAGCACATGGGTTTGGTTCTCCCCTCTAGGGAGGTTCACATTCACCACACACTTTGCTTTTTCTTCTGAGCCATTTCTGGCTAAGATGTACCCCTTTTCACTGAAGCTGCCCACTTTGATCCAACCAAAATTGCAACTGGCAACCCAAGTGTTCTGGGTTGCCATGTGCACAGCCTTTGCAGGCTTGGGAGCCATTGCTGGCTTTTTTGCCGGTGCTGTCTTTGAACTGGCACTTGCAGGCCTTTTCAAAGGCTTGCTAGGCTGTCCCAACTCACATGCACCCAATGGCCCAGAAGAAGCACTGGAAGAAATTTCCTGCAAGCTGATCTGGGAAGCAGTTTCACTTTCAGCCATGCTCTGGCTGCTGTCCACAGCCTCTGCCAACATGATCTTTGGCTGTGAGTTCTCCTCTGCAATAGCCTTTGCAGGCTGGCTGGGTTGGGAAGGTTCCTTCTCAGTTGAGCCTTCTGCAGGCTGATGAGTTTTTTTGGTGAGCGTTTTTTCAGGCTTGCTGGCACTGCCTGCTTGGACACCATGGCCATCCATGGCCCTCAAAACTTGCATGACGGCCAGGTTTGTCTTCTCACCATTTTTGAGATTGGCTTTTTTCTTTTTGAGCCAAGCCCTGTATTCTGTCAATTTATTTATGATTGTGTTTTTCTCTCCACCTTTCAAATATGGATATGCTTCGCCAAAAATGAGCCTTGCATCAGGCTTGGATTTTTTTCTGCAAACCAGCATGACATAAAGCATGACATTTTCATGCAAGCCATCTCTGGCTCAGGTGGGAAATCTTGCACCTTACACTCAGGCAAGAAACCTTTGGCCATAGCAACAAGTTTTTCTACTTTGGTGCCTTTTGCAGGCATGTTTCCATGAGCCACCTCATCATCTAGCTCTGCTGCCATATTTGTTTGCTTTTTTGAGCCAAAACTGCATAGAACTCTTGACAATGATATATATATATATATCTCTCTCTCTCTATACATATATAGATGAATGCCACTATATTCAAGATTCCTAGAAGACAAAATTGGAAGTCAAAAATTTTGACTGCTAGAGTAAAAAACGTGGAAATCAAAATTTTCAACTGGCAGTCAAAAAACTTGGCTGGCAGACGTTTTTAAGTAGTAAGAAAACCTGGCTGCCAGACAAAAAAACAGGCTGCCAGCCAAAAAAAATGACTTCCAAAATTGTCTTCTAGAAGGCTAGAATCAAAAAAATTGACTGCCAGCTTGTTTTTTAGTCTTCCAGGAAGCTAAGGGAACCCCATGGACCTGACCGTTTCAGCGGGCTTCCAGCTCCATGGCGGCACCGCCGGACGTTACCTTCTAAACCCCCTAGAAAAGT
>CAMXCT020000191.1:152500-157414 GCA_947184155.2 Cladocopium goreaui
CTTCCCAATTTGTAGCGGGGAGATTGCGCGTCTTTCTTTTTGCAGGCTCCTAGCTCATACCTGCGAAACAAACCATCTTGTTTCTGCGTTGATTGTTCTTTTGGCGAGCAACTGAAGAAACAGCTTACCTGTGTCATGCTTCCATCCTGGTCATGTACTAGCACCCAGCATCAAAAATCATGTGTTGCATTGCACACTTTTGTCAAGCCATAAGGCAGGTTCCATCACACTGTGCCCTGTTCCCCATGTCTCCTAAGTTGCCTGTCTCCACGTCCCCAAGTGAAACCCTAAAGGTATGGAGTTCAAACAGAGAGGCAGAAGAGGATGCTGGCCCCCAGGTCCCCCTAACTAACCCGCCCAAGTCAAACTTCGCGAGGAAAGTAGATCCAATATGATCTATAATTAGTTTAGACTAAGAACAGCTCGCCTCAAACCAGTCTGGAAGGATCATTCCAGAGACTTCCAGCGGCCATAGCTACAAAAGGCAACATATGCAAAGATTTGCCA
This sequence comes from Cladocopium goreaui, assembly GCA_947184155.2. Classification (NCBI taxonomy): domain Eukaryota; class Dinophyceae; order Suessiales; family Symbiodiniaceae; genus Cladocopium; species Cladocopium goreaui. The sequence goes on from CAMXCT020000191.1 coordinate 153,008, forward strand.
AGAGTTCTTGTGTTTTCCTGGTTGGGACTCCTATGTCAAGATAGGCTACAAAAAGACCCTTTGGAACAGACGTCATGCCCAGGGAGCGCTAGAAAAAGAAACGACTTCGGCAGCAACACTGGGCAGCTACGAAAAGCACTTCTGGATTCGCACATCCTTCTTCTGGTGGTTTTTGAAGCCATTTGGTCTGTGCATGAGCTTTTTGTATCTTAAATAATTTGGTTTTTGTAGGGATTTTTTCTTCACTGGCTTAGACTTTCTGTAGTGCTGGGGGGTTGTACCCAGCCAGAAGGTACCTACATCAAGGGAGGTAAACCTCTCCCCCCAAATTTCAACGGGGATAAAAACACCAGGGGTTCGGACCACTTTTGTAGGTTCAGATGTCGCAGGCGCAAGGGATTGTGCACCTTGTCAAAAGGGAGCAAAACGTGAGGGTTTGTAGCAGTTTCAACTACAACCACCACTACACCGCAATACACCGCAATACACTACACTACACTACAACTACACCTTCACTACATTCCACTACACTCCACTACACTACACTGCACTCAATTGCACTCAATTACACTACAATACGCTACATTACTTTACACCACACTACACTCCACTACACTACACTACACTACACTACTTTCCACTACACTTCACTACATTACATTACACTACACTCCACAACACTACAACTACAACTACACAACTACACTCCACTACCCTGCACTACAATCCACTACACTCCACTTCACTACAACTACGACTACACAACTACACTCCACTACACTAAATTACACTACACTAAATTACACTACACTACATTCCACTACACTCCGCTACACTACAATAAACTACACTACACTCCACAACTACACAACTACACAACTACACTCCACTACACTCCACTACACTCCACTACACTAAATTACACTACACTACATTATACTACACTACATTCCACTACACTGCCTTCCACTACACTTCACTACATTACACTACACTACACTCCACTACACTACAACTACAACTAGAACTACACAACTACACTCCACTACACTCACTCCACTACACTCCACTACACTAAATCACACTACACTACACTACATTACACTACACTACACTACATTCCATTACACTCCACTACACTTCACTACATTACACTACACTTCATTACACTGAATGATACTGCACCACAGAATGACAGGTAGATAGATAGATAGATTGATTGATAGACAGATAAACAGGTAGACAGATAGACAGATGAATCAGAGAGAGAGAGATAGATAGATAGATAGAAAGATAGATAGAAAGGTAATTAGATGAAAGAGAGAGAGAGAGAGATAGATAAATAGATAGGTAGATAGGTAGGGAGGTAGGTAGATAGTCAGAGAAAGAGAGAGAAAGAGAGGAGACCTCAAGCACCTTTCGGTCCATCAGTGGCTTCGCTCTGCCATCCCTGATTCACAACAAACAACCTCTCCTATAGGTTTCCTATTTTTGAAACTTCCGCCACCGCCTTGTGCGGTACTACTGGTGGGTAGGAGCAACAATTTTACTTGTGAGACATGACGATAATTGCGAATTTTCAAGAACTAAATGTGACATTTGGGGATACCAGTGATGTTTTTCAGGTACTGGCGAGACTCTTAGTATACTTGTGGGAAGCAAGAAGATATGTTTAAAACTTCGAGTTTTAGTTTGAAATTTAAAGATTGTGGGACCTTCGCTAATGCAAAGGCAAGTGTTAATTTCAAAAAAAAATGTTTTTGATTCTAAAACTATTCGAGACTGCAGGATGCTTGCGAGACGAAATCGAATTAAGTCACTGTTGTTTCCACAGCCAGAAATGATTACTAAGATAAGATAGAGGTGAAGGCAAGTCATCACATGTACAATGCATTTGAAAACTTCTAGTCATTGTTTGGCTTCCACCTCACAAGTAACTTTCGCATGTAAGCGTCATTGTTTTCTTTTAACCTGACAATTTATTTCCATATGTAAGTGTCATTGCTTAGTTTGAACCTCACAAGTAATTTTCAACTGTAAGTGTTTTTGTGGTGTTTCAATATCACAAGTAAAATTCACATGTAGGTGCGATTCTTGGGTTTTAACATCACAAGAAATTTTCGCATGTAGGTGCTATGGTTTAGTCTTAACTTTTAACCTCACAAGTAATTTCCATGTGTGAATGTAACTGTTTAGTTTTGACTTCACAAGTAGTTTCTACCTATGGGGATGTCTCAAAATGAGGTGTCCGTTTTTTCCCTTAAAGTATCCATTTTGGAACCAAAAACGGACACCTCATTTTGAGACATATCATATATCCATAAAACAATTACACCCATATTTTTCAAGTCAGTCAGACGATTTTTCCCGAATGCGTAGCGAAGGGTTCCCGTTTATAGTCTGGGGGTCTGCGGGCTGGACCCTTGTTCGCCTCCAGTTGGTTGGCGCGGCGCGTCGTTTTCACATTGTTTTCGCGTCGTTTTTCGCGTCGTTAATTCGGTGTCTAATAGGGGACGCTGCAAAACGTTGTGTGTTTTGCTGCGCACACATCGCCGTGTCTTTGGAGGAAGTTGCAGTACTCGAACGTGTTTCTGCAAGTTTTGTAGTATACGGTAGTACTGGAACGTGTTTGTGCAAGCTTTGTAGTATACGGTAGTACTGGAACGTGTTTCTGCAAGCTTTGTAGTATACGGTAGTACTGGAACGTGTTTGTGCAAGTTTTGTAGTATACGGTAATACAGGAACGTGTTTGTGCAAGTTTTGTAGTATACGGTAGTACTGGAAGATGTTTCTGCAAGCTTTGTAGTATACGGTAGTACTGGAACGTGTTTGTGCAAGTTTTGTATAGTACTGGAATGTGTTTCTGCAAGCTTTGTAGTATACGGTAGTACTGGAACGTGCTTGTGCAAGGTTTGTAGTATACGGTAGTACTGGAACGTGTTTGTGCAAGCTTTGTAGTATACGGTAGTACAGGAACGTGTTTGTGCAAGCTTTGTATACGGTAGTACTGGAACGTGTTTGTGCAAGTTTTGTAGTATACGGTAGTACTGGAACCCGTTTGTGCAAGTTTTGTAGTATACGGTAGTACTGCAACGTGTTTGTGCAAGCTTTGTAGTATACGGTAGTACTGGAACGTGTTTGTGCAAGCTTTGTAGTATACGGTAGTACAGGAACGTGTTTCTGCAAGCTTTGTAGTATACGGTAGTACAGGAACGTGTTTGTGCAAGCTTTGTAGTATACGGTAGTACTGGAACGTGTTTCTGCAAGCTTTGTAGTATACGGTAGTACTGGAACGTGTTTGTGCAAGTTTTGTAGTATACGGTAGTGCTGGAACGTGTTTCTGCAAGTTTTGTAGTATACAGTAGTACTGGAACGTGTTTCTGCAAGTTTTGTGTAGTATACGGTAGTACTGGAACGTGTTTGTGCAAGCCTTGTAGTATACGGTAGTACTGGAACGTGTTTCTGCAAGTTGTGTGGTATACGGTAGTACTGGAACGTGTTTGTGCAAGTTTTGTAGTATACGGTATAGTACTGGAACCCGTTTGTGCAAGTTTTGTAGTATACGGTAGTACTGGAACGTGTTTGTGCAAGCTTTGTAGTATACGGTACTACTGGAACGTGTTTCTGCAAGTTTTGTAGTATACAGTAGTACTGGAACGTGTTTGTGCAAGTTTTGTAGTATACGGCAGTACTGGAACGTGTTTGTGCAAGTTTTGCAGTATACGGTAGTACTGGAACGTGTTTGTGCAAGCTTTGTAGTATACGGTAGTACTGGAACGTGTTTGTGCAAGTTTTGTAGTATACGGTAGTACAGGAACGTGTTTCTGAAAGCTGTGTAGTACACGGTAGTACTGGAACGTGTTTGTGCAAGCTTTGTAGTATACGGTAGTACAGGAACGTGTTTCTGCAAGCTTTGTAGTATACGGTCGTACTGGAGCTGTGCAAGTTTTGTAGTATACGGTAGTACTGGAACGTGTTTGTGCAAGCTTTTGTAGTATAGGGTAGTACTGGAACGTGTTTGTGCAAGCTTTGTAGTATACGGTAGTACAGGAACGTGTTTCTGCAAGCTTTGTAGTATACGGTAGTACTGGAGCGTGTTTGTGCAAGTTTTGTAGTATACGGGTGTACTGGAACGTGTTTCTGCAAGTTTTGTAGTATACGGTAGTACTGGAACGTGTTTGTACAAGTTTTGTAGTATACGGTAGTACTGGAACGTGTTTGTGCAAGCTTTGTAGTATACGGTAGTACTGGAACGTGTTTGTGTAAGTTTTGTAGTATACGGTAGTACAGGAACGTGTTTGTGCAAGCTTTGTAGTATACGGTAGTCGAAGGAAGTTTAGAAGTGAAACTTCCGACAATATGGACAGTTGAAAAGCAGAGGTGAGAAGAGTAAGAAGAGAAAAGATC
>CAMXCT020000191.1:162514-270014 GCA_947184155.2 Cladocopium goreaui
AGCACGAAACCTTGTGTTTATCCGTGTAAAGTGGCTGCAGCCGGCGATGAAAGGTACCTCGTCTGTGCGGTTGCGGCTGCGGTCGTTTCTGTCGCGAATTGTTCTTCCTATGTCTTTTGCAACGAGTTTTTTCTTCCTGTGTGCGTAGTTCTTTGCGTTTCTTGAAGCTGTGGTGGCAGATTGCATTGGAATGGCTGCTTGATTGTCGTCATCTGATGTTGCCACGTGCGTAGATAGGTGTAGGTTTGCTACGGGATGCTGCGAAACGCATTGTAATGGCTGCATGAATGTTGCATGGGCTTTGTGTTGGGGAGGAAGCCAGAGCACGAAACCTTGTGTTTTTCCGTGTAGAATGGCTGCAGCCGGCGATGAAAGGTACCTCGTCTGTGCGGCGGTTGCGGCTGCGGTCGTTTCTGTCGCGAATTGTTCCTCCTATGTGTTTTGCAACGAGTGGTTGTTCCTGTGTGCGTTTCTTATCGTTTCTTGAAGCTGTGGTGGCAGATCGCATTGGAATTGCTGCATGATGTTGCATGGGCTTTGTTTTGGGGAGGAAGCCGGAGCACGAAACCTTGTGTTTTTCCGTGTGAAGTGGCTGCAGCCGGCGATGAAAGGTACCTCGTCTGTGCGGCGGTTGCGGCTGCGTTCGTTTCTGTCGCGAATTGTTCCTCCTACCCTATAGATCAGGTTACTTGGATGCTGGTTTTTACTTGCGGCACTTATATCTACATATCGAAGATGTAGGACTTATAAACGAGATAGCAAGGACTTATCCAGAACTTAGGTTGGACTTAGCTCTACTTGAAAGTAATACATAGGGATAAGTCTCTCTTAAGTGCTTCAAGTTGGAGCTAAGTGATTTTTTTTTATCTTTTTGGGAATTCACCGAAGCGTGCTTTGTGTAGTTTTTCTTGATTCCAACAAAAAACGAGAACTGAGTATATTTTGGCAAATCTGCTGTCCAAAGACCAGCATATTGGTGGATGTTGCACATGTAGATGTAATATCAAATAGTCTACTTGTGTCTCCTACGATCATGATGAGTGTTGGTGAGCATTCTAATGACACATTAAGCAAACTACAGTCAGTGCAGAAAACCATTCTCCCCATAGCCCAAATTACACAGAACTGCTGAGTTTCTGGTGAGATCTCTGCTATTTTTTCTTATTGAAAACATGTTTTGAATATAGTCGGTTTGGTTGGCAAGTTTCTTCGTTCCACTGGACTGCAATCCTGAATGCATGTCACAACACTCACAACACCTCAAAAAAAAACAACAATGTCTGAATCAACGCGTAGGTATGTGAAACCACCTCACTCCCTGAAATCTAAAGACTTCACCTTGAAGGAAAAAATACCCAGCGTTTTTTTCTTACTATCTTTTGGGCTAGCCGCATCTTGTTTTCAAGATGTATCTAAATGTATCTTTATGTATCTTTATGTATCTTCCTGACGCGGGGCAAAAGATACAAAAATATACGTCGTATCTAAATGATTCTAAATGTATTTTCTTGTATCTTCCCCCCCGGGCCCAAAGATACAAAAAGATACGTCGTATCTAAATGCCCCGGGTCAGGAAGATACATAAAGATACAAAAAGATACATTTAGAGGTTCCACGGCAACACATTGCCTTTTCCTTCAACAAAATATAGCAGCAGCAACACAAAGTGTCAGCGAAACAAAGGTCCGCCAGTTAGGCGAAACAACGGTCCGCCAGTTCGCAAAAATACAAAGTATTGCACCTGTAAAACAAAACGATCCAAGATGCGATACAAAAACATCAAAAACATGCATCCGCGGAAATCCACAAAATCTTCATCTTAGAGCTGAAATCAAAGGGAGCTTCATTTTTTCAAACTCTGAAAATTATGTCTCCTACCTAAGTCAAAAATATCTTTCTGAGAAATCAAAAAAAGTGAAAACTTAGCAAATCACCCTAAAAAGATAAAAACACTTATACAACATATATAGGCACTATAAGTGCTGCAAATACCTTACTTATATGTGCCTCCAAAAGATATCCTACTTATCCACTGCATAGCGGGCTTATATCCATAGTTGTATGTGGTTTACAACCATAGTTGTATGTATCTATAAGTGCCGCAAGTAAAAAATAGCATCCAAGTAGGCTATTAAGAGCAAAATATCTTATATCCTATTTTCTATCTAATAGTCAGGATGCAAATAGGATATGCATAACCTACGCATAACCTAGAAAAAGATTAGGTTATATCCTATCCATTCAAATAGGATAAACTGTTTTTAGGTTTTATACTCAAATAGGATAACCTATTTTTAGGTTATTTGCTGAATAGGATATAACATCCCCAGAGCCACCTTTCTGTTTACAAGATTTTACAAGATATTTCTCATCAGAAAAACTGTACCCCCAACTTCTCCAATAAAGCTTTGAAGTTTCACTAGCATCACCTGAAGCAAGAAACTGCACAAGATATCGATGAGGCAGTGGATGCAAAGATCTCAGGACAGCATTCTTTTTCAGCTCTGCCACTCCAAGTGCATGGCGAGTCGCCAATGTTCTAAAGACTTCATTGGGCCTGACAAAGGTGTATTTCCCTTTGTGCAAGCTTGTGTGAGCTGCTGTACAGTGGACATCATATCTTCTCCAATGAAACACCAAACAAGCCTTGGGTTTAAATACTTGCTCAGCAACGCACTGTGGCAAATTGCGTGGGTCTTGCTGGTGCATGTGAAAAGACCTTGCTTTTTCAAGTCAGTCTCTTGGAAGTGGCACCAGAGTAAGTGACCCAAGTGTCCATAAGCAAAGACAGCTTCTTGGAAGGCTGCTGCATCTTCATCGCCTTGACCAAAAAGAACCAAAGCAGGGCAGACAGTGGACATGACACAGGGAAAACTTTTCTACCTTGAAAATCCAAGTGGCTGAAGGCCAGGGCACTCTTGTTCCCAAAGATAATTTCTTCACATCTGCAGCTCATCTGAAGCAAATACAATACTTGCTGGTGCTGCTCATTTGTCTCATCGTAGCAAGATGACCAATAGGCAAGCAAAGGTTCCCCAAGGCACTTGATCTCTGCTGCCTTACCTCTCAGCTTGACAGGCCCAGACTTTCTAACAAACATTGTGAGTCGGTTCAGGTTTGAATATTGGTGCCTGGTTGAATGGGCCTTGTAGTAGTCCTTGATTGCAGCCTCCATCCGCAACATGTTGTTTTGGGGTGTGTCTTCTCCAATAACAAAACATAACAAATACATAATACTTGCAAAAAATATTGATCTGCTCCTAAATACCTTGCATGCATCCAATCTGTGGCGGCTAAGACTGCAGTCAGACCACTGCATTCAAAAATCCTACTGGTGCTCCTGTCTGGAGAAAGTCGCCATTCAGCTGGTTTCCAGCAAGTAGCCATCCAGCCTGCATTTTGCTGCCAATTTCTCCACGTGGTATTTCCTCTCTTTGTACACTTGCACAAGGCACATGGTGACTTAGCACTGCTCCATCGAGGAAGCCTGAGAAATAAACTTAAGTAGTCCAAATCTCCCAGCAAGCCAGTAATGCAGGCAACCCAGTTGCCAGCCAATGGCTTTCCAGCTCTTCTTGCATGAAGACTTCCTTTCGGGTACCTTGCTGGCAAGAAGCATAATCTCATTGCATGGCCTTCTAAGTTTGACTGTTTTTGGGTTAAGGAAGCTGGACATGATGCAAGCTTAGCCACAGATGACCAAGATGGTCTCTCCTAGGCCATTTTCCAGATTGCATGCAGTTAAAGCTCCAACTCAAGATCTGCCACACAGAGTCCATGGTGCCACCTTCTGCAGTAGAGGCAAGTTTGTCGAAGACCTGGACAAACAAGGCAGCAGCAGAAGTTTGAAGGTAAAGAATATACTAGTGCACAAGCAATAACCTCCAATAATTGCAGAGGTAAAATATGAACCAATAGTATGCTGCCAGAACAAAAATTGCAGGAAATGCAAAAATCATTCGAATAGCATCCAAAGGACTGTAAAGGTTAGCAAACATATGTCCTTGGAATTGCCTTTGCATAGTGCTGAGCTCCAGTGCAAAGCTAAAAGGTTCTTTGCCCACACCTTGCCAATTCCTGTGATTGGCACACAGACCCCATGGAGATTGATTGGTATGGCTCGCTCCTCGAAGGATGGAACATCAAGCAGGGGGTGGTTTCGACACCCAGGGTGAAATTTCATTCTGGACCAGAAGGTTCTCAAGGCTTCAGCGCCATCTGGGAGCATAAGCTCCAGGAACTTGCTGTGGTATTTCTCATACAGTGTTGCAAAGAGCTCATGGGGAAGGAGCAAGGCAATGGTCTTGTCTATGTCGCCTTTGAAAGGAATTTTTGCCTCAGTGGGATTGAAGTGGGCTTGTTGCTAAAATTATTTGGCAGCTGGGTTCTCAATTGCAGCCTGGGTACGGGGAAGAGCTTTGGCAAAGGGCTGTTGATGTATTTCATGACATCTCTGTGCATGTTGTTGGGAAACTTTCCTGCTGTTCCTAACCCAGCCAAGAACTGCAAGCCTGCTAGGTTGCATTCAAAAGGTTGCATATCTGCAACAGCCTTGTGGGCAAGCTCCTGGGCATACTGAATTGATATTCTGCCCCAAGCCCAATCTTTGAGGAGCTTGGCGGCCAATTGGCTGGGTGCAGGCCTTGCTGAATCTCTGGCATCAGCAGCTTGGATTCTCTTCCTGGGGCCTGTCCTTTGTTTTTTTTCTTGGTCGCGAAGATTCCCCTTCCATGGCTTCAATTGGAAAAGGTAAACACCAAAAGTTAAGAAAAAATTGAACACAGCATGCAGTGTGCCAGTTAACCTGTGAGGAATCGAATTTGTCAAATGGTTCTTTGCTTGGGCCTTTTGACAACACATGTTTTTTTCTGACAGCCTTATTCTCCAATATTTGTGAGGCACCCAACAGGAAATAGATGGCCTCAATGATTGGCCCAATAGAACTCCACAGCGCTTCTCAAATAACTTTCCCCCATGCAATTCTCCAATACAATTCTTCAATACAATTCTCCGATACAATTCACCAATACAAGTCTCCAATAATCCCCCAATACATGTTCTATGCATTCCCCAATCCCCCCCAGCTGCTGCCAGTGCATTTTTTGCCACTGCTCGTATGGTCTGGGCAGCTAGTTTCCAAAAAACGGTTTGCCAGCTCAGTTGTCAGTCTTTGAGGCACCTCCACATTCAAAGTTTCTTCCCAGCCACTTCTAAAGTAGCAAACCCTGTGAACTTCATCACCTTTCTTCACAAAGGATCTTCTCCTTAGAAGATGTTCTGACATCTTTCACAAAGATGCCCAGAAATTTGGACATGACTGCTTGCAGCTGAGGGTCGTGATGGTGTCTCTGGGGTAGCCTGGCATCCTGTATCTTTCCCACAAAGGAAAAGTGATCCTCCTTTGTTCTTTGGAAAAGAGGACCTTAGTATTGCAGGCTGCTTCTCAGAGCAGAGGCATATGCTTTGCAAAAATAGCAATATTGAAAGCTAAGTTGCTATCTGTCCATTGGAATGGATGTAGTCCACTATGGTGATTGCAGGAGCAGGTGCCTTCGGCATTTGAACCAAAAAGCTCTTGGAAACCTTTCAGGCTACATTTTGCTTTTTTCAATGCAAAATATGTGATGAAGTTGGTTTCTAAACGCAGCTATTCTCCAATACTTAATATGCAAATTCAATTGATTCTCCAATACCACTCTCTAATAGCATTTCCACATGTTTCAGAAGCTGTAAAGCCTTCACCTTCAAAAGTCAAGTTGAAAGTACAGATGCTTTTCATGAAGGCACTACAAGGCCTTTGCTCTAATCCAAACTTCCGCATTCTCAATAGCTAATCCTAATTCTATGCGTTTTAAGGCAAAAGTGAAGGAAAACCGCAGGATCACCCTGACACTCAATGTTATTGACAAATAGAGGCATAGACCAACAACCTAAAGACGGCTTTCTATCTGGCATTCTACCTGACAATTTTTCTGACATTCTATCTGGCATTCTATCCGGCATCCATTCCCACATTCTACCTGGCATGTGTTCGGCCGCCATCCGAGCATGAGAACGGCGTTTTTCAGAAGAACGGTTTTACTCAAAAGAACAAAGGCGTTCAAAACATTGATTTTCCTCAGAAGAACGACGTTGTTCAGAAGAACGATATTGACAGAAGAACAATGTTGGTCAGAAAAACGATATTGCTCAGAAGAGCAATCTTGATCAAAAGAACGATGCCACGCTCTGCCGAGCCCCCTAGCTGAACTCCATGGAAACCACACTGCACAACTCATTCCAACAACCCTTTGTCAATTTCATTTGTGACGCAAAACAAACCAGAAGAACGATTCCAGCCAGAAGAAGGATGCTTGGGGCCGTATGGATTTTCTCAGGTGAAATGCTTCAAAACCAAGAATCCCACATTCTCCTAAATTTCCCTACTTCTGTCCGGTGTGAAAATTTCCATTCGGTTGCAAATTATTGCGGAAACCGTTTCTTTCACAGTAGAACGGTTCATAGCAGGAGAACGGTTTTCTTAGCAGGAAAAGGTTTCTTGGCAGGAAAACGATTCAGGGCAGGAAAACGATTCAGGGCAGGAGAGCGATTTAGGGCAGGAGAGCGATTCAGGGCAATAAAACTGTTCAGGGCAGGAGAAGGGCGCAGGGCAGCAGAAGAACAGTTCTTGGCGGGAGAAATTTCAGAACACTTGGGTGGCCGTTTGGGGGTGGGGGAGTTGTAAGTATTTATGGTGGCATTTGGCCGATGGCGAAGGTGTCCACTGCGCTCATGGGCAAAGCTGAGAAGTTCTTGTGCCAGCTCAGTGCTGGGGAGTTGGTTTTTGCAACCTGCATTGTTGCTTCATTTCGTGCGAAATGGCTGTCACATGCAGCCACATTTCTTTGTCAGTGAATTCCTGCAGAAACAAGTCAGAAGAACGATCATGGTCAGAAGTACGAATGCTGCAGTAGAATGCGTACGCCCACTTTAGATTTGCACAGCCTTGTGATACTACTTGGCACTGTGTCCAATGGCAGCAGACACTTTTTCCCTTGGCTCTGAAGACGTCAAAATTCTAGGGCCCTCTCAGCAACCTGGAACCAGCAAGCAGCCTATAAAGAAAAATTGCCATGGCTACAAAATGTTCAACATAGCCTGGCCTCGGGTGCTCTTGAGGGACTGGAGGGTCTCATAGGCTGTGCTGGTGGTGTTTGCAAGCTCAGACATTATGCCATCCACAGCCTTCTGGGTCAGCACAGTGTTTGGGATCTCCTGCCACAGGACTTGAAACCATTACAAGCAATGATTCTTGTCACCTGCCCCCAATACCAAATACAGCTACAAACACACATACACATGCAAATGCCTGTTGGAAATAGTTTCTGATACCTCTCAATAGAAATTATTCAGCTGCACAAATAAGCACAGTCAGGCTCCTTCCACAGAAGCACATCTTGCAACTTGCTGTGGTTTCCCTTGAAGACGGAGAAGCACTCCTTGAACTGGCCAATCAAGGTGCTATCCTTGGAAGCTCCCACAGGTGGCTGGATTCTGCCAGCATCCTTCAGCAACCTGTCTTGGGCTGCTGCTGCTTCTTGGAACATTCCCTCGCAATCTTCCCACTTCAGTCTTCCAGGCTGGTCACGCAAAGCAAGTGCCGTTTTCTTTTTGACCCCGCCATCGGGCTGGTCTTCCAAGCCTGGTAAGCACAGCGTTTTCCAGCTGTATTTGGCCTGCAGGCCAGCCATGGCAGAGAAGGCGGCCTTGGTCAACCTGGAGGTGCCACTTGTGGCCTGAGTCTCATCTGTGCTCTGCTTCACTTTGCCAGCACTGGTCTTTTGGAAGCCAAGCATGGCCTTGCCATTGCACTCAGTCTCCACAACATCTCCACATGCAATGGCCTGGGCCAAAGCATCTTCGTCACCTCTGAAGGTTCCATAGAGCATTATGGACTTTGGCACACTCTCCACAGATTCCTTTCCAAAGTTGGTCTCTTGGCTTTTCAAGATTCTGCAAAAAGTGGGATCAGCTGTGTTCATCTCCCATTTGCCAGTACCTGCATTTCTCTTGAAAAGAGAATTCACCAATTCAGTCTTGACTTTGCGGCTTCCTTTCTGCCACACTTCCACCACATGCTTGAGCAAAGCATTGCTTTTCAGCAACTCTTTGAACTTGGAAGCAGCATACTTGTTTCTGTTCCCCTTCTCTTATGGCTCAACACACTCATCCTCTTCTTTGGGGTCTTCTTCTTCTCCTTGCTCTTGTCCTTCTTCTGCATTCAAATTTAGCCAAGCAGCTTCATCTCCGGGAATCTCAATCTTTGCTTTCTTCAAACCTTCCCGCCATTTCTCCAGCTTGTCTGCCATGCTTTCTGCTTTTGCCTTGCTGCATGCTGGTTTCTTCAAAACCTTGGGGTCACTTTTCCTGCTGCCTTTCTCTTTCTTCGGTGAAGCTTTGGCCTTGCTTTTGGCAAGTGCCTTGGCCTTGGGTGTGGCCTTGGCCTTGGCTTTGGCCAGGGCCTTGGCCTTGGCTGCTGCCTTGGCCTTTGGTGTGGCTAAAGCCTTTGCCTTAGCATTGGTCTTTCCAGCTGGTTTCTTCTTCAATGCTGGTTCAGCTTCCTCTCCTGCAACTTCTGTTGGCGAGTTTTGTTCTTCATCCTCTTGTGTTTCTTTTTCTGGCATATTCTTCCCCTCATCAGCAGAATCAGCCATAGCTAAAGGAGAACCTGGCAAATATCTACTTGTTTTCTTGGGTGGTGTCACAAACCCAAACATTGGTAGCCTTTGAGCCAAAAATTGCCTCAAACATAAAAACTAAACACTGTGCATAGTGAAATAAATATGAACATATGTCACTTATTTATTGCTTAGTACATACATTGCCCAAATATCATATGCCCCACGGTGTTGTAGACATATAAAAAACAAAAACAAAACATACAAAATCATTTATTTTTTGTTTTACTTTTGGCATTGCAAGGTTTCCAATGCATCATTTCCACGGTGCTGATGCCAATTTAGTGCTGTGTTTTTTTATTGAAAACAAAGCACCCAACACAACATATATATATATATAACAGCAGCAAACCCAAACCAAAACAACATAATTTTGAGCCAACAAGTACCAAACAAACCAACATGTTTGCACTAAATGCCCAGCAGTTTGGCCCAAACTGCTCAGCAGTTTCATCAAACTGCTCAGCTGCTTGGCCCAAACTGCTCAGCAGTTTGGCCAAACTGCTGGGCAGTTTGGTGAAACTGCTGACCAAACTGCTGAGCAGTTTTGTTTGGATTCTTATTTTTTTTGTGAAATTGTTCATTTTCTGTTTAGTTTCAAGGTGTTTTTTTTGATTTTTGTTCTAAAAAACATTCAAACAAATGAAAATCATGTTACAGTAGTTTCCTTCATATGCTGTATTAAACAAAATCCATAGTTTGTTGAACACCCCTTCCAACAACATAGCATGACAAGAAACATCACAACACTACAAACAGCAAGGGCCTACCAATATCCAGTTGAAAATTGAGTTGCAGTATGTCTCCCAATGTTGGCCTGCAATGTTCTTGGGGCAGGTGAAATGCAATACCTTTCCAATAGATGCATTGCAATGTCTCAAGAATTTACCTGCAGTGCCTCTCCAATAGTTGACTGGCAATAGCCCTCCAAGAGTTCACCTGCAGTGCCTCTCCAATAGTTGACTGGCAATAACTCTCCAATAGTTCACCTGCAGTGTCTCTCCAATAAGCTGACTGGCAATAACTATCCACTATTTCACCTGCAGTGGTTCTCCAATCAGTTCACTGGCAGTAGCTCTCCAATAGTTCACCTGCAGTGTCTCTCCAATAAGGTGACCGTCACTAGCTCTCCAATAATTTGCCTGCAGTTTTTTTCCAGCAGGTTTCCCAGAAACCTTGCCTTTGGTCACCTTAAAGGTTTCTATCCAATAAGTATTTTTAAATCTTCAACAGATTAGTATCCAATAAATAGTCTTTCAATATTTCCCAAGACTTGAGTTGAAGCAATGCCAAAACAGTTTATATAATGCCAACACACCTCCACTAAGCCTCAAACAGATCAACTTGCAGATCAAAAGGGCAAAAAAACACCATGTTTCCACTCACATCGGAATGCATCAGTCCCAGGGAAGGTGCAAGGTTGTACCTTAGCTCAAATCATTGAGATGCAACAAAAAATGTTGAATACACAATTTCATTGGACAAAATCAATACAACTTGCTCAGTGAGATGCTTTGACTTTCAAAGGCATGGTTTGGAATCAAGGCTTGGTTTAAAGAATCAAAGCAAAAATGCAACCAAGGCACAGCATGCAGGATCATGGCACATCATCTGTTGGAACCTTGGTGCAGGTCAGCTTCAACCAAACATGGCATCCAGCACTCCAATACCTATTCTTCAGTAGACTGGCTCTTTAATATCCCTCAAGTATCTTGTAAGCTTGTACTCTTAATAGATCTAATCTCCAATATTTTCACCCCATTAAATATTCAAACTGTGCAAGTGTTGCATCTCAGGATGCCACCACAATCCATTCCTTCTCAATGATTCCACTCTGTTTTTTGCGTTCTTTATACCTTTGTCTTTGAGCTTTCCTTTTTTGCCTCCATGCAGCAATCTCCTCCAGGGTGTATCCCATATCTAGGTAGATGGGGTCATCCTGCTGAGAGACATTCTTGCCATGGTCGCTCCAATTTCCCCAGCTTTCATCTGCTTCTTCAGGACCTGCAGCCAGGGAAGTCTACACAGGATGCACTTGCCCAATGTCACTGAAGGTCCTCCAATCAGAGCTAAATGTTTCCCAGACTTTGCTCTATGGTTTCAAGATTATCACATCTGACTCCTGCTACAGCCTTGTTGATGAGGAGGCGAAGGTGTTGCTGCAGAATTCCTGGAGCAGCAGGAGGAGAATTAAAAAAGAAACTTTGGAACCAACACCAGCAAATAAGCAGTCCTTGGTGGCTGGGATGGTCCTGGAGGCTTGGCACTGGACTTTGCTGCTGGACTCCTTCCAAGAATTTCCCAAAAACTTCAATGGAGGCTGCACATACACACTATGGTCCTGGCTGGCTCTGAAGGCTGCTCACCCCTTAGCCAGTCGCTGGCTGCGGAAAGCCATGTCCTGCCAGATTAGTAAAGGGCAACCTCAAACATCCTGAAAAATGCATTCACTCCTTCCAGAGGGTGCACTTTGCTCTGGCATCTCTGCAGTGGGGGCCCTGCAGGATTCATTCAAAGAAAGGAGTGGCTCAAGGACAACACCAATGCTGGCTTGTTTGCTGGGGCTCAAGCTTTGAAACTTTCTGAAGGTGCTCAGCTGGAAGCCCTTCAGCCCTGCAATAATCCACCCCATGATCAATAGTCAGTTGACCCTCTGCAAACACAGAGTGCAGAAGTCCTTGCATCCAGCTCTGCTGCTGGGCGCTTCTTGCCTTCACAGCTCCTGAGCAAGCTGCAGAGCACACAGCTCAAAGTGGCCAAGCAGGAGGAGCTGTCCTCAAAGCATCCATTGCAGAGTCAGTGCTCATCCTGCCATCACAAGGAAGAAAAGCATTGCAGCATTGAGAACAAACAGTGTGCTGCAGGAAAAAACATGTTTTTTGCAAGTTTCTCCAATACATTGTGTCCAATACATGCTCTCCAATACATCCTTCTTCCAACACATAAATTACCATTGCATAATATTCTCCAGCAATTTTCCAATACCTATTAGTTTTCCCATGCAGCAGGCTACAGTCCTGCAAAGGCCTTCGATTTCAGTCTGCACCTCTTGTTCAAGAGTCGTCCCTGCTGTGCTGGTCTGTGCAGCCTGATCTGCAGTCTGTGTCCAGCTGCTTGTCCTGCATGCATAGTCATATCACATCAGCAGCTGTGTGTGTTTCCAAAAAGAAGGAAAAGATACTGCAATGCAATGATCCTATAACTTCTGTGCCATTCTGCAGCTGACTGGTTTCCAGAGTTCCGTGTGGAAGGCATCAGTCAAGATGCTAGAGCCCAAGGCCTAAATTTTAGTGCCTTTACTAAATGTGCTTACAGAAAAAGCAATCCTGTTTTTTTTTGGTATATACATTTAGAGAAACGCAGCTGCAAAACAAGCAATTCCAAATTGGCCATCATAGGTAATTAGCAGACTGGACCCCAGGCAAGATTATTTTACAAACAATCTTACAATATTCATGACCACAGGACCACAGCCACAAAGCTCCCCAATATATTTGCTTGTCAATGCCAAGGCCACATGTGCAAACCCATTGAGATAAGAAACAACTCTGCATGCCCAGGAAATATATGTGCTCATGATGTGATTTAGCATGGGCACAAAGAGCACAGATTGAAAGAATACTTTGAAACCTTGCAGACAAGTCTCCTGGAGCCTTCTGGGGCGACTGGCTCACTGGTGGTTGGCCTGCTTTGATGTGGAGCTTCTGTGCTTTGCCCAGTCCTTAGGTGTAGGAAATGAAATATCATGGGCACTATTTTCCCAGTGCTCTTCACTGGAAATACCTTTGTTGAAGCCAGGTGCTAGAATTGCACCAACCAACATCCAAAAACAAACAAACAAATTTCTGAATATATGGAAGCACCCATCCAATATAATGAAACTGATTTGGCTCTTCAAGCTTAATCACTGAAAACATTGCAATCCAAGCTTCCATCTCTGTTCGTCAGGCCTGGCCAACTCTGCAGTCAGCCTTCTCCACCAACCTTGTAGCTGGTAGTTGTCCAGCAGCCTTGCAACTTGGATGGCTTCTGCTTGTGTCTCATAGAAGATAAAAGCGTTCTGCCACTGGCTCCAGCTCTTGTGTTCCCCTTTCCTCAAGAGCACCACTTTCCAAGGCTGCTTGATGTCCTCTGAGTGAAGCACATGCCGAAGCCATGCCTCATTCATCAAGAAGGGAAGACCACAGAGCCTGACCCTCCTCTCATCTGCCATGGCTGCATCCATGGAAAACTTGGCCTTCAAAGCACCTGTGTTGAAGAAAGAGCTATAGGTTGCCACTGTTCATGCGTGCTACTGTGTTTTCCTTCTTTGAAGCTTTTGTGTGAACATGCTGACACCTACAGTGAGCAAAGCCACAACAGCATCAGCACAGAAGGCAAAGCCCATAAAAAAAAAAAAACATGATTGCAAACACATTGATCTCCAATATGAAACCTCCTCCAATACCAAAGCATTCCCCACCAATAAACCCAATAGGACAAACTCAATAAAATGTTCTCCAATACAAAGGATCTCCAATAAACTGTATCCAGTGACATATATCCAATAAATAATTCTCCAATATTGCCCAATAACATACAGTAACTCCGACACAAGACACAAGGCTTACCCTCCAATAAAATGTCAGCAAATAGCACATTATAACTTGTTCTCCACCAATACATTGGTTTGGCAGAGGTTAAGCTTTAACCAGCAGCCAAGACTTCACAGAAACCAAGGTCAAATACAATCAAAGAAGGGATGTTGAAACAACAACATTCGAAATTTCTATCTACAACACATCCCCCCAGCTCATCCAAGCAGAACTGCAAATGCTTGTTTTGCTTCCCAAAATGCGCAGGTCCAACTGCCTGAGCCCAAAGCACTAACTATGCTGAGACTTTGCCCAGGTCTTTACCTTCTCTGGTGTCTCTCCCTTCTCAAGCCTCTCCTTAGCAGTGCTGCAAGTGCTTCTCACTTTGGTAGGTAGGGCTCCTGTGCAAAGTGGTGATCTGGAACAGCTGTTTCCCTCCTTTCTCTCGCACAGCATAGGCAGGCCCATTCTTGTAGAACATGACAGACCACTGTGCCTTTGCACCCTTGACCTTTGCAGCCTTCTTGCCTGGAGCCTCAGGAACTTCCTGCTTCTGACTTGCAGCTGGGCTCACAGCCTTCTTCTTCACTTGCTTGGCCCTTTGGAGCAACTTTCTTGGCAGGCTTTTTCTTGTTTTTCTTCTTCTTGGTATCATGCTTTTGGATTTCCTTTAGGACTGGGTCCTTAGGCTGCTGACCCAAGAAAGTCTGCAAAGCAAGAGGTTTCTTCACTGCTACCTTGTGGCTGCTGGCCCCTGCCTTTTGGTCATGTTCCACACTTGCTGTCATCTTGGAGGGAGAAGGGCTCTCAGGACAGCTGTCCTTCTTTTCCAAAATCTTTTTGAAAATGGACCTGCTGTCAGCTGCCTTTGGTTGAGAAGAGTTCTTGGCGACATATGGAACAATTGCTTGGCACTGCTCCTGCTTCCCTGTCTCACTTCCAACAGGTGCCTCAAGGGGCAGATCATCACCACACTGCTCCTGGTCTTCAACCAGAGCAAGCACAGAATCTATGTTCTGCTTTTCTTGGTCACTTGCCTTCTTCATGCTGCAGATGTACTTTTTCTTCAAGGCCCTGTATATATTGGGCTGCAGCAATGCGAAGCCAAGTATCCAACTTGTCACTCCAGTCTTGCCTGGTCATGGTGGTTGTGCTCAACTTCATTTCTTCATCTAACTTCTGAAGACAGATTCTCAGCTTGGAGCCAGAAAGGCACAGATTGGGAGACAACTTCGCAAACCTCACATAGAGCCCAGCAATGGCAGCCAGCCATTCAACATCTGGTGCTGTCTTCCAGCTGGTCTTTGCCTGCTTGGGCTTCAGCAAAGCCAACAAATCCCAATTGTGCTTTTCTTTCATGTAGTCCTTCAATGGCAAAGCCAGCTCCCTTACACCAAGGAGGGGGTCAGGCGAAATCCTTCTTTGGAACACCATGGCTATGCAGCTACCCCAAAAACAAACACAGCTTGAGCCAGAACTTCCCTCCTACGATAGAATGACATTGGCAACTCAAATTCAACGTGCTCAACTTGATGGAAGAAATCGAAAACCATTCTAGTTTCTCTCTTCTCCCATAGAAGTTCTCCAATAGAAAGGAATTGTTCCAATAAAAAGCTTCCAGTCACAAGTTCCAGAACAAGTTTTGTCAGACAACTCTTTTCAAAATAATGTGGCAAACCTGCAGCTCAGATTCTGTAGTCACTGTGCCACATTCTACAAGAGATATATAGGTGTTCAAACAAAATTTAACATACATACCAATAATCATGCTACTTTTCCAATGATGTCAGTGCTCAAGATGTTGCTCCAATACACAACTTTTCCCTACTCTGGTAACAAGTTACAAAATTGCTAAACAGCAGTTTGGATGAAACTGCTGTCAAACTGCTGGAGAATAGGTTATCCTATTTGCTAGGAATTAGACAATAGGTTAGACAATAGGTTATCCTATTTGGCAGAGGTTAGGTTATGCATATCCTATTTGCATCCTGGCTATTAGATAGAAAATAGACTACAGATAACCTATAAGATATAGAATGGGCTAATGCCCTGGTGCCGCCGACCCCCTTTCAAGGGCGCCCCGGTGTAGGAATCAACGGCCCGTTTGAGCTGCCTGCAATATCCTGCAATTTGGTCGAAGCCGTTGGTGTCAAATGCGTCGACGAGCGCAGTCCAAATCGATCCAAGGCAATAGAAATTTGAAGGAAGTGTTGGAATGGTTTGAGGCCGGGCCAACGGCAGGCTTGAACGCCCTTAAAAACAGATGGCTGGGGCGTGTAGCTGCGAGAGTTGCCTTGGAAAGGCCTGCGGGAGCGTTGGAAGCGTTTGAGGCCGGGCAAACGGCAGGCTTGAACGCTCTTAAAAACAGATGGCTGGGGCGTGTAGCTGCGAGAGTTGCCTTGGAAAGGCCTGCGGAAGCGTTGGAAGCGTTTGAGGCCGGGCAAACGGCAGGCTTGAACGCCCTTAAAAACAGATGGCTGGAGCGTGTAGCTGCGAGAGT
This sequence comes from Cladocopium goreaui, assembly GCA_947184155.2. Taxonomy (NCBI): domain Eukaryota; class Dinophyceae; order Suessiales; family Symbiodiniaceae; genus Cladocopium; species Cladocopium goreaui. The sequence goes on from CAMXCT020000191.1 coordinate 178,306, forward strand.
TGCCTTGGAAAGGCCTGCGGAAGCGTTGGAAGCGTTTGAGGCCGGGCAAACGGCAGTGAAAAGCAAAATGCTGTGGCCGAAAGGCCTGCGGGAGCGTTGAACCGTTTTGAGGCCGGGCAAACAGCAGGCTTTAACGCCCTTAAAAACAGATGGCTGCATGGCGCGTGTAGCTGCGAGAGTTGGAAAGGCCTGCGGAAGGCCTGCGGGAGCGTTGGAAGCGTTTGAGGCCGGGCAAACGGCAGGCTTGAACGCTCTTAAAAACAGATGGCTGGGGCGTGTAGCTGCGAGAGTTGCCTTGGAAAGGCCTGCGGAAGCGTTGCATGGAAGCGGTGGAGGCCGGGCCAACGGCAGGCTTGAATGCCCTTAAAAACAGATGACTGGGGCGTGTAGCTGCGAGAGTTGCCTTGGAAAGGCCTGCGGAAGGCCTGCGGGAGCGTTGGAAGCGTTTGAGGCCGGGCAAACGGCAGGCTTGAACGCCCTTAAAAACAGATGGCTGGGGCGTGTAACTGCGAGAGTTGCCTTGGAAAGGCCTGCGGAAGCGTTGGAAGCGTTTGAGGCCGGGCAAACGGCAGGCTTGAATGCCTTTAAAAACAGATGGCTGGGGCGTGTAGCTGCGAGAGTTGCCTTGGAAAGGCCTGCGGAAGGCCTGCGGGAGCGTTGGAAGCGTTTGAGGCCGGGCAAACGGCAGGCTTGAACGCTCTTAAAAACAGATGGCTGGGGCGTGTAGCTGCGAGAGTTGGCTTGGAAAGGCCTGCGGAAGCGTTGGAAGCGTTTGAGGCCGGGCAAACGGCAGGCTTGAACGCCCTTAAAAACAGATGGCTGGGGCGTGTAGCTGCGAGAGTTGCCTTGGAAAGGCCTGCGGAAGCGTTGGAAGCGTTTGAGGCCGGGCAAACGGCAGGCTTGAACGCCCTTAAAAACAGATGGCCTGGGGCGTGTAGCTGCGAGAGTTGCCTTGGAAAGGCCTGCGGAAGCGTTGGAAGCGTTTGAGGCCGGGCAAACGGCAGGCTTGAACGCCCGTAAAAACAGATGGCTGGGGCGTGTAGCTGCGAGAGTTGCCTTGGAAAGGCCTGCGGAAGCCTTGGAAGGGTTTGATAAACGCTCTGAAAAGCAAAATGGTGTGGCCGAAAGGCCTGCGGGAGCGTTGGAAGCGTTTGAGGCCGGGCCCACGGCAGGCTTGAACGCCTTAAAAACAGATGGCTGGGGCGTGTAGCTGCGAGAGTTGCCTTAAGGAAAGGCCTGCGGAAGCGTTGGAAGGGTTTGATTACTAGGTTCTCCCCGGACATGTTTTTGTTCCAAACCAGTTCTGAATTGATGTGCGCATAAGGGTTTGTTCATTGGCGACAAGATCGGCTAAGAAACCCGTTGATCCCCTAGCGTTTTGTGATTTTATGTGGGGGATGAAACTTGGCGAGAAATGTGTCGTATGAAATTTTACTAATTTTGGCTGAAAAAATCTTGGCGCGATGAATCATGTATATTCGGAGACAATTTCGTGCAGTTGTCAGCATCAGTTGGCTTTGATATGCATTTGTAGCAGTAAAAATCATTAGAAAACACATTTTCGATGTATATATGTGTATTTTTTGATAAAATCAATCAAACATCATCAAAAATCATCAAAAATCATTAAAAATCATCAAAAATCATCAAAAATCATCAAATATATTCATTTTCTTGTGCTTTTTGGTTTTATTTATATGTTTTTATACATATTTGTATATAAATATGAATAATTTACATTTCTTGCCTCGATCTTGCCTCGATCTTGCCTCGATCTTGCCTCGAGCCTCGATCTTGCCTCGATCTTGCCTCGATCTTGCCTCGGCCGTTTATGCTTCGGTTCTTCAAAAATGCAATTTAATGCAAAAAATATGCAATTTCATCAAATATTAGTCAATTTTATCTTAAATTATTCAAAAAATGTAAAAATGTATGTTTTTTGATGTTTTTTGTGATTTTTTATGCTCTTTTGTGATTTTTTATGTTTTTTGTGATTTTTTTTAATGTTTTTTGTGTTTTTTTATGTTTTTTGTGATTTTTTTAAATGTTTTTTGTGTTTTTTTTTATGTTTTTTGTGATTTTTTGCATTTTTTCATAAATACAGACATTTTTCTTGAATTTGTATGCAGTACGTGCTGTTTCATTCTTTTTTAGTGATTGCATAGACATTTGTGAAAATTTTCGTTCGTGATTTGTGGTTGTTCAAGCGATTGCAACTTCTTAGAGGATGGCTCACGGAGGTCCATCAAGTATACATGTGTGTCGTATGCATGTGGGGAATTTCTGTGTGTGTCGTATGCATGCTTTTAGGACAAATGTCAGCGAGAGCCAAAATTAGTAACATTTCATTGCCCTCTAGCTTAAAATATCTTGGGGACAAATTTCAGGATAGGATCAGGTGAAATATATGAAACCATGTTCCCAGGCTTGGCAGGGGAGAACCTACTAGGTTTGATAAACGCTCTGAAAAGCAAAATGCTGTGACCGCCGGCCGTGAAAAAGCAGGTTCCACACCTCCGGTGGTCCCAGGCGCCGCCCCTGCCTTGGCTAAGGCAGGGGTCGGCGGATTTTGCTCTAGCCTAACCTGATCTATAGGGTATGTGTTTTGCAACGAGTGGTTGTTCCTGTGTGCGTAGTTGGGAGCGAGACAGCATGCTGGACGGACAGGAAACGGTGGAAATAGCTTGGGGAGAGCTTCGCTGGGAGGGAGCGAGACAGCATGCTGGACGGAGAGGAAGCTTCGCTGGGAGGGAGCGAGACAGCATGCTGGACGGACAGGAAAACGTGGAAATAGCTTGCGGAGAGTTTCCCAGAACTTCCATTCCTCCTTATTTAAGGAATTCCTCCTTAAAATTCCTCCTTAAATTTTCAATTGCAAGGAGATCTTGCACCTCCTTCAGCAGGAGACTTGAAACCTCCTTATCCCAGATCCTGGCAGCAAAACTTTTCACTTCAGCTCTGGAATCACTTGTGCTCGAAAACTTTGCAGAACACTCATGCCTATGGAAAAAGGATTGTGGCTTTCACCTTTCACAGCTCCTAAGTGAGCTAGGAAGCCACCAAAGTCTTCGTCTCGATATGTCCAACTGTCTGATGGACAAGAGTTCTGGAGCAATAAATCTAAGAAGCTGTGGTGCTTTGGTTTGATCTTCCAAGTATGGTCAGTCTCGTTTCCCAAGCTCTTGCACAACAGCAAAAACTTTCTGCCATGCAGCAGCATTGACTGGTGATTCCATAGATTCTTGGACAAGAAAGAATAACATTGCCACAGTTCTGTGGCAGCCATCTTGATTGTATATTCAAGCACATTGTCATCAGCCAAAAATTCATCGCAGATTTGTTTTGCAAAAGTAATCAACCCTCGAGCTTCTGCAGCTTTGGCTCGAAGTTTTGGACTTGAACTGGCTTTCTTTCTGATCATGAGGACTGTCAAAGTAGGAAGCTTGTTTTCCACACCTTCAGTCTTGTAGTAGCTTTGAATTCTGTGGAACAAGCTTTTCACCCTTTCTTTGACATTGTTGCCAGGCAAGTGATTTCCAGAGGCAGTTAAATGGTGAAAAACATTGCCCATAAAATCTGCTGCCACGCCCAAGTCCACAATGTGAAGCCAGTCCAAAAGAAATTGTTTGCTTGTCAGTCCTGGTGTTTGAAACAATTCATTGATGTCAATGCCAGAATTGGAAATGAATTGCAACAAAGTGAAATGGTCCAAAGGATCAAATGCCTTGCAGCTTTCAAAGTTTCGAATTTCAAGTGGTTTGCACAAGCACAAATGGCAGCATCCTTGTTTGTCTCGCCATCCAGGAAATTGGAAAACTTCTTTTCTCATAGCCCAATCACCTCTCACTTCAAGTAAAAAAGCAGTGAAAGGCAATGCCTTGCCATTGAATGTGCTTCGTTTCTTGTCGCCTGGGTGCCAAAAGCTGCCATCATGCCTTGCTGAAGGCCAAGTGCAATTGGCTAAGTGAATAAAAGACCAAGACAAAATTCCTAACATCTTCGACAAAGTTACTCCCTTGATGCACCAGTGCTTTGGAATACAGCACAAAGGGATTCGCAAAGTACCATTAGGTGGAAGTAAGCCAGGAAAATTCAATGAGATGCATTCCAAAGTTTGACTTCTGTCATAATTGTAAGGTGTGCCATCGATCCAAAGGCCAAGTCCTATGGCTTCTCGAACTTGGAACTGCATTTGCATGTTCGCCAAATGTTTCTTGCTGAGTTCACACATGCCACCAGTCTGCAGCAAGTCTTTCTTCTCAGAGCGCTTCGAGAAGACAAAAAGAATCTCATGTCGCAAAAGAAAAGGTATCTTCTTCATCTCTTCTGCTTGTGTTCCAGGATTGTAGCAAGGGATCAATGCAATGTATTCATTGAACCACAGGCAATTCTTCAACATTTTTCTTTTCATATCCCTTGCCAAATGCTTTTCCCAATTGGCTTGCTTCTCACCACTGCCAGATTTCTCTGCACCTTTGACCAAATCTTTCACACCAGTAGCTCCAGCTATTTGTGCATCTTTCATGAGCTCATTGGCTCTTCTAGCAGCGACAGTCTTGGTCAAAAACAAATTGGAAACATCGTGTCGCAACCTCTTCTGGTCAGGTTCCCTAAGGGTAGACAGATCTACCTTTCTCTTGTGAAACATGGCTGGAGCTGGAAAAACATGTCAACATAAAAGTTCATAAGATCTCAGAAGACAAGAAGTTACACATTGTATTTAGTTAAGTTAATGCTAAATTTGGCCAATGCTATGAAACAGGGAAACAGTAAAGGAGATCTTACACCTCCTTGAGTCTTGTACACCAGCTTAGAAGCAGGCTCTTTTTCCAGCGACAGTTACCAGCTGTGCATCTTCCAAGCAGATCCCTGCGATATTTTAATCTGCATCTCCACATTCCAAAACTGACAACTGCACCAAATGCGCTTTCCAAAATCTAAGGGCCAAACAGCTCCTACAGCAATGCCTGGTGAGTTTTCACCTTGGCTTTTGCTTCTTGCAGCTTCTCTTGGCTGGAAGCAAGCCATGCTTTGGCAGCAGGCAATGGTTTCGAAAGGCTTTCAGGAGAAGTGTCCTCAGGAGCAAGATCTTCACTGGCTTCGACATAGGATCGAAGGTTGGCAATGGCTTTCAACTGCTCTTGACACGCATTCCTGGGTTGGGCCACAGGTTCAGGGATCTATGTAATTCTTTTCTCATCAAGCCAGCTTTATCAACAGAAACTATGAATTTCATCCATGAATAATGTGCTTACAAGTCTCAGATGTTCTCAGGTACTCATAGTGCTTCAAAAGCTTCTTTGCTGGCATACATTTGATCATTGCGATCTGCTTGTCCATTGGGTCCACAGGGTTCTTCTCAATGGTGGCCAGTGGCTGCTTCCTCCATGGAGGCAGTTCCTTTGGAGGTTCCATTGAACCTGTCATTGAAAACTGAAAAGTGTAATGATGAAGTAAGTTGGGATGTCTATGAATCTCCAGTTCCAAATCCAATGGTTTCTATTTTGGATCCAAAGTGATTTTTATTGGAGGTTAAAATTGGTTAAAATTAAAATTGCCAATTTTAATTTTAACCTATCCTGCCTTTAAAAGCAATACAAAAACTGGTTAAAATTAAAATTGGCAATTCTAATTTTAACCAATTTTACCTCCTTATTTTTCCATTTTGAAACCTTTACAGTCATCATGCATGACCTGAATGAATTGTATCCAGAGTTGCCAAGAGCCACTCAAACAAAGGAAATGGATGGGCATCAGCTTCGGCCAAGGAGATCTTGCACCTCCTTTTTGATTCCAGTATTGGACACTAGTGCAATGATTGTGATACCTCAGGTTCAGATCATCAGCTCTCATCATCATTCCAAAGCTGATCATGTGCATCCATCAAGGCTTCAAAAATGATTCTACAGGTCCATCACCACTACATTGATCAATATGACTTGACAGCTTCAGCCATGCAGAAATGCTCATATCACAGATATCATGTTTTACTTAGATTAAATTTAGTTTATCAAGGAGATCTTGCACCTCCTTAAAGAGTCGCTTGCGCCCATAATCTCCAATCATTTTCCAGGGAAGCTCAATTGACTCAATCTACATTTGAATCCTCATCCTCTTTGGGTTTTTCGGCTTGCTCTCCAGCATCAATAGGTGATGTAGGAGAATATGGGGTTACAGCAGGACCTGATCAGGAGGCATGATGATGAACATATTGCACAGTGTATGGTTGACATGAGATACTTTCAAATCCACAGTCACAGAAAACTCGAGCCTGTGTAGATCATTCCTTCATCCAGGAGCTCCAATGGAGTAGCATGCGCAGTAGGTGCAGTAGGTGGTCCTCATGACGCATTGAAACTGAAACAAAGGAGGTGCAAGATCTCCTTATTCCCAAAACAAAATCATCTGAGGAGGTCTTGCATCTCCTTCATAACATGATATATCAAACCATATATGAAACAAAATCATTATCTAAATGATTCAAGTTTCCATTGATTTGAGAAGCTCTCACAGCATAGAGATTTCTCATTCGTCTTCTTGCTTCTTCAATTGAGTTGACCCCCATGTCAGCCATGTAAGTGAGTTGGGCTGCTGCACCTCTCACTCCCTCCCACAGTGGTAGACCTGCATCCAGTGTTGGAAAACATATATATAAATATTCAAATTCCAAATTTCAACATTCCAAATTCCAGACAAAACTTCTCAAATCCAGAATTCCAGTCCCACATTAAACATTAAAGCCACATCCTATGAAAGTCTATAAGCAATTTTTGAAATCCACCCAGGCACTAAACGCTCAAGTTCCAAATGTCAGGAGATCTTGCACCTCCTTAAGACAGAAAAGTGGAAAGACTATTTCCTATTTTCCTATAGAGAACTCTCAGGAGATTTTACACCTCCTTGAAACATGCAACAGAAATCAGCAGCCATTTTTTTGCAATTTCATCCAATCTAATCCACATCCTGTCCAACCTTCCACTTTCGAATTTCCTCATTCAAAAATTCAATCACAGATTGTTCAGTAGCACCATTGTGCAAATCAGCAATGCATTTCTGGGCGAAATCCAAGCCAACTTATCTTGAAGTTTTGTTCAAAGTGAAAGATTTGATTTGTTTCTTGTCTCCAAAATTTCGTCTGACACCTAAAGCACCATACTTTCGACTGCCTTTGGCAGGATAATCTTCCAAGCGATATTCAGGAGATGCCAAGTCAACAGCAGCAGGTTCAGGATCAGCAACTGCAACAGCCGGCCGAGCTTCAACATCCTCTTCTTCAGAAGTGCCAAGTACTGCTTCACATGCAGCACGCTTTTTCAAGATTGCAGCAGGCCTTTTCAAGACTGCAGCAGGCCTTTTCAAGACTGCAGCAGGCCTTTTCAAGACTGCAGCAGGCCTTTTCAAGACTGCAGCAGGCCTTTTCAAGACTGCAGCAGGCCTTTTCCCACCTGCAGATTGCCTATAGATCTTCAAAGATTCATTGGGAATTTCAGATTCAAATTTGTTTTCACCAAAAGCAGCAATGGCAAAGCCATTTGGTCCTTCACTCATAGTAGCTTTCTCCACCTTGCTATCCACAAAGCGACATACCACCATGGCAGTAGAATCGATCCAGGTTCCAGCACTCACAGGCTTCTTAGGACTCACTTGGCTCTCTTCACTCGACACTTCTATCAATTGATGCTCTTGGCTATCCAATGTTTCTGAGCTGTGGCCTGGAGGATTTTTTTGCAAAAGTGGTTCATTCACAGGCAACTGTGGGATGGAGCTCGCATTGGAACTTTGTCTCATGAGCCTTCGCTTGGCAATGGCTTTCTGAACAAACTTGCCTTTCTGCCGGTTCCCATGGAATTCTGAGCACTCCAGATAGATCTTCACAAGCTCACCCATCCAAGGCTCATATTTCTTACTTGAAATTGACCATTTTGCTTTTGTTCTGATGTGTTGCACACATTCGACAATTGCAGAAGACCACTTCTTCGCTTCGTCACTCAAAGTGTGAGGGTTGACTTTCAAGGCAGCTTCCTTCAAGCAGTCTTTGGATGGTCGAATTGTTTTCTGGAACATCAAGCCCAGAAATTTTCGATAATGCTTGCAAACTTGATCAATTTCAACATCCAAGTAATCCTTGGGATCCAAACAAGCCACCTCTGCTTTCAAACATTTGCAAAGGTCTTGAACAGAAGCAGTGTTCTTAGCTCTACTCATCTTGAGAAATTAACTGCAGATGCGATGCACAAACATTAGATGCAGGAAATCAAAACACCAAAAGGAGATCTTGCATCTCCTTGAAGCAACCTCCAAAGGTTGGTCTTGATGCAATGATGATGTCAAAGGTGTATCTAAAAACAGTGAAAAAAATCATCCTTAAAAAAAATAAGGAGGAATTTTCAAAAAAAAAACGCCTTAATTAAGGAGAATTCCTCCTTAATTAAGGTGGAATTCCTTAATTAAGGAAAAAACCCTCCTTAATTAAGGGAATTCCTCCGTAATTAAGGTGGAATTCCTTAAAAAAAAACTCCTTAAATTAAATAAGGAGGAATGGAAGTTCTGGGCTCGCTGGGAGGGAGCGAGACAGCATGCTGGACGGAGAGGAAACCGTGGAAATAGCTTGGGGAGAGCTTCGCCGGGAGGGAGCGAGACAGCATGCTGGACGGAGAGGAATTCGTGCAAATAGCTTGCGGAGAGCTTCGCTGGGAGGGAGCGAGACAGCATGCTGGACGAAGGAAACCGTGCAAATAGCTTGGGGAGAGCTTCGCTGGGAGGGAGCGAGACAGCATGCTGGACGGACAGGAACCAACAGAGGCTGTCAAGACACATAGGAGGTCCTATGTGGATCTCTGCCATATAGGACCCTTCCCCTTCAGATGATGGTGTTGCCTATGGCCAAACATGTGTTGACCCACGTTGCACTACCCATCACGCTAGCCATATCTCATGGCTGCTATTCGTGCCAAGCATGCTTCAAACCGATTGCTTGATGCCAAGCTGGCCTTGAGCCATGTCTTTTTCACTCCCAAAGCATACGTCAAGCCTAGTCACCTACATGTAGAAAAGCTGTCAAGCAAAGCTTGAGCAGATAAGATGTCAGAAAAAATGCAAGGGCCAGATAAAATGTCAGAACTGTCAAGCAAAGCTTGAGCAGATAAGATGTCAGAAAAGAATGCCAGGGCCAGAGAAAATGTCAGAATAGAAACACGGTGGGCGTACTCGACGAAAATAGTTTCTGATAATATATACATGTCGCTATATTTTGTAGATGTATCTAAATCTATATCTATATCTATATATATATATACATATATAAATATGAAAGAGATCTAGTTGAAGGGGGAACATCATCCCTAATTTTTTTGGTGGGGAAAATACCGTCGGTCACAATACCACACCACCAGCTGCAGTGCCATCACAAAACATGTTTTTCAGTTTCAGGTCACAGGTCAGGTGTTCACAATGCCACTCCACCGGAGGCATATGAAAGTGCAGTAGTGCTCTAATCCCCTTTGGGAGAACACCAAGGGATGTACATTTTTGAGTAAAGTTTTGACCTTGGATAGGGGATTTGTCACAAGTAAAAAAACATCATTGAACCCACTGAGATTATTGGATTTTTCAACCCAAGATTTACTTATATTATTTTTGGGAACTATATCTTCCCCAGGGGTGAAGAAAAATGCAAATAACCAAATTAATGGAGAAAGGTTCTCTGCGAATCATATCCTCATCAAGTAGGCATTGGTAATATCTGGCATTGCCATGTCGAGGTACAAAATCAAGTATCCTGATCAACCCAGTTCACAACCGTTGAAAGGAAATGGGTACTGGAAGGAAACATGTAGATATATTAAATTCTGTTTGGGTGTGGTGAACCATTCTTTGACCATAACTCAAGTTTCAAATGCTCAAAGGAATGCATCTTTGGTCGAACTGGGAATCGTAGGAGACGAACTTCCAACGCCCAAAGTGCCAAGCCTTAAAACTGTTTCAAGGTTCCAAAAAGCAAAGGGGATGCAATTTTACAGTTTTGTGGAATTTCACCAAACACAATTCTATGTACCCAGGGGTAGAACAACCAAAACCATCATGTGCATTAAAAAAATCGACCCCAAGAAACTGTTGTACGCATCGCGGTATTGAAGATACTGAACTTCCAGATTGGCAACTTCCTCATCTGGCATCATGCCAGGACCATGAGTAGCAAATGCAATACTGATGGATGCCATGGACCCAAGACATTCCATAATCCACCTGACCCACAACATGGCAATTTAAAGGTTTCCGAACCAAAATGGAACTCAACATTCAACAAAAAAAACGTTTCAAATTTGGGTTTGCAAAACGTTTCTTATGGGTCCATGAACTCCCCTTTAAACACAGATTTTTGGACCTGGCCTGTGGCAGTCAGAGGGGTGTTGGCGATGAATTTCCCTAGCTATACCGGCAGCAAAAAAAATCATCATGCGGGATGATGCTCCATTCAATTTCTTCTGGCCAATCGATGGATATTTTGAAGTCGAACTTTGCAAAGTGGATGTTTGGAATAGAATTGCTCGTGCTCTGCAACCATGTGGTATCCCTAAGTAGCCAATGAACTGGATATGATATATTTATATGTATATACTTGTTAAATACATATACATATTTGTATATATATATATAAATATCTCTTTCACACCCGTTTCGAAGGCACAATTTGGAAAAGTGGTCGAAACAAACTTGACCTAATGTGGATAAAGACACTGTTATCCACACACCACTGCAGGTATCTCCGATACAATCCCAGCAATCGCTCGTCCCTTGACTTTCCGCCGAAGATGGATTGACTATCCGTCCAGGTGAGGAAAGCCGATGCATAGAGATCACAAAATGTTGCAAGATCCAGGATATGCAGAATGTCTGGGTATATCCCTTAGTTGGCATAAAATCTAACACCCCTTAAACTTCAAGATGTACAGAATTAAAACATCAGAAGGGTTGAAGGGTTCTACCAAAATTTTACTTGGTCAACAATTCTAGGCTCTCCATGGCGAAAAGCCTTTGACAGAGGTCAATGGACTCGGCCCATTCACGCGGATGAACTCACTGCACGAAGTCAACCTGGCACAGGCAGTGCATGAACCACAGGGAAACCTTGGGAACATCGAATTATCACACCCCACTAATCAGAGCAGAACTTAACTTACCTCGACCCTTATTGGCCATGGCCGGTGCTGCTGAGCTACTCAGCCCTGTATGCGGCATCTCGTCCCCAGTTGGTATAAAGGAGATGGGTTTCATCAGGCCCTCTTGTTGCATCAAAAGAGGCAACAACTCTGCAGTGATAACAACATTCTCTGTGCCTGCCTGTAGCTTCCTTAGACTTTGTATACTTTGGGAAATAGAACGGAAAAATGATATCCCCAAAAAAATAGATTGTTATTATTTGCTATCGTTTCATTGGGGTAATCAAGAGAAACACAAAAAGATCCAATATGTTTTGAGATTCGGTTGAGGTTGAAAAGCGCTGCTACGAAGTCAGCGTCCCCCTGCACCCCGTCGAGGGCATAGGTAAACTCACCACTTAGCCGGCTCCCTGCCACTGCAAATCTTTTTGGGTGATGTGCCTCTGAAAACGGTTGCCCCCATGGATCTTGATGTGGATGTATCCCAAGACCTTGCTCCACAAGATGGAAGGAAGTTGGGACAGGTTCTAGTTTATGATGTTCGATTTTAATTCTTCTTGGGTGCTTCGGGACCTAAGGATTAATGCAAATGGTAGATCACCAAACATACCCCAATTTCAAAATGATTGTTTTGATGGATACTTGATCAAGTTGCGGAGGGCTTCAAATGACCACGCCAAAACAACTAAGATCTGTTGACGGCATTCGGGTGTAGTCTTGTTGGCAGTCACAATGCGGTTATCCAGTGTCGATCTGCTACAACATAGGAGCGGCAATATTGTGAAGAGTTCAAAATGCTGGGAGGCATCAGCGCCGTCTCCATACATACGAAAAGGCACACATGTAGACGCATCCTTGATTGGAAACCATACCCACTTAAACACGATCTGTTTTGGGGTTTACAAGGGCTTATGTTAAAATAGGTTTTCAAAAAAAAGTTACTATATTGGACCATGGTCGGAAATCTCAAGGGCATCCAATAAATCTAGGTCTTCCATCCAATATTGGGCAATACGGCCAGGTTCTCCAACAATCATCGGATAGAAAATATCTGGGTGATGGTAAAGACTTGCAACGATCTCGTGAGGTAGAAGCACAGACTGCCTGCAGAACTGCTGGCCTCTGAGAAGAAGCTGCGTCTCGGTCATTGATACCTCGATTCAATGAGATGTAAGGGGACAATTTAGACTGTTGATAGCGACATGTAGTGACATCCTTTTCCCAAAAAGAACTTGTGAAAAACAAGGTGGGACCACAGTAAAAATTTACGACCCAACAAGAAAAGGCTCTGGCACCTCAAACCTTTGTTGTTTTTTTGAGGCTAAAGAAACAGTTTCTAAATGTGGCACCCTTCAAAACTCAAAATGGGAAAACACTTGCTATTTGGGAAAGGGGCTCGAAAAAATTTGGCATGATCTGGCGCCAGGGCTGTGAACACACCCATTTATTGAATGTTCTCTCAAGGCCCCAGCCACCGCCACATTCGAATCGCTCATGCAGCTCTAGGATGGATTTCCTCAGGGCTGAGAAGATGGTAGTGAACAGGGCTTCTATTTGGGTTAACCCTGAAAATGAACAGTTGGGAGTGGCACCATGTATCTTAAATGTATTGAATTCATATATAATATGGGGTACAAAAAACCCACTGAAAATAACAGGGGTTAATAGGATCAGATTATCCCACCCACTTAATCCACCAAGCTTCGGAACCAAGGAATGATCCAACCTGCAAATGCGGGCCACCAGATCTTTCAGAGAGGCACAGCTCTCCTGAGATGGGCGTTGCATGGTTGCGGATAGGGACAGGAATTGCAAAACTATTGATAGCTATTTTTGCTTTCTTGGAAAATCATCCAACTGGCATCCTAATCAACGTTTACAATGCGTGTCCCAAAAGTAAATGGGATAATCCAAACAGGAGACATTCTGGTCAACAAGACTAGCAACCACATGCGAATTGGCATGATTCTTGATAGGTTGGCCCCTTATGGTATGTATCCTGATTGCAACCACACAGTGCTCAGATTAGACTAGACACATTTCCTTTGGCCATCTTCTTGAAGAAGTCAGTCACCAGAGAGTCTACCACAGACCTCTGCATGTCAGTGGCCCGCCTGCCAAACAGTAGTTTTACAGAATATGAAATTTCATGGGGGGTCATTCTTGCGTATCAGTGGTGATGCATCCAGTTACAGTACATAGTGATCGAGGTTTTGACTTGAAAGATCTTGAAAGCATTGGCTAGCAAACGGCTTTTTCACTGACCGTGTGCTGATCCCAAGTTGTGCTGACAGTAAGCGTCCCGTGTTCTGTCACAGGTGCTTGGTCAAACCCCTGCACATATCATCTAAGATTTCGCGTCTAAACGTGTCAAGATCAACACGCATACGCATTGGACATTTCAGACCCATTGCATCGAATGGATCACATGACATCAAAAAGTTTGAAACCTAGCAGCTCTGGGCAGGGGCGCGGTGCATTTCTTCCTCCTCCGCTTCCTCATCCCAGTCATAATTCGCCCAAAACTCATCATCATCCATATGTTCCACATCTTCATCATCATCCACCAGGGTTTCATCCACCTCATCATGATCCAGCTGCTCATCCTCCTCAGGAGTTTTGTCCTTGTTCTTCTTTGCACTTTCTCTGTCCTCTTTTCTCTTTTTGTTCTTCAAACCTTAGCCCAGCAAGTGACTGGTGCAAAAAGGAAATGAAAACCAATGAAATGGAACAGACAAAGCACATTGATTCAGCGTGAGCCCAATCCACAAAAATCATTTAGAAGTCAAGCTGTTTGAACCGGTTGGAACACCACTGGTTGGTTGCCCAATCATAAGCCCCAAGCGGTTCTTCCAAGCTTTCACGGTGCCAGACGCATTGTCGACATCTTCAGCGGCTGCCTTTGGTTGGATGAGTCAGGCCAGCTGGGTATATGTTTATGGTTTGAATCCCAAATTCCCTATTGATTTTTTGAAATCTATTTGCATACATCGGCAATAAACACATATATATATATATATTTGTTTGTGTATATCGTTAAAAACACTTGGCCACATGATATGTGGGAAAACATATGAATACATTTATGCAAATATATACATATGTGTGTGTAGCTATTTGTATATGTAGCACCTCGATCTTCTTCGCTTCTTTGTCCTTGATGGACCAAATCGCAGCGACAGACTTCTTCTGGAAAGTTGCGTCTTCCATCCTGGAAACCCAGGAGCATAGGACCAAATCTCAAAAGATATGTTAAAAGGTGTCAACAGCCACAATGTTTGAGACATGGTGGTGCAAGATAACAAATCAAGAAATTTGTACTCCTTTCAGCCACCTTTCGTAGATACCCATGGTGATCCTCCAAGACTTTGGCCATAGCCTGGGGGGTTAATCAATCACAATAAAATCACCAACGCAGAAAGATCACTGAAACATTGGAAGTAAAATGACTGGGGGAAGGACATCCTGGTGAGGAATCGCTAGGTCAACCATGTCCTGTGCAAGTTCTCTGGCCTTTTGGCCCTTGTCCCGCAACCTTGGAACAACATGCGGCAATTCACAGTTTGGTATCTTTGAGATTTCCAACTGTTCTAATTTGAAGGCTGCCATGAAATGAAACAATCTAACATGGAAAAATAAACCAGTTGAGATGCTGTTTGATCGCCTTCTGAAGTTTTTTGGCTTCTGTGATTTCCTTCTTTGTTGATGTGGTCTTAGCACTGGATTGTCTACGCTTAGCTCCTGGTCGTTTGGCGACCTCCTCCTTTTTCAACCCAGCTATCTGGTGGTGCATGGCCTCACCTAGCGCAGCCTTCTGTGCCTTGGAGGCCACCACGCCGCCAGCTGAGGTTCGTGTTCCCGCCGCTGTCTTTTCAGCGTCTGGCAAGGGCTGCGTGATGGATGCAGAAACTTTGGCTGCTTTGATCTGGAAGGGCTGAATTGTTTAAGTTCAAAAAAATAGTGAAAACGTGTGTGCATACTTGATAATGTTGTGATATGGGTATTATTATGTATTATTACAGTATGCATTTGACCTCACCAAGAAATTTAATATGTTGAAACCAAGGCACTGGTTTCCTTGTGCTTCTTGTAGACTTTGTAGATCTTGAACCGGTCATCATCGGGGAACTTAGCAATAGATTTTCAGGGCCAAGAACAAAACCGAAAGTCATAATGATGTCACATGCTGCAACAGTTTTAAATGCAAATGAGATTCTTGAGGGTTCTGTTCACCTGTTTGACCTGATGTTGTTGCAAAACATGTAATTATTTGTAATGTTCACGGGATCCAATGGCTAACTGCATGTTTGTAGTTGCTGGGAATCAGGCTGGCAACGATCCGGTCTATGAAGGCCCTTAGCCCAATCAAACAGATCTGCACTAAATGGGTTTCTGATGTTTTCTGATTGAAGATAAATTTGCTTTCTGAACTTGAGGAGCTAGTGAATCCAAAATACCAAGAAATCTGGGTCAGCGGACCGCCCACCCTCAGTGCTGCCGAAGCGTTCTTGCAGATCGAACAAAGGCACCTTCTCGTAGACATCCTCGTTCTTCTTCGATGACTCCCTCGGGTCCCAGCATCACTTGGCAGCCACTTGGTGGGGAATTTCTGTGGAGGCTAGGGGCTGGGCTGAACGAAGTACGCTTCGACATGAACTTCTTCCCTTAGTGTTGGACTCTAGTAGGAATCTAACAACTGTGAAAAAGAACTGCACCAACATCTTGACAAGATGACAATTGAGGGGATGACATGTCTTCACTGATCATAAATTCTTTCAGCAGCTTGAAGCGTTCCCTTTGGTCAGAGATGCATGCATTGTACTTCTGCAAGAGACCAGGTTTGAGGCCATTCGGGTTTCGAAATCTCCTGGCCATGGAGTTGTACAAAGCCCGTCTCTCTTCAATTGGAATGTCAGTCTTTTGCATGCTGCGAATCTTCTCTTTCGCTTCATCGCTCATTTCCGCCACCTTAATCACGTGGTATTTTTCTGGAAACTGTATTCATATGTTTTGACATTCAAACATGTTCATTTTGAGTCATCAAGATATATTCAACATATGACACTTCACTGCATTTCAGAAAGCTATAGGAACAATCAAGATGAGTGACATGTCACTGCTTTTCAGAAAGAGCTATGACTAAGGCACCCGAAGCACCCGACCATCTTGAGATGCTTCGGCAACTGGAGATGCCTCGCAATGTCGCTGGGCAGGAAAGTGAGCATGATGGAACATAAAAACTAAATGTTGGAAAGTTGATGATGCTGTTCAACTGCATTTGTAACATGATGTATATTCAAATCTATAACAAACACACTTATTATCTATGTGATTCTATGTGAGATTCCATCCACATATTTTCAGATAATATATGGGTCAGCGAAGTTGGAATGCCTATGATCGAACCCCAGCCTCGACAACGGATCCAGTGCCATCCTGATACCAAAGATCAACTCAGGAACAGGGTCATGTATGAATTGATTTTGAAATTCCATGTTACTCTGTTCTACCAATTTCTTCCAAGATACACTGACAGTTGAGAATGACCTTTGCAACCTGGGATCCAACTTGGATGTAGTATAGGGGTAAAGTCAACCATTCAAACATATATATAGCTGATCCCCGGAACGGCTAATGTTTCTTTGCTATATGCTGATAAGAAACGATGCTGGAGTTGGCCTGCTAGACCTTTTTGACGTTGCAGCAGTAGCAGAACTTGCAGGGGTCTTATCAGTGGATTTGGATTCCCCCCTGGTCGGTGTGAAAACCTTGGGGCCTCTGGGTGGGGTCACATACGATGAATCATCGAGGCTGTCAGTGCTGGTCTTCGTTCGAAGGCGAACCAGGCTTGGAGGCCCCTCGGCAGATGGGGCTGGCACAGCATCTTCTTCCGGGCCTGGATATGGCGTAGGCAAGGGGAGTATATAACTAAAGACATGAGAACACATGTGAATGGAATTGAATGAAAAATACTTACTTTAAAATCACATCCCGAATCATAACCAGGCCTTTGGTGGTGCAGGCTTGGCATCTTCCTTTGCATCTTCAATCTGCAGTTGCGTTTCTGTTGCTGGTGGGCTTGAAGTCTCGGCGACTTCAGCAGTAGGGCGTTTCTTCTTTTTCTTCTCAACTACTTCAGTCTCTTCAACTTCCTGCTGTTCTTGTTCCTTTTGTTTTTTCTTCTTCTTCTTCTCAGTTGTGGGGGCCTCCTCTGGTGCAGTGGTGTCCTGCTTCTTTTTTCGAGTACTAGTCGGTTCAACTGGCGTCTCACTAGGTACCTCCAGGTTCTTGCGAGATCGCTTCTTCTTCAAAGGCTTCTCACATGCATTCTCTGAAACATGTTTGTTTTCAGGGTTATCTGCCTTGACTGATTGCCGACACATTCTCCTAAGCTGTTCCATTTTCTTTTCGGCCCTGGGGTCTTTCTCAACAGGTTCCTTTTCATTCCTTGGGGGTTCTTCTTGTGTCTCCCCTTTTCCTTTTCCTTTGGCCTTACCTTTGGCTAACAAAGCCATGGCAATGGCTTTGCCCTTTCCTTTTGCCAAGCCTCAGGTTCAAAAGCTAGCCCAAAGAAAGGTAGGAAAACACAGTGCATATGTGATCACAAAAACACTTACATATATATATATATATATATTTGATCCCAGGCCTTTCCCGGCATGTTTTCCTTTGCTCGAATCCTTGGGGCATGCATGTACGTGGCAGACCATGTAGCCAAATGGTGTTTCTTACATGCAACACTGGGTATAAACTATGCAATCAAGATTCCATCAGACCAATTGGCCTTCCACCGGTCACCACTTCTGAGCCAAATGGCTCTTCAACCAGTGACACGGTTTGACACGCTTTGACACGCCCTAGAGGGGTCCCATGCTTCGTTTGACACGGTTTGACACGGTTTGACACGGTTTGACACGGTTTGACACGCAGAGGTCAAACTGTGTCAAAACGTGTAAAAATGTGTTAAAGTGTGTCACAGCGTGTCAAACCGTGTCAAACCGTGTCAGAATGCCTCAAGAACAGGTACCTGGATTCTATACAGGCACTGGATAGCAACCAGTCAAGTTCCTTTTGAAACAAAATAAAAGGCACAGAATATGTGATCCCAGTTCCAATGCGACCATTTGACCCCAGCATGTTCAAATTTGCACATATACAGCTACATATACAGATACATATATATATATATACACATCTATATATAATATATATATATATATATATATATATATATATAAGCCAATGCATACCCTTGTTGAGGGCAACCACATACCCGTTTCACTGCTGGCCTGCTCCTCTTTGCCCTAGGTGGGGCATCATCGCTGCTTGACGACATGGCGCCTGCAAGGAGTGGCACATGGGCACACAAGTCGCAGATGCTGGTAGGAGATGATAGGAGGGGAAGTGGAGGGAACCAATTAAATTTATGTTATCATCTGTGTACATGTTCTCATCTTACTTTTTTTTGAAAAACTTATAATCATCTAACCTGTGCTTGCTCGAACTGGCCACACCCCAAGATCCAGAATCCAAAGCACTTTCACGCATATGATCGGCAACCCTGGTAGCCATACCCTTTTGGAAGGCAATTGTACACTTGTGGTTTTTATGCATCCCCAAAACCAAATGGTTTGAAAGTGGCACGGATCACCCACCATTTTTCTGTAGTGCAGGGCCATCCAAGTATCAACCAGACAGATACTCCGCTCTGCCCTGCTACATGTTAAGTCCCCGGTCCAAAAAGGTGGAGCATGCAGACTCATGTCAGTCCACTGCTTCAGGTTCCTGTTTCAACAGATCTTCTAGTTCTGAATCTGATGAGAGTGGGGACACATCCTTGAAAACCAGCCCCACATCGGTTGGAACTTCGTTCCATGCAGGGCAAGCTGTCAGTTGATCCTGGAAGTGCTGCTGCAGCATCGCAACAACCTTGGAGCCGCTTGGCATCAGATGCAAATGATTTGTTTAGCCGGTGTGGGCAACGGCCATTTTGAATTTGAGAATGTCTTCAAAAAATAGTTGAAGACTAATCGAACAATATCACATCAGGAATAGCCGATGAAACGTTGTAACCCTTCAACATGTCTTTTTACAATCTTTTAGACACTGTTCACCTGGCATGGTATACCCAAACTTTGATGGGCAAGAAGCTTGGAAAGAGAAATCCCAAGGGTACACCTGTGAAGCTCGCAGTGATGTGGAGCCAGCCTGAAGCTGCGAGTGATAATATAACCCTGGCATATCATTGTGGGGACAAGCTTTAATGGTTTCGGTGTTTTGTGTGTGTGATTAATCCAACTAAGTTAGAAGCCACTCGGAGACGTCCAGATTTGTCCCGGTATTTCTTCACCATACGAATGGATTTCATGCTCTGCAGGGCATGCAGAACTTCCCTGGCATGTGGAAGAGGTTCAGATCTCACAGAAACACTGAACATATCTGGTACAGAGTTTTTTCAACAAAGAAATTTCCCTGGCCTTTTCTCTGGTGTCATGCTAGGGCATGGTAAATTGGTCATCCATTTTGCCGTTGTTATCAACATGGTTCGCTTCCTTAGGATGATGGCAACCAGAAGATCTTCAAACTGTTTTCACTGCAGATCGATCTCAAAAAGCCTGCCGACAAGATTCTCGGTTGAAGCCCCAAACATACCGAGAGGAAGATAATAGATCTTTGCCTTGTGGCGCTTGATGAGGTCCTCGCAGTGAGGCAGAATTAAACCCCGTGACTTATAAATGGCAAACCTTTCTGATTTGTGTACAAATACCCTCGAATCATTTACCCCACCTGAAGTGGCCTGTAAAAAGGCAATAAGCTCGAGCTTGGCTGTTCAATGCACCAAGCGATTCCCTTAAGGTGCAAATACTCCAACCTCAATGGCATGAGAGCAAGCATTGTTTTGTTGAATCGGTATCACAAATTGACAATGAACAGTAACTAAGAATTTTAGCAAGGAACAAGTGGCATACACGCCGCACCAACCTGTTTGTGGCACGGACATTCTTGAAGCGGCCCTTCCCACCACGAGGGTTTAGTTGCGAACGCTTTGTCGACCCTCGAGACATCCATACCCAGCTTGCACAGGGTATGCCAATCCATAGCAACGCGCCACGGACAATGCGGCGGGCTGCTTGGATGGCTCCCAGTAGTCCTGTTGAGCTCTGTAGGTCCATATGTCTCGAGTACGCAACCTCAGGTCAGCGACTAGCACCAACACAGATGGCCATGGGTCTTGCACGCAACAATGTGTACTTCCTGAATCCAAGAACTATATATAATATTAAATAGGACCAATGTATATACTTGGCTTGCCAAGACAGAACTTTCAAACTTTTTTGGTGTTTTTTCAATGGGGTAGGGAACCCTGGGGTTGGGGGGGGCCTCCTGGCAGTGTGCCTACCCCATTAAATTCAATAAGAAAAGTTTGAACTTTTAAGTCGTTGGGGTTTGGCTGGGTAAGTATATACATATATATAGATATGATGCTCTTTGGGTCGATCCACACCACCCTACATGCCAATTCTAAGCATAGCTAGTAACATCAAGTGCGAGCGCTGAGAGCCCAAATTCCAGGGTAGAATCCGTGAGCCTGTGGCTACCAGCACATAGCTCAAGTAGGTGAAGCTTCTCATCCTCCCGTGTAGGCCCAAAGCCTCGGCCAAAACGCATGGGTTTTGGTTGACTTGTAAACTGAAGTCAGAAACAAAAAGCTTTGAAAATCATATCCAAAACATTATACTATACCGTTGTCAAGGAACTGGAAAGCAGTGCAAGAATCACTGCTGCCAGAACACTGTATTTCATGGCTGCAGGGGCTTGGTATGGAGAACGCTTTCTTCTAGAAACAAACCTAACTAGAAACAAATCAGTTTCTGGTCCGAATGCTGTTGTTTCGATCCTCCCATGTGAGACTTTGAGCCCTTGGGCACCACTGAGGACCAAAGCTGGTGCAACACATCTTTCTTCAAAGTCCAGGTTTGCAAGGCGGCTGTGTCTCGGTTGGTTAAATTTCCATGGGACTTGTGGGAGCCTTTTTTGGGGAACCAACCCAAGTGGAAAATTAGGAGCCTCGGTGATATTGGAATTCAGAAAAGCATGTTCTTGGAAGTATGGTTCACAAACACTTTCTGCACAAGAAAAAATCATGATTCTAATTTGCGCACATTCATTTTCAAAGGAATCGTTTGCACCCAGCTGCATGTGCCAAGCAGTCAGTCCATCTAGGGATCTTAGGTGGTATAAACACAACCATAAAATCATACACCCATGATATGAACATCACTGAGCCAAACTATGTGGTCTGGCAAAACTATAAGCCATACCTAAAGAGGGATAGATTCTTGGGTTAAAATCCACCTCGGCACCCCACACCCATCCAAGTGGCCACAGGCACATGTAACACTGTGAATGTGGATTTTTCCCCAATCGCGAAACATCACTTGGAATTTCCGTGTGAAGCCACACAGCAAGAGATTAGGTCAGGCATGTCTATACCTGACAACATGTCTACTTCAGATTGAACCAAAGATGCCATTCACACATCATAGGATCTACGTCAAGTGGCTGTGCACTCAACAGAAAAGTATAAGCTTCCGTTGTCAAAGATTGACGTGAAGCATCCCCGGTAAAATCAAGCTCAAGGGCATATATGACGGATCATGCAACAGCTAATATATTCATTGTTTGGAAAGCAGTTACTGCAAACTCTTAAAAAACCGTTTGAACCATCTAGATGTATCGACGACGCTTCTGCTCATGTTCCGGCATGGTAGAAAGAATCTCTGCCCTGACCGCACTGGCCTTCCAAAGGACTTCAATCTCTTTGGCTTTGATGCCGTTCTGTTCTTTGCGGCACCTTGGCATTGGCACTGGAGTGGAGGCCAGGTCTGGGATCTCGGCTGTCTGTGTGAATAAATTGGATGAGTGATATTTCTATGTATGCTCATCTACATCGATACAAAAAAGTGAGATATTTGGATCTTGAAACATTTGAGATGTATTATGTATATATAAGGATATCGAATAACACATGGTGGTTCAACCATGTTCAACCCTGCACCGTTTCTTTTGTGGAAATGTTGGAAACCCCAAAATATAAAGCCCAAACAGTTCAAGACATCCCAAGTGGAAAACATTGAAAGACCTGCTAAACTTATGAGATTGACTTCTGAGCAAACTCCTTCTTGGCTTGACCATAAGTGGTCTCTCCACGTGCTTTCTTCGGGGTTTGGTTCTCCTTCGATGCTTTCTTCGGGGTATGTTTCTTCTTTGATGCTTTGGATTTGCAGGCAGCCTTGACCTTTGCGGCCGCCTTGCCCTTGGCTTTGGCAGCTTTGGCAGCTTTGGGCTTTGCGTCAGGTCCCATGTCAGAATCCTGAACCGGCAGGGAAGGATGGGGAGGATATTATGTCTTTTTGGTTTCACCCAAAAAGATAGAAAAGTGCTCTCCTGTTTTTGTGGCAGTGATGTGTTTTTTTTTCCTACCTTAAAATTAGGGGTAACTTTGCTTTAAGGGGCGCCCCAAATCCCGATCAACACTTGCCCACAAAATTGAACTAAATGAAGTAAGTTTCCAAAGCAGCTTTCTTCAACGATGTCTCCATCCTCTTTTCAGCCGCTATCTGAATCTTGGCGTATGGGGTCACAACCTTCTTTGGCAAAGCTGCCTGCTTATCCTGCCAAGGGGTAAGTTCTGTGCGGAAAACCCAATGAGGAAGAATTGATGTTGGGCTGCAAAATCACTCAGGTAACAATTGGTTAAGTTTTGGATTACCCAACAACATAACTATTGACCCATCTCAGAACTGAAACACACTGATGGAAGTTCCATATATCCAAAAGGTATCACTTTGATATTGGGGCCTTGCGATCCAGAGCAGGGGCCACCGAAGATCCCGCAGTAGCATTCGTAGAAGATGCCGCAGATCCCGCAGAACCATCCTGGGCTTGATAATTTCTTGCATAGGCATAGGAAAATGAAGGGTAAACATTCTCATGGAATTCGACAAGGCCATCCATAATTCGATCATGAACCATTCTTCAAAACTTGCACTATAGTTACACTATTCGATAGTGTTGGCCCAAGGGACATCCGTGACATTCCAGAAATCGAGGGTCAGGGTCTTGGCTCTCAGCATCATATCAACCTGACCGAACTTGCAAGTTCAATACAACAAGTTACAAATTCACAATCTGATGACATTGAAGGTTTGGCATACACGAGATATGATGCATGATATATATACATATATATGTATAAATAAATATTGATCAAATTATATGTGATTGAAAAATATATGGGACATGGTAAATGATCACCTTGAATAGTTTTTATTATTGTTGGCATGCGCCTCGTCATCGGTCCACCTGCTCCAATCATGCCCATCCTCCCAGTGCTCAGACACGGAGAGCCCGGCATAGTCAGGTGCTGCATGTCCTGCGCGAGATTCAGATCTAGACTATTTACACAGTGCTGGAAACTTGGTTGGAACAAGCATCTGGTAAGGGTTGGGTTGTTGCATTCAATGTCCTTCGGAATCTTTGGGATAGGCATCAGAGTCATACCAGTCATAGTCTTCCCGGTTCCCCTTGGAAGAGTGACATTTTGTTGTTGGATATGCAATGCATGGTTCACTGACTGGATTTATTGGCATATGATTTCAGAGAGAATCTTTGGTGGTACCAGGATCTAATTGGACCTCTGGACATTTATAAACAATGAGAATTTTCAGGTTGACCTATTTTGAATCAAGCCACAAGATTCTGACAAATGCAAATTGGCCAGAGCATGTTCGCCACAATCATCATCGTCGCCTCCATTCCCTCAGCTGACTTGGTTCCCTTAAAAAATAATGTGGTCGATTTGAAACAAAAGGCTCGCATATTCATATAAGGTTACTTTTTGAATGCATTTGAGGTTCATTGCTCGGATTCATCACCCGATTCCCACGCCGGCTGGGCGTCACCCTGATCACAAGACGCATCATCACATTCCACCTTGGAACCTCAGGTGTCAAGGTGCTGAAATTGTGACCCCTGGAAACTTTCATGTTGCAATCGTATGCATATATATATACATGAAGTATTTGATCTCTCTATCTTTATCTCTATCTATCTCTATTTGTCGATTTTCTTGGCTTGTAAATATCAACCAGGGAGCCTGGGCAAAAAGCAGAAGTAGGGTTGCCGCCCAGTGCATCCGCAGCCCAGTCCCACATCTCATCGGTATATTCACCATGGTCATCATGGCCACCTAGCCCAGAGAAGGATGGTGACCCAATTCGGTTAGCATTGTAGATTTTGTTGGCCATGAGTTTCTAAGATACTGATCAGCACTCACCTGCCAACAACTCAGGATTGTAGTCTCGCAATGCGTAGTCATTCTCCCAACCAGGCCAAGTCAAAGGATATTCCCAAGTATCTCCATTAGAACTGTCCTTGGTCGGAATCACCAAAATTTGAAGAACGTGCAAATACATACACAAGTGAAACATGCACCGAACAATCGAGGAGTGGAAATTGTCGACTATACTATGCTACTGATACTGCTTGGATCTTTCTGGACTGGCATTTTCGACAGCTTCGTGATCAGGAGCATCTGGGGCTGCATCCAAGACAGATGCCTGCATGATGGGTCATGATATCTATTTCATTTTGAAAGAGACAATTGTTTGGCTTTAAGACTTCTGATTCAAAATCTAGATGGAGATGGAATCACTGAGTTGCCTCACACTGATCAGTCCGAACAGGTGTAGGGACAGGCTTCCTCTTGGCTGGCACAGGAGGCGGAGGCATATCTTCTTCCTAGGATTTGATCAAACTCATGATCATGCAGATGGAAATATTTCAATACAGGGGGTGTGCAAAACTATGTTTAGAGATTGAAACTTAAAACATACGAAGATGGATGGACAGCTCATTTGGAATCGAGGGCTGATCCAAGCGTCTTTGTGAACATCGCGATCAATCTGCTCCTGCACGATCGATGCTTGATTGGAAGGGGTTGGCAGTGATGCACATCACACTGGAGTTTTCTAGTTGGATATGAAATGGTAATCTTTACTGCTTGGACACCATCAATGTGCATGTCTCGAATCTGCATGCATGTTATTTTTTTATTGGGCCACATGCTGCGCGCGCGCAAGCATAGCTATTATTCAGGCTTGCGACCAACCAAACACAGAGATATGCAAAAGGGGTCCTGGGCATAATTGTCACTGTGAAGTCCATCTGCATCCATTGGCTGGGTGTCCAAGTTGTCAATGAACGACATGGCAGGTTTAACACGGGGATTCCCGAGCTGTTGTTTCCTCGAAGCCTTGAGTAAGCAATGCAGCCGGTTTATCTCCTCCTTGTGTTCCTCCGGGTTTCCGATTGGAAGGTCGAACTTCCTTCGGAGCTGCATCAAAACCTGTTGAGTCAATTTTTTTGTAAGGATCCGCCCTTGCCCCACAAGGCGAACAATCCAACCTGTGAACAAATTTCTCACACATGACCTTCTCAAAGATCCCAAAGGTAAAACCCTGTCAGTTGAGATCATCCGGGCTTGTTCCGTTTCACAACCAAGTTTCTTAGCAAGGCATTTGACAACCAGCTTGATGTGACCCTTTCGGGTCACCTTTTGCTGTCGGCGTCGAACGCCCATGGCTGCATGCAAAGGGCTATATAAGTATGTACTAGAATATATCTAATTTGCTGTACTGTTGATGCTGGGACTATATATATATATACACATCCAAAAAGACCACGTATAAGTTTCCATACTAAAATTTGTTGAAATTACCCGCTTGAGCTCTTCAACTGCATGAGGGCCCATGGATTCACAATCCCGACACACCAAACCACGTCCCCTGATCCAAGCACACCCTGGCCCAACAGCGCTTGCCTGCGCATGGATCTAAGGAACCACAGCGCGTGCGGATCACTGGTGCAAATCTGCGTTGAAAACTGCTGGCTGTGACCGGTGTTTGTTTTTAAGATGGTAAGTGGGTTACAAATTCCAAAGATCATATACCTTTACGATGATGATTTGATCACCAAAAAAAGTGTGGGTGATGAAACATTAGTCAAACATTTACCGATGATATAAATTGCAAATGGATATGTGGTGAATACATAAATTGTTGTGGAGGCGCCTTAAATTGGGAAACCCAGCATAAAACTATAATAATGTTGTGTGAGAACCATGTTCAAAATTGTGACCTTGGGATATTATATTTCCAGACATACCTGGACATTTAAATAAACATATGTATCTATATTTTGGCAAGAGCCACTTGGACGGTCGATCAGCGGCGATCATGTGGAGATTCATCATCCCAAAAAGGGGTAATAGTGGGATATATATATATATATACACGTTTACCAACCCAAGAAATGTTCCAAATAAATTTTAAATTTGGGATAGAACCAAAACAGTTGTTGGAAACCCCCCTACATATATATAATATATATAAGGTTGCATGTATATAAGGTCAGATCTAGTGTGAGATCCAATACCGCAGTCCATCAACAGAGTTTGGGATACCCCTGTGAAAAACTCCAAGTGATTTTAATATATTTTAATTCCCGATGCTGGTTCTTACTTTTTCACATGTATTATATATATATTAAATATAAATACATATATATATATATAATAAAGTATATATATATATATTATATTTTTGGTATTTATATATATGTATTATAATTATATTAAATAAAATATATGTTGGTGTATGGGAACATAAGTATATACTTCTTCTATTGGTTTCCTATCTTTGAAACTTCCGCCACTGCCTGTGCAGTGATCAATCCAATTGGTCCATTTGAGGCACCACATAGCTAATCTAGATGCATAATGTGCTGATGTATCGCTTCATTAGTCATGTAGCATAGCATCCATCTGGAAACAATTGCGCAAACCAGCACCACCTTTGGAACAAAGGGTGTGGTCACTTGTATGACCAGTGTGTAGTACATACCCTGCTCAAGACAGGGGTCCTATGTGTCCACTAGGGGGTCCTATGTGACTTTAGGAGATCAGGGTCCTATAAGGTCAGACAACCTACGCTGGAATCCGTGCAAATAGCTTGGGGAGAGCTTCGCTGGGAGGGAGCGAGACAGCATGCTGGACGGAGAGGAAACCGTGCAAATAGCTTGCGGAGAGCTTCGCTGGGAGGGAGCGAGACAGCATGCTGGACGGACTGGAAACGGTGGAAATAGCTTGTGGAGAGCTTCGCTGGGAGGGAGTGAGACAGCATGCTGGACGGACTGGAAACCGTGCAAATAGCTTGCGGAAAGCTTCGCTGGGAGGGAGCGAGACAGCATGCTGGACGGACTGGAAACCGTGCAAATAGCTTGGGGAGAGCTTCGCTGGGAGGGAGCGAGACAGCATGCTGAACGGACAGGAAACCGTGCAAATAGCTTGGGGAGGGAACGAGACAGCATGCTGGACGGAGAGGAAACCGTGCAAATAGCTTGCGGAAAGCTTCGCTGGGAGCGAGACAGTGCTGGACGGACTGGAAACGGTGGAAATAGCTTGCGGAGAGCTTCGCTGGGAGGGAGCGAGACAGCATGCTGGACGGACAGGAAACCGTGGAAATAGCTCGGGGGGAGCTTCGCTGGGAGGGAGCGAGACAGCATGCTGGACGGACTGGAAACCGTGCAAATAGCTTGGGGAGAGCTTCGCTGGGAGGGAGCGAGACAGCATGCTGAACGGACAGGAAACCGTGCAAATAGCTCGGGGAGGGAACGAGACAGCATGCTGGACGGAGAGGAAACCGTGCAAATAGCTTGCGGAAAGCTTCGCTGGGAGCGAGACAGTGCTGGACGGACAGGAAACCGTGGAAATAGCTTGGGGGGAGCTTCGCTGGGAGGGAGCGAGAAAGCATGCTGGACGAAGAGGAAACCGTGTAAATAGCTTGCGAAACCGTGGGAAATAGCTTGGGGAGAGCTCCGGTGGGAAGGAGCGATACGGGAATGACGACAGGGTGGACGGAAGGGAAACCGTGGGAAATAGCTTGGGGAGAGCTCCGAGGGGAAGGAGCGACACGGACGCGATGAAAGGGTGGACGGACGGGAAACCGTGGGAAATAGTTTGGGGACGGAAGGGACACTGTGGGAAATAGCTTGGGGAGAGCTCCGTTTGGAGGAAGCAATATAGTGAGAAAGCACATAGCTGGGCGCACGGGTTTTCAGGACAAATTACATCACGGCGAATGTGCCGAAAAACTGTGTGCGGTGTGCAAACACTGGGCGATAGCTTCGTTGGCGAGGCTGTTGGCACGGGTTTTTCAGGACAAATTGCCTCAATGCGATTGTCCTGAAAAACTGTGCGCCCAAGACTTGTCAAGCGGTGTGCAAAAACACTCGGCGATAGGACATGCATAGCTTCGTTGTCAGGGAGCGACATTAAAAATCCACTGCTGTTGGCACGGGTTTTTCAGGACAAATTTCATCAATACGATTGTTCCGAAAAACTGTGCGCCCAAGACCTGCCAAAATTTCCAAACCCTGGCCCATGGGAGATGCATAGCTTCGT
Source organism: Cladocopium goreaui (assembly GCA_947184155.2). Taxonomy (NCBI): domain Eukaryota; class Dinophyceae; order Suessiales; family Symbiodiniaceae; genus Cladocopium; species Cladocopium goreaui. The sequence goes on from CAMXCT020000191.1 coordinate 206,989, forward strand.
TGGCAAGGAGCGGGACTAAAAGAGCAGAGCTGTTGGCACGGATGTTTCAGGACAAATTCCATCAACGCGATTGTCCCGAAAAACTGGTTCCAAAGACTTCTCAAACGGTGGGTGTCTAAGCGCTGGGCAAAGGGACATGCTGGACATGCACGGGAAACAGTTCTTTGCAGGATTTTCATTTTGCTCGGCGTTCTGTCCGTCGATGCTTGGTTTTCGCTTCCTTTTTGCAGCGAAGCAAACTAAACCATAACCCAAGCATAGGATATGCATCAGCGTGAACGGGCAGGTGGGGAAGAGCTCTGCTGCTGGGAGGGAGCGCCACTGAAAATGCGGAGCTGTTGGCACGGGTTTTACACAGAGCAGCTTTTACACAGAGGAGCTTTACACGGAGGAGCTTTTACACAGAGAAGCTTGTACACAGGGAGGACTTTACACAGAGAATCTTTTACACAGAGAAACTTTTACACAGGAAAGGTTTTACACACAGAAGCTTTTACACAGAGAAGTCTTTATACATAGTAGTCTTGACACAGAGAAGCTTGCACACACACGCAGAGAAGCTACGGAAAAGCTTGTACATGCAGAGGCTTTGACACAGAGAAGTCTTTACACAGAGGAGCTTTTACACAGAGAAGCTTGTACACACAGAGGAGCTTTTCCACACAGACGTTTTTGCACAAAGAAACTTTTACACAGAGCAGCTTTTACAGACGTTTTCCACACAGACGGGTTTGCACAGATAAGTCGTTATACAGAGGAGTTTTTGCACACAAAGTGTTTACACACAAAAAACGTTTACGCACAGAGAAGCGTTCACACGCAGAAGCTTCTGCACGGGAAAGCCTTTACACAGAGAAGCTCTTACACACAGAAGCTTTTACATTCAAAAGTTTTTACACAAAAAAGCCCTTACACAGAAACTTTTACACAGAAACTTTGACACACAGACGCTTTTACACAGAGGAGTCTTGACACAAGAACACGTTTACACACAGAAGCCTTTACGCACAGAAGCTTTTTTGCCCAGAGTAGCTTTTACACACAGAAGTCTTTACACAGAGAAGTATTGAGACAGAGAAGCCTGTACACATAAAGGCTTTTACAGAGAGAAGCCTTTTGTACAGAGAAGTCTTGACACACAGACGCTTTTACACAGAGGAGTCTTGACACAAGAACACGTTTACACACACAGAAGCCTTTACGCACAGAAGCTTTTTTGCCCAGAGTAGCTTTTACACACAGAAGTCTTTACACAGAGAAGTATTGAGACAGAGAAGCCTGTACACACAAAGGCTTTTACAGAGAGAAGCCTTTTGTACAGAGAAGTCTTGACACAGAGGAGCTTTTACGCAGAGAAGTCCTAACACAAAGGAGATTTACACACAGAAGCTTTTACACACAGACACGTTTACACACAGAAGGTTTTACAAATAGACGCTCTTTCGGTGCACAGAAACTTTTACACACAGAAGCTTTGTACACCGAGAAGTCTTACACAGAGGAGCTTTTACGCACAGACGCGTTTACACAGAGAAGCCTTTACACAGAGGAGCTTTTGCACACAGAAGCCTTTTACGCACAGAACCTTTTGCACAAAGCAGCTTTTATACAGCGAAGTCGGACACAGATTACACAGAGAAGCTTTCAGGCACAGACGCGTTTACACAGAGAAGTCTGTACACAGAGGAACCTTTACGCACAGACGCGTTTACACAGAAGTCTTTACACAGAGGAGCTTTTGCACACAGAATCTTTTACACACAGACGCGTTCACACACAAGAGCTTTTACAAACAGACAACTTTACGGCGTACAGAACTTTTACATAGAGCAGCTTTTACGCAGCGAAGCTTGTACACACAGGGGAGTTTTTTTGCACAGAAGCTTTTACAGAAAAGTTTTTTTAATACACAGAAGCTTTTACACACAGAAACCTTTACACGCAGAAGCTTTTACACACAGAAACTTTTACACACAGAAGCTTTTACACACAGAAGCTTTTACGCAAAAAACCTTTACACAAAGGAGCTCTTACACACAGACGGGTTTACACAGAGGAGTCTTTACACACGGAGGCGTTTTACACAGGAAAGCTTTTACACACAGAAGCGTTTACACAGAGTAGCTTTTACACAAAGAAATCTTTACACAAAGAAGTCTTGACACAGAGAAGCCTGCACACACAGAGGCTTTTACACAGAGAAGCCTTTTGCACAGAGCAGCTTTTTCACAGAGGAGCTTTTACACAGAGGAACTTTTACACAGGGAAGCTTGTACACACAGAGGCTTCGACACAGAGAAGCTTTTGCACACGAAAACTTTACACAAACAAAACCTTAACACAGAGGAGCTTTTACAGACAGAAGCTGGTATGCAAAGAAACGTTCACAAACAGAAACTTGTTTACACAGAGGACGCTTTACACAGAAGCTTTTACACACAGAAACTTTTACACCAAAAACCTTTACACAGAGAAGTTTTTACCCACAGAAGCTTTTACATACAGAAGCTTTTATGCAAAGAGGCTTTTGTACAGAGAAGTCTTTACCCATCTTTCATCATGTCTCATTTTTCATGATCATTCACCATCTGTCACCTTCATATCTTTGTTTTCATGCTCCTTTGGTCAACTCCCTCCGTCGTTTAGTTTTCATGTCGCACGGTGTTCTGTCCGTCCACGCTTCGCCCTCGCTCCCTCTGCGGCGAAGCAAACTAAACGAGAACGCAGAAATAAATAGCGACTAGAAAGGTGGGATAGAGCTAATTACATTAGCAGAACCAGCGACTAGAAGAATGTAGACGTAGCTGACACAGCATGCTTTGGTGAATTGTGGCCCCTGATACCATCAGTGCGCACGATGTTTCAGTAAAGATCTTACGTCGATTTCGTGCAGAGCACAGCTGCCCACACCACAAGATTTTCAAAAAGAGGCGTGCTGTGTGCCGTCTTGCTTTTGGGTTCTCTGGCCCACCTTGTTGTATCGTTAGTGCTGCATTTTTCTCCAAACAGTTGTCGTGACTATATAACCTCAGAAATGTCAAGGAAACACTTACACGTGGAGGGTACTTGTGAAATTGAAACTAAACAATTCGTAGCATTTATCAAAATGTACATGTGATTATTGGTGCTGTATCTGAACTATATTATCTTAGCAACAATTTGTGGCTGTGAAGGAGTGACTCAATTCGATTTTCGTCTGACGAAGCGATGTCGGACACTGGCAATGACAAGACACCCATATGAGAAACTACTTGTGAGGTCAAAAACTAAACAGTTACATTCACATGCGGAAATTACTTGTGAGGTTAAAACTAAACCAAAACACCTACATGTGAAAATCACTTGTAATGTTAAAAACCAAGCCAAAAAACAAACACCTACATGTGAATTTTACTTGCGATGTTGAAACCCCACAATAATACTTACAGTTGAAAATTACTTGTGAGGTTCAAACTAAGCAATGACACTTACATGTGGAAATAAATTGTCAAATTAAAAGCAAACAAGGACGCTTACATGTGAAAGTTACTTGTGAGGTGGAAGCCAAACAATGGCCAGAAGTTTTCAAATGCATTGTGCATGTGATGACTTGCCTTCACCTCTATCTTATCTTAGTAATCATTTCTGGCTATGGAAAAAAGTGACTCTATTGGCGAAAGGGCAGAATTTAAGCTTGGAAAAATGTTGCATTACTTGTCAAAATCATTTACTCGCGCAAGATAAAATAAATTCAATGCTAGCCAATTTCTACTTGAGTGACATGATAGCAATAGAAAAACACATGAGAAGATCATATTTCTTTCAAACATGTTCAACATGATGCGAAAAAATGGTATGCACTTTATATGCGTTTCTTATGCGTTTTCACATTGTCTGCAAAAAAATACTTGGCTACTAAATAACTTTACTTTAGTAAGGCGAAAGCACATCTGAACCTCCAAAAGTGGCGCGAACATGTAGTGTTTTGTGCATTTTGACTTCGAAATGTGCTTCGCGCCACAACGGTGTGCACTTTTTCGACATCTCTCAACTTCCAAAAGTGGTCCGAAGCTGGTGTGTTTTGTACATTTTGACTTGGAAATGTGCTTCGCGCCACAACGGCGTGCACTTTTTCGTGGTCCGAACCTGGTGTGTTTTGCACATTTTGACTTCGAAATGTGCTTCGCGCCACAACGGTGTGCAATTTTTCATCTCTCATCTGGCCAGCTGGCTCCGCACCCGCCGCTTTAGGGAGCCTACTTTTCGACCCTCCGGAGCCACAAATCATTGGAAAAACGCCGGTTTTTGCGATTTTCCTACCTTTTCGGGCACCTGGATCTTCTTTCTTCTGACTCTTTCTCCTCTCTGATCTTCTCTCTTCTACTCTTCTCTTCTCTCTGACTCTCTGACTCTTCCCCTCTTTGCTTCTCATCTGTCCATACTGTCGGAAGTTGACTTCTAAACTTCCTTTGATAAATTAGTGCTTCTGGATAAAGAAAGGCCAGATGAACATGGAAGACAAACAGGGTCCAACCGCCAGAAGCCCGAAGAGAATTCGCACACGGCGAACAGCCGAAACTCCCAAAAAAGACACACAGTGCAATGTTCATGATAGGGACACTCCGCGTCCTCTGGCGCGCACGGCACTGGCCTGGTACCAGTTTGACAGGACCAAATGAAATCAATCCCAGCAACGAATATTTTTGTCATGCATGAAATGACGTCTCGTAGGACCTTCATAGTTAGACTGAACATGCAGCGAAGCGAAAAAAAATATGCGAAAACAAATCCACCTCCTTGCCACATCCTTAGCATCGCTCCATATCTACCGCGCCTGTGTCATGCGCGAGCTGTGCTTTCCACTTTCCCGCACTGACGACTGATGGGTTCGACTTCTTTCCCACACGTCAAGGGCACCGGGTAGATGGTCAAAGGCCGCGGCATAAGAAGATGGTGAATCGAAGGGATGTCCCAGCGAGAAAACGCGACATGGCTTCCTTTTGCGTTTCATGCCCTGGTTGGATGCTGCCTGCGGAATGAGCCGCTAGCGCAGAAACTACCGTGGACGCTCAAATTCGAGTGCGTGTTTTCTTGCATTTTGTGTGGTGTTGTAACTCACAGACTTGGTGAAGGAGATTGTGCAGGGCGCGAGATGAATTGTGTTGCCTGCAATTGTCACATCCACGCAGACATGGGGATTTGCGTTGTTTCTTTAACTGTTTCATACTGTTTCTGTGTGGCACGAAATGGCACGACAGCTCTCATGGTTGGCGGAGGTGAGTCAGTTCAAGAAACTTGTGCTCGAATGTGGTTCAGATCCGACAAGTTCGTCTTCAAGGCCTTGCTTTAGATGCGGTGAATCTTCCCAAGTTCTGTCGTGCTCGCCATTTTTTTGCATTTGATTGTCCTCGAAGTACTGCTAGTGCTATAGTGACGAAGAGGTGATAGTTTTTGCCATAGTTTGGCAGTCGACCCATTACTGCTGCTGCAATTGCTGCAACTCTGCAAATGCGCCAGTACATCATGATAATAATACTACACTGGCAGGCCACCTGCTGTTCATTCAAGCTTTAGGAATTAGATTCAGTTGCAAGAATTGGCGCATGGAGAAAAGTGATATGAGCCCATGACCCTTGACCCATCCATGACCCATACGGCCAAAACACGATTTGCACCTCCTTGTTTGGCGCCTAAAATGACTGCTCATGTGCGCGTTTCATGCCAGGCTCATGCTACCACATATATGGGGGCCGCAACACGTGCAAGCTTATGTCAGCGTCCACTGTTGGAGCATGATGGGATGCAAGTGTATCTTTTTCTTCCAACAACGCGGCTACCTCCGAGCTAAGAGTACAGCGCAGGCGAAAGCCATTTGATTTAAAGGGATGCAAATGCATCACGCCCAAACATTCGTAGCATCTGCTGACAAACATCGGGAGACCGTCAAACCGGTGAATCACCATGCACGTGCAGTGTGACGAGTGTGCGCCTAAAACAAGCTGGCTCAGACATGTGGCTCGCAATCTCTGCACATAGTGATGAAGTAGGCAAGTCCAGCGCCGCGTGCTCTGCAATGATTTGACCTTCCAAGTGTTGGAAACGCAAGGCGGGTTTCCTAAATGCCCGAACTCCATGGCACAATTAGTTAGTGGATCGTTTGAAGATGATTACAACCACCACAACGACAAACTACAACCAACTGCTGCTGATGCTTCTGGTGCTAGTGCTGCTGGCCTTAAACTGACCGGGCTGTTGGCATTGTGGGTGGCAGCGGTGTTCAGGTTGAAATTGGTGGCGGCGGTGTTGCTGGTGTTGCTGTTGCCATTACTGTAAGGTTGTTCCATGTTGTTCTTGCTTGTCTTATCTTTTCTCAACATCTCCGCGCGCTGAAAACGAAGTCCTGCTTCATTGCTTTTTGTTTTCAAGGAAACATTCAAACAATACCTGTAGGATCGTTTGGTCTTATAGCCAGGTCTGCCAGTTCTGCGCGTGTGCCACTTAGACTTCAGATTGGAGGCCAAGGCATTGCAAGGTGGAACTCTCACGGTCTTAATATGTTGAATGTCAGGGTTGACTTCTGATTGCTCTTTTGACTTTAGTTGCGCAGCAAAAGCACGAGGCTTGGCGCAAACCCAAGCTTCTGCAGACCCAGAAGACCCACCGGGCGCAGGCGTTGCTGGTGTGTAGTGTGCGGTTGCGTTGCGGGGAGCATTTGCTAACCTATACAGGCAAATCAGGATGGAGCGCGCTGCAAGAAAACACTAGCTCTATTCTAGGTATTATGTGATATTATTGTGTCTACACCATATGAGATTAGTCTTACATAGGTGCACTATACCCAAATCTGCAACTAAAGGCATGCATGCTACATCACAGAGTACAAAAAGCATCTCATTTTGATATACGTCGTTTTTATTCCATGAAAATGGTGTAAGAGCATGCTGTGTTTGCTTTTGGCCACGTGTTTAATTCTTCCCTTTCCACTACTTTTCCGACCCTACCTCCTTTGCAATCTTGGAAATCATGTTTGTTTCGTTGTTTCTCCGAAACCTTGGCTTTTTCTTGAAACCTAGCAGTGGTTTTCTACACACACATATATCTACAATTATCTACATATGCTTACATATGTGGACATATTTGTGCATATACCCATACAGTCAGTACATAAACCTACATTAACGTTACATGCACCTACGTACGCATGTACATACAAACATACATACCAATGCAATGCATCTATGCAGCATGCGCACACATGATCATAGTGGACATACGTACACGACATACTTGCGCACATGCATGCCTAAATTCAAAAAAAAACGTACGTACTGGCACATTGGCAACTCCACACACTTGCTCAGAACTGTCATTGCGAATTCTGTTGTGGAATGCATCTTACGTGCAAAAACACTTCCATTGTACCTGACAGGAATGGGTCGGTGAAAGGACCTGAAGCGAGCTGCCTTCACAAGAGGGATTTTGTGGAGGGAGCTGCCTTCACAAAAGTGATGTTGTGAAGGGAGCTGCCTTCACAAAAGGTATTTTGTGAAGAGAGCTGCCTTCACGCAAGAGATTCTGTGAAGAGAAGCTGCCTTCACGAAAGGGATTTTGTGAAAGGAGCTGCCTTCACGAAAGGGATTTTGTGAAAGGAGCTGCCTTCACAAAAGGGATTTTGTGAAGAGAGCTGCCTTGACAGAAGGGATTTTGTGAAGATAGCTGCCTCCGCAAAAAGGGATTTTGTGAAGAGAGGGATTTTGTGAAGCGAGCTGCCTTCACAAAACGGATTTTGTGAAGAGAGCTGCCTTCACAAAAGGGATTTTGTGAAGAGAGCTGCCTTCACAAAAGGGATTTTGTGAAGAGAGCTGCCTTCACAAAAGTGATGTTGTGAAGGGAGCTGCCTTCACAAAAGGTATTTTGTGAAGAGAGCTGCCTTCACGCAAGAGATTCTGTGAAGAGAAGCTGCCTTCACGAAACGGATTTTGTGAAGAGAGCTGCCTTCACAAAAGGGATTTTGTGAAAGGAGCTGCCTTCACCAAAGGGATTTGAATAGGGATTTTGTGAAGAGAGCTGCTTTCACAGAAGGGATTTTGTGAAGGGAGCTGCCTTCACAAAAGGAAGAGAGCTGCCTTCACAAAAGGGATTTTGTGAAGCGAGCTGCCTCACAAGAGGGATTTTGTGAAAAAGAGCTGTCTTCACAAAAGGGATTTTGTGAAGCGAGCTGTCTTGACAAAAGGGATTTTGTGAAGAGAGCTGCCTTCACAAAAGGGATTTTGTGAAGGGAGCTGCCTTCACAAAAGGGATTTTGTGAAGGGAGCTGCCTCGCAAAAAGGGATTTTGTGAAGAGAGCTGCCTTCACAAAAGGGATTTTGTGAAGCGAGCTGCCCTCAAAAAAGGGTTTTGGTGAAGGGATGCCTTCACAAAAGGGATTTTGTGAAGAGAGCTGCCTCACAAAAGGGATTTTGTTGAAAGGAGCTGCCTTGACAACAGGGAATTTGTGAAGAGAGCTGCCTTGACAGAAGGGGTTTTGTAAAGGGAGCTGCCTTGACAAAAGGGATTTTGTGAAAAGAGCGCTGCCTTTGGGGTTTTGTAAAGGGAGCTGCCTTCACAACAGGGATTTTGTGAAGAGAGCTGCCTTGACAACAGGGATTTTGTGAAGAGAGCTGCCTTCACAAAAGGTGTTTTGTGAAGAGATCTGCCTTCACAAAAGAGATTCTGTGAAGAGAGCTGCCTTCACGAAAGGGGTTTTGTGAAGGGAGCTGCCTTCACAAAGAGGGTTTTGTGAAGAGAGCTGCCTTCACAAAGAGGATTTTGTGAAGGGAGCTGCCTTCACAAAAGGGATTTTGTAAAGAGAGCTGCCTTCACGAAAGGGGTTCTGTGAAGAGAGCTGCCTTTCACGAAAGGGAATTTGTGAAGGGAGCTGCCTCCGCAAAAAGGGATTTTGTGAAGAGAGCTGCCCTCAAAAAAGGGTTTTGGTGAAGGGAGCTGCCTTCACAAAAGGGATTTTGTGAAGGGAGCTGCCTTCACAAAAAGGGATTCTGTGAAGAGAGCTGCCCTCAAAAAAGGGCTTTTGGTGAAGGGATGCCTTCACAAAAGGGACTTTGTGAAGAGACCTGCCTCACAAAAGGGATTTTTGTGAAGAGAGCTGCCTTCACAAAAGGGATTTTGTGAAGCGAGCTGGCTTCACAAAAGTGATTTTGTGAAGAGAGCTGTCTTCACAAAAGGTATTTTGTAAAGAAAGCTGCCTTCACAAAAGGGATTTTGTGAAGAGAGCTGCCTTCACAGAAGGGGTTTTGTAAAGGGAGCTGCCTTGGCAACGGGGATTTTGTGAAGAGAGCTGCTTTCACAAAATGGATTTTGTGAAGAGAGCTGCCTTCACAAAAGGGATTTTGTGAAGGGAGCTGCCTTCACGAAAGGGATTTTGTGAAGGGAGCTGACTTCACAAAAGGGGTTTTGTGAAGAGAGCTGCCTTCACAAAAGGGATTTTGTGAAGAGAGCTGCCTTCACAAAGGGGATTTTGTGAACTCACAAAAGGGATTTTGTGGAGGGAGCTGCCTTCACAAAAGGGATTTTGTGAAGCGAGCTGCCCTCAAAAAAGGGTTTTGGTGAAGGGAGATGCCTTCACAAAAGAGATTCTGTGAAGAGAAGCTGCCTTCACGAGATTTTGTGAAGGGAGCTGCCTTCACAAAAGGGATTTTGTGAAGAGAGCTGCCTTCACGAAAAGGAGTTTTGTGAAGGGAGCTGCCTTCACAAAAAAGATTTTGTGAAGAGAGCTGCCTCCCCAAAAGGGTTTTTGTGAAGCGAGCTGCCTTCACAAAAGGGATTTTGTGAAGAGGGCTGCCTTCACAAAAGGGATTTTGTGAAGCGAGCTGCCTTCACAGAAGGGATTTTGTGAAGAGAGCTGTCTTCACAAAAGGTATTTTGTAAAGAAAGCTGCCTTCACAAAGGGGATTTTGTGAAGAGAGCTGCCTTCACAGAAGGGGTTTTGTAAAGGGAGCTGCCTTGACAACAGGGGTTTTGTGAAGAGAGCTGCCTTGACAACAGGGATTTTGTGAAGAGAGCTGCCTTCACAAAGGGATTTGTGAAGGGAGCCGCCTTCACAAAGGGGTTTTGTGAAGAGAGCTACCTTCACAAAAGGGATTTTGTGAAGAGAGCTGCCTTCACAAAAGGGGTTTTGTGACGGGAGCGCTGCACAAAAGGGATTTTGTGAATAACAAAAGAGATTTTGTGAAGAGAAGCTGCCTTCACAAAAGGGATTTTGTGAAGGTAGCTGCCTTCACAAAAGGGATTTTGTGAAGAGAGCTGCCTCGCAAAAAGGGATTTTGTGAACTCACAAAAGGGATTTTGTGGAGGGGGCTGCCTTCACAAAAGGGATTTTGTGAAGAGAGCTGCCCTGAAAAAAGGGTTTTGGTGAAGGGAGATGCCTTCACAAAGGGATTTTGTGAAGAGAACTGCCTTCACAAGATTTTGTGAAGGGAACTGCCTTCACAAAAGGGATTGTGTGAAGAGAGCTGCCTTCACAAAAGAATTGGAGGTGCCTTTACAAAAGGGATTCTTTGAAGAGAGCTGCCTCCACAAAAGGGATTTTGTGAAGCGAGCTGCCTTCACAAAAGGGATTTTGTGAAGAGGGCCGCCTTCACAAAAGGGATTTTGTGAAGAGGGCTGCTTTCACAAAAGGGATTTTGTGAAGCAAGCTGACTTCACAAAAGGGATTTTGTGAAGAGAGCTGTCTTCACAAAAGGTATTTTGTAAAGAAAGCTGCCTTCACAAAGGGGATTTTGTGAAGAGAGCTGCCTTCACAGAAGGGGTTTTGTAAAGGGAGCTGCCTTGACAACAGGGATTTTGTGAAGAGAGGTGCCTTGACAACATGGATTTTGTGAAGAGAGCTGCCTTCACAAAAGGGATTTTGTGAAGAAGGCTGCCTTCACGAAAAGGGGTTTTGTGAAGGGAGTTGCCTTCACAAAAGGGATTTTGTGAAGGGAGCTGCCTCCGCAAAAAGGGATTTTGTGAAGAGAGCTGCCCTCAAAAAGGGGTCTTGGTGAAGAGAGCTCCCTTCACAAAAGGGATTTTGTGAAGAGTTAGCTGTCTTCACGAAAGGTATTTTGTAAAGAAAGCTGCCTTCACAAAGGGGATTTTGTGAAGAGAGCTGCCTTCATGGAAGGGATTTTGTGAAGGGAGCTGCCTTGACAACAGGGACTTTGTGAAGAGAGCTGCCTTGACAACAGGGATTTTGTGAAGGGAGTTGCCTTCACAAAAGGGGTTTTGTGAAGAGAGCCGCCTTCACGAAAAGGGGTTTTGTGAAGAGAGCTGCCTTCACAAAAGAGATTTTGTAAAGAAAGCTGCCTTCACAAAGGGGTTTTGTTGAGAGAGCTGCCTGCGCAGAAGGGGTTGTGTAAAGGGAGCTGCCTTCACAAAAGGGATTGTGTGAAGAGAGCTGCCTTCACAAAAGGGATTTTGTGAAGAGGGCTGCCTTCACAAAAGGGATTTTGTGAAGAGAGCTGCCTCGACAAAAGGGATTTTGTGAAGAGAGCTGCCCTCAAAAAGGGGTCTTGGTGAAGAGAGCTGCCTTCACAAAAGGGATTTTGTGAAGAGTTAGCTGTCTTCACGAAAGGTATTTTGTAAAGAAAGCTGCCTTCACAAAGGGAATTTTGTGAAGAGAGCTGCCTTCACAGAAGGGGTTTTGTAAAGGGAGCTGCCTTGACAACAGGGATTTTGTGAAGAGAGCTGCCTTGACAACAGGGATTTTGTGAAGAGAGCTGCCTTGACAACAGGGACTTTGTTGAAGAGAGCTGCCTTCACAAACGGGATTTTGTGAAGAGAGCTGCCTTCACAGAAGGGGTTTTGTAAAGGGAGCTGCCTTGACAACAGGGATTTTGTGAAGAGAGCTGCCTTCACAAAAGGGATTTTGTGAAGCAAGCTGACTTCACAAAAGGGATTTTGTGAAGAGAGCTGTCTTCACAAAAAGTATTTTGTAAAGAAAGCTGCCTCCACAAAGGGGAATTTGTGAAGAAACTTGTCTCACAAGAGGTATTTTGTGAAGAGAGCTGCCTTCACAAAAGGGATTTTGTGAAGCGAGCTGCCTTCACAAAAAGGGATTTTGTTAAGAGGGCTGCCTTCACAAAAGGTATTTTGTAAAGAAAGCTGCCTTCACAAAACGGATTTTGTGAAGAGAGCTGCCTTCACAAAAGGGATTTTGTGAAGAGAGCTGCCTTCACAAGATTTTGTGGAGGGAGCTGCCTTCACAAAAGGGATTTTGTGAAGAGAGCTGCCTTCACGAAAAGGGGTTTTGTGACGGGAGCTGTCTTGACAAAAGGGATTTTGTGAAGAGAGTTGCCTTCACAAAAGGGATTTTGTGAAGAGAGCTGCCTTGACAAAAGGGGTTTTGAAGGGAGCTGCTTTCACAAAAGTATTTTTGTGAAGAGAGCTGCCTTCACAAAAGGGATTGTGTAAAGAGATGCCTTCACAAAAGAATTGGAGGTGCCTTTACAAAAGGGATTCTTTGAAGAGAGCTGCCTTCACAAAAGGGATGTTGTGAAGAAAGCTGCCTTCACAAAGGGGTTTTGTGAAGAGAGCTGCCTTCACAGAAGGTGTTTTGTAAAGGGAGCTTCCTTGACAACAGGGATTTTGTGAAGAGAGCTGCCTTGACAACAGGGACTTTGTGAAGAGAGCTGCCTCCACAAAAGGGATTTTGTGAAGAGAGCTGCCTTCACAAAAGGGGTTTTGTAAAGGGAGCTGCCTTGACAACAGGGATTTTGTGAAGAGAGCTGCCTTGACAACAGGGATTTTGTGAAGGGAGCTGCCTTCACAAAAGGGATTGTGTGAAGAGAGCTGCCTTCACAAAGGGGGTTTTGTGAAGAGAGCTGCCTTCACAAAATGGATTTGTGAAGAGAGCGGCCTTCACGAAAGGAATTCTGTGAAGAGAGCTGCCTTCACAAAAGGGATTCTGTGAAGAGAGCTGCCTTCACAAAAGGGATTTTGTGAAGAGAGCTGCCTTGACAAAAGGGATTTTGTGAAGGGAGCTGCCTTCACAAAAGGGGTTTTGAAGGGAGCTGCTTTCACAAAAGGGATCTTGTGAAGAGAGCTGCCTTCACAAAAGGGATTTTGTGAAGAGAGCTGTATTCACAAAGGTATTTGTAAAGAAAGCTGCCTTCACAACAGGGATTTTGTGAAGAGAGCTGCCTTCACAGAAGGGGTTTTGTAAAGGGAGCTGCGTTCACAAAAGGGATTTTGTGAAGAGAGCTGCCTTCACAAAAGGGATTTTGTGAAGAGAGCTGCCTTCACAAAAGTGATGTTCTGAAGGGAGCTGCCTTCACAAAGGGGATTTTGTGAAGAGAGCTGCCTCACGAAATTGATTTTGTGAAGAGAGCTGCCTTCACAAAAGGGATTTTTAAGAATTTTGTGAAGCGAACTGCCTTCACAAAAGGGATTTTGTGAAGAGAGCTGTCTTCACAAAAGGTACTTTGTAAAGAAAGCTGCCTTCACAAAAGGGATTTTGTGAAGGTAGCTGCCGTCACAAAAAGGGATTTTGTGAAGAGAGCTGCGTTCACAAAAGGGATTTTGTGAAGAGAGCTGCCTTGACAACAGGGATTTTATGAAGAGAGCTGCCTTCACAGAAGGGTTTTTGTGAAGGGAGCTGCCTTCACAAAAGGGGTTTTGTGAAGAGAGCTGCCTTCACAAAAGGAATTTTGTGAATAACAAAAGGGATTTTGTGAAGCGAGCTGCCTTCACAAGAGAACTTTTGTGGAGTGAAATGTCTTCACAAAAGGGATTTTGTGAAGAGAGCTGCCTTCACAAAAGGGATTTTGTGAAGAGAGCTGCCTTCACAAGATTTTGTGGAGATTTTGGAGGGCTGCCTTCACAAAAGGGATTTTGTGAAGAGAGCTGCCTTCACGAAAAGGGGTTTTGTGACGGGAGCTGTCTTGACAAAAGGGATTTTGTGAAGAGAGTTGCCTTCACAAAAGGGATTTTGTGAAGAGAGCTGCCTTGACAAAAGGGATTTTGTGAAGGGAGCTGCCTTCACAAAAGGGGTTTTGAAGGGAGCTGCTTTCACAAAAGTATTTTTGTGAAGAGAGCTGCCTTCACAAGAGGGATTTTGTGAAGAGAGCTGTCTTCACAAAAGGTATTTTGTAAAGAAAGCTGCCTTCACAAAAGGGATTTTGTGAAGAGAGCTGCCTTCACAGAAGGGGTTTTGTAAAGGGAGCTGCCTTCACAAGGGATTTTGTGAAGAGAGCTGCATTCACAAAAGGGATTTTGTGAAGAGAGCTGCCTTCACAAAAGTGATGTTGTGAAGGGAGCTGCCTTCACAAAATGGATTTTGTGAAAGGAGCTGCCTTCACAAAAGGCATGTGAAAAGGGTTTTTGTGAAGAGAGCCGCTTTCACAAAAGGCATTTTGTGAAGAGAGCTGCCTTCACAAAAGGGATTTTGTGAAGGGAGCTGCTTTCACAAAAGGGGTTTTGTGAAGGGAGCTCTGCACAAAAGGGATTTTGTGAATAACAAAAGAGATATTGTGAAGAGAAGCTGCCTTCACAAAAGGGATTTTGTGAAGAGAGCTGCCTTCACGAAAGGGATTAAAAAAGGGTTTTGGTGAAGGGATGCCTTCACAAAAGGGATTTTGTGAAGAGAGCTGCCTTGACAACAGGGATTTTGTGAAGAGAGCTGCCTTCACAAAAGGTATTTTGTGAAAGGAGCTGCCTTCACAAAAGGGAGTAAAATAGGGTTTTTGTGAAGAGAGCTGCTTTCACAGAAGGGATTTTGTGAAGAGAACTGCCTCGACAAAAGGGATTTTGTGAAGAGAGCTGCCTTCACAAGATTTTGTGGAGGGAGCTGCCTTCACAAAAGGGATTTTGTGAAGAGAGCTGCCTTCACGAAAAGGGGTTTTGTGAAGAGCGCTGCCTTCACAAAAGAGATTCTGTGAAGAGAAGTTGCCTTCACGAAAGGGATTTTGTGAAAGGAGCTGCCTTCACAAAAGTGATTTTAAAAGCGTTTTTGTGAAGAGAGCTGCTTTCACAAAAGGGATTTTGTGAAGGGAGCTGCCTTTGAAGGGAGCTGCCTTCACAAAAAAGATTTTGTGAAGGGAGCTTCCTTCGCAAAAAGGGATTGTGTGAAGATAGCTGCCCTCAAAAAAGGGTTTTGGTGAAGGGATGCCTTCACAAAAGGGATTTTGTGAAGAGAGCTGCCTCACGAAAGGGATTTTGTGAAGAGAGCTGCCTTCACAAAAGGGATTTTTAAAGGAATTTTGTGAAGCGAGCTGCCTTCACAAAAGGGATTTTGTGAAGAGAGCTGTCTTCACAAAAGGTATTTTGTAAAGAAAGCTGCCTTCACAAAAGGGATTTTGTGAAGGTAGCTGCCGTCACAAAAGGGATTTTATGAAGAGAGCTGCCTTCACAGAAGGGTTTTTGTGAAGGGAGCTGCCTTCACAAAAGGGGTTTTGTGAAGAGAGCTGCCTTCACAAAAGGAATTTTGTGAATAACAAAAGGGATTTTGTGAAGCGAGCTGCCTTCACAAGAGAACTTTTGTGGAGTGAAATGTCTTCACAAAAGGGATTTTGTGAAGAGAGCTGCCTTCACAAAAGGGATTTTGTGAAGAGAGCTGCCTTCACAAGATTTTGTGGAGGGAGCTGCCTTCACAAAAGGGATTTTGTGAAGAGAACTGCCTTCACAAGATTTTGTGAAGGGAACTGCCTTCACAAAAGGGATTGTGTGAAGAGAGCTGCCTTCACAAAAGAATTGGAGGTGCCTTTACAAAAGGGATTCTTTGAAGAGAGCTGCCTTCACAAAAGGGATTTTGTGAAGAGAGCTGCCTTGACAATAGGGATTTTGTGAAGAGAGCTGCCTTCACAAAAGGGGTTTTGTGAAGGGAGCTGCCTTCACAAAAGGGATTTTGTGAAGAGTGCTGCTTTCACAAAAGGAATTTTGTGAAGAGAGCTGCCTTCACGAAAAGAGGTTTTTGTGACGGGAGCTGTCTTGACAAAAGGGATTTTGTGAAGAGAGCTGCCTTCACAAAAGGGATTTTGTGAAGGGAGCTGCCTTCACAAAAGGGATTTTGTGAAGGGAGCTGCCTCCGCAAAAATGGATTTTGTGAAGAGAGCTGCCCTCAAAAAAGGGTCTTGGTGAAGGGATGCCTTCACAAAAGGGATTTTGTGAAGAGAGCTGCCTTGACAACAGGGATTTTGTGAAGAGAGCTGCCTTCACAAAAGGGGTTTCCTTCACAAAAGGGGTTTTGTGAAGGGAGCTGCCTTCACAAAAGGGGTTTTGTGAAGAGAGCTGTCTTCACAAAAGGTATTTTGTAAAGAAAGCTGCCTTCACAAAAGGGATTTTGTGAAGAGAGCTGCCTTCACAGAAGGGGTTTTGTAAAGGGAGCTGCCTTGACAACAGGGACTTTGTGAAGAGAGCTGCCTTGACAGCAGGGATTTTGTGAAGAGAGCTGCCTTCACAAAATGGATTTTGTGAAGAGAGCTGCCTTAACAAAAGGGATTTTGTGAAGGGAGCTGCCTTCACAAAAGGGGTTTTGTGAAGAGAGCTGCCTTCACAAAAGGGATTGTGTGAAGAGAACTGCCTTCACAAAAGGGGTTTTGTGAAGGGAGCTGCCTTCACAAAAGGGATTTTGTGAATAACAAAAGGGAATTTGTGAAGAGAGCTGTGAAGGGAGCTGCCTTCACAAGAGAGATTGTGTGAAGAGAGCTGCCTTCACAAAATGGATTTTGTGAAGAGAGCTGACTTCACGAAAGGAATTCTGTGAGAGAGCCGCCTCCACAAAAGGTATTTTGTAAAGAAAGCTGCCTTCACAAAAGGGATTTTGTGAAGAGAGCTGCCTTGACAAAAGGGATTGGGTGTAGGCAGCTGCCTTCACAAAAGGTATTTTGTAAAGAAAGCTTCCCTCTCAAAATGGATTTTGTGAAGGGAGCTGCCTTCACAAAAGGGATTTTGTGAAGAGAGCTGCCTTCACAAAAGGGATTTTGTGAAGAGTGCTGCTTTCACAAGAGGAAATTGTGAAGAGAGCTGCCTTCAAAAAAGGGATTTTGTGCA
Source organism: Cladocopium goreaui (assembly GCA_947184155.2). Taxonomy (NCBI): domain Eukaryota; class Dinophyceae; order Suessiales; family Symbiodiniaceae; genus Cladocopium; species Cladocopium goreaui. Next base: position 223,990 of record CAMXCT020000191.1, read on the forward strand.
CTCTTAAAGAGATTTGTTGAAGGGAGCTGCCTTCACAAAGAGATCTTCTGAAGAGGGCTGCTTTCACAAAAGGGATTTTGTGAATTCACAAAAGAGATTTTGTGAAGGGAGCTGCCTTCACAAAAGGGATTTTGTGAAGCGAGCTGCCTTCACAAGAGAACTTTTGTGGAGTGAAATGTCTTCACAAAAGGGGTTTTGTGAAGAGAGCTGCCTTCACAAAAGGGATTTTGTGCCGAGAGCTGCCTCACGAAAGGGATTTTGTGAAGAGAGCTGCCTTCACAGAGCAGATTTTGTGAAGGGAGCTGCCTTCACAAAAAGGGTGTTGTGAAGAGAGCTGCCTTCACAAAAAGTTCTTGTGAATAGAGCTACATCCACAAAAAAGGGATTTTGTGAAGGGAGCTGCCTTCACAACATGGATTTTGTGCAGGGCGCTGCCTTCAAAAAAGGGATTTTGTGAAGAGAGTTGCCTTAACAAACAAAAGGGATTTTGTGAAGAGAGCTGCCTTCACGAAAAGGGGTTTTGTGAAGGGAGCTGCCTTCACAAAAGAGATTTTGTGAAAAGAGCTGCCTTCACAAAAAGGGATTTGTGAAAGGAGCTGCTTTCACAAAAGGGGTTTTGTGAAGAAAGCTGCCTTCACAAAAGGGATTTTGCGAATGGAGCTGCCTTCACAAACGGGATTTTGTGAAGAGAGCTGCCATGACAAAAGGGATTTTGTGAAGAGAGCTGCCCTCACAAAAGGGATTTTGTGAAGGGAGCTGCCTTCACAAAAAGGAATTTTTGAAGAGAGCTGCCTTCGCAAAAGGATTTTTGTGAAGAGAGCTGCCTTCACAAAAGGGACTTTATCAAGGGGGCTGCCTGCACAAAAGGGATTTTGTGAAGAGAGCTACCTTCATGGAAGGGATTTTGTGAAGAGAGCTGCCTTCACAAATGGGATTTTGTGAAGAGTGCTGCCTTCACAAAAGGGATTTTGTGAAGGGAGATGCCTTTGGGTGAAGTTCGTGACCTAATCCAGTCATGAATGGGTACCAACAGCGCATCGTTCAAATCAACTGAATTTGTTCGAAACGAAGTATATTGCAATCTCCCCGCAGCTGCAAAGCAATCGGTTGCCCCTGCGCGACATGATGTTATTACAGCTACAGCATTTTGGGGACCTGCATTTGATTGCTAGAAACTTTGCGATGTGTGCTTGCATTCTTGCAATCCTAACCTGAAGACCCGGCTTTTCAACAGTGCAGTCCACATGTGAGCAAGAACCTGCAGCCTCATGATGTCACGTAGGCAAGTGTGACGATAACCAATGCCATCGGATATGTTGCTGAGAGATGCTTCCATATGTGCTGCTACCCACTAATGCATCTAGGGTGAGAAATCAGATCGATCCATGCAACTACATGCGCAAAAGCAATCAGCAGCTTTATTCACTGTCGATGAATTCAAAAAAGTCGAGTGTAGACAACAAAGTCTCAGACAGTTCTGGTTGACTTATGCTGATGCACTATGGTGAGAAAGGAAGCATTACGTGCATCAACAAGTCTCAGACAGTTCTGGTCGACTTATGCCGATGCACTAAACAAACGTCACGAACATACTTTTCGACATCATTTTGACATCGACGCATTCTGCGGTCTCAGGGCTCCCAGCGCACAAGCAAATGAGAGCTAGGCCGCGCCAAGTGGGAAATCCTGGTACCACTCACAGCGCTGTTGTTCCACCATCCACAATGCCTCCAAAACATAGTCTCGATGGCGCCACGGGCGAAGAGACGGTCTCTTTGTAAGCAACAGCTTGATCGCATCTTCCGCGCTGTAGCCATAGGCTGCGATGAGCCAAGCACACAAAACCGCAGCGCTGCGGTTGATACCATCAAAGCAATGAAACAAAATGTTCCTGGGCTTGTCTGCATCGACGGCAATGATTGACTGTTGCCACAGTTGGAAGCATATGCTTTTCCAATTGGACAGGCAGTTCTTTTGCAATGCTCTGTGCCGTTCTAAGTTGCGGCCCGGCTGCTTCACTGTGATGTCGTCCCGCTGACAATGAATATGAACTACATCGTGCTCACGGACCGTGACTCACGGAAGTAATCCTTCCAATTCGATGGAGCTCCATGTGCATTCATTTCGTCTCGCACATGGAAACAACCACTGTCACAGACGCGCCGAATCTTCTTTGATGACTCCCAAGTTGCAAGCGGCCTGCAAGCTGCCAAGCAGCATAGCCTCCCTTTCTGTAGGCTGGATGTGAAACTGTAATTGTGTTGATGGGTGATTTCATCCAAGGCCGTCCAGGAAGCAGTGTCATTGTACGCATCCTGGATGTCTTTTTGCCTGGCTTGCGAACACTCCAGCATCTCACGTCGCGACATGGATGAGCCTACCTGAGAACACTGGTGTCTTTTCCTGTAGACCTATAGAAAAAGCAGCCAAACCATGAAGCGGACATGTATTGGAGTCGTTGGCACATGTATTGCGGTCAGCTCAACAGACCCTTTTACACACCGACCCTTGTATTACACACAAACCCTTGTACACACGGACGATTTTACACACAGACACTTTAATGCAAAGACGCTTCTACGCAACAACGCTTTTACACACAGACCCTTTCACACACTGACGCCTTTACACGCAGACACTTTTACGCAAAAACGCTTTTACACACAGATGCCTTTACACACAACCCTTTACTCACAAACGCTTTTACACGCAGATGCTTCCACACACAGAAACGTTTACGCAGAGACACTTTTACACACAGATGCTTTTACACGCAGACCCTTTTACACGCAGACAATTTTACACACAGATGCTTTTACACACAGAAGCTTTTTACACACAGACACTTTTACACAGACACTTTTGACCACAGAAGATTCTACACACAGAAGCTTTTACACACAGACGCTTTTACACAGAAGCTTTTACACACAGAAGCTTTTACACACAGAAGCTTTTACACACAGAAGCTTTTTACACGCAGAGGCTTATGCGCACAGAAGCTTTGACACACAGACGCTTTTACACACAGACGCTTTTACACACAGACGCTTTTACACACAGAAGCTTTGACACACAGCAAGCTTTTACACATAGAAGCTTTTTCACACAGACCCTTTTACACACAGACACGCTTACACACAGAAGATCCCCCACCCCTTAAAATGTATGAAGAGGGGGGGTGTACTAGTGAATTTTTCATACATTTCCAGGGCCGCCCCCACTCTGAAACGGGTATTTTTGTATGTTTTTTTTGTAAAATTAAGAGATTACCTAAAGAGGTGGGGGGTGGTCCTCATACATTTTCTGTATTTGGCTTCAAAAGCTTGTTTAGAAAAAGGTGGGGAGGCAGTTTCATACATTGATGTTGCAAGGCCATGGATGTTTGATGTCATGGAGTTTTCCTGGGGAAGCTTACGAAATAGCACGACGCTTTTGAGCCCCCCCCCCTGAAATCTAACTTTGCCAAATTATGGGAGGCCACCTACCCCCATGGGTTAATACCCAAATTTAGCAGGTGGGTACGAAATTTGGAAGGGGGGGGCGCAGATGAAGTACCATGAATGTATGCACCTGGGGGGTCAGCAGCAGTTCCATGCCGCACATTCATTATACATGAAGGTTGTCTTGAGAAGCCTAAATGTATTAAATGCAATAGTATGCAGTAGTTGTTGCTGATTCTTATCTATTGTTAGGGTGCCTTTTTCCAACATTGTTTAAGGATTGTACGGTACCGAAAGGATGTTGTTTTAGGTTGAGCCTTGGGTTGAAGATGGTTGAAGTGTGTTGATCTGATCCAACCCTGCCCATTCCGTATAGCTCTTTCAACTTCTTTTTTTAAATCAAAAATTGAGATCCAAAGTCTTATGGTGTCAGATGCTTTCAACAGTCTTACTCACAGGGTACTGACCTTGCCGAAAGGATCCGACTGGTACTGGGGGCAGGGCACATCCAGGAGAATCCAGGACATACGCATGTCTTTCCATGACTTTTGATAGACCTTCTATTGCGGATCCCGAGAAGACCCAATGGGAAGCTCTTACACGTGAAAAGTTTGACGGTAAGCGTTTGTGTTTTGGTCAACTTGTGTATTATCGCAAGAAGCATCCAACAAAAAGGACCTTAGAACCCAATATGGCTCCTGGTTTGTTTCTTGGTTGGCGAATCGATTCTGGCTTTCGTTACAGATATGTTGTTCGGATATTAGATTATCAAGAGTTTCGAACCAGAGGTGCTTCATGTGTTTCTGATGTTCCCGAGCCTGAATTATACCTTCCAGATGGTGATGCATATTTCCCCGTTTGTTTTTGGAAGCATCAGGCTTTGGTCAGGGGGGATGATCCTGATGACATCAAACTCCCCGAGATAGCCTTGCAGAATGTTCCGTTTTCACCTGACGGTGGCATTGCATCCCCATCTACACCCGGTCCTAAACCCAGATCGGTTTACAATGTTTACATCACCTTAGACCGCATCAAAAAGTTCAAGGAGACTCCCGGTTGCACTGGTTGTAAAAATAAGACTCGGTACCACACTGCAGAGTGCTGCAAAAGGTTTCAGAAACTTGTAGATGAAGAAAAGGAGCTGGAAGCTAAGTCTAAGCCTGTATCGGAGTCGGTAGTTGTTAAACCTCCAAGTGAAGTTCCTAGTGCACTTGAGGATGCCCGCGTGGAACCACCACCGATAGACAGCATTTTTGATGATGAAGGTGAAATCACAGTTGCTGTCCCTCTTTGCCCCAGACTGCTCCCAGTTGTGCTGAATTGTGTAGGGATTCCTTTCCAGTCTTTGGTGCGCAGCCCGTGCCGGCATGCCCTGTAGTTAATCAGCCTCCTAAGAACAATAACAATCGTCGAAAACGACGTGCCTTGAAGAAAAGCCAGAGGCCCAGTGAGAGATCAACACTGTTTGACAGGAAGCGTTCGAGGGAATTGGTTCCTGGATTTGGCAGACTATTATTACTTTTTTTTTCCTGGGGGGGTGGGGTGGCAGACTATTATTACTTTTTTTTTCTGGGGTGGGGGGGGGCCTTATGATTATAATTATATATTATTATTTTTATTCCTTTCTTGTCCTTTCCGGGATCGCCACTAATTTAGTCTACGGAAGCTTTTTCGTGCATTGAAATTAGTCTTGTGAGGCTTTCCTGTCCTTTCCGGTTTTTTTCCCCTAGACTAACTATATATGCAATAAAAAAGTCCCCTAGACTAAATATATCTTCAAAAAACAATTCGTAGACTAAATATATATACCAACAAAAATCCGTAGATTAAATATATACTAAAAACAAATCCCCTAGACTAAATATATTTTCAAAAAAAACGTAGACAATATATTCAAAAAAAACCGTAGACTAAATATATATATAGATATATTAAAAAAAAAGGTAGACTAAATCTACCTTCAGAAAAAAACTTTAGACTAAATATATCTGCAAAAAAAATCCCCTAGACTACATATATCTTCAAACAAAAATTCTCCAGACTAAATATATCTTCAAAAAAAAATCCGTAGACTAAATATATATACAAAAAAATCCGTAGATTAAATATATACTGAAAAAAAAACTAGACTAAATATATTTTCCAAAAAAAGCCCGTAGACTTAATATATATTCAAAACAAAATCTGTAGACTAAATATATCTTCAAAAAAAACCGTAGACTAAATATATATTCAAAAAAAATCCGTAGACTAAATATATATTAAACAAAAAACCGTAGACTAAATCTATCTTCAAACAAAAATCCCTAGACTAAATATATCTGTTTAAAAAAATCTTAGACTAAATATATCTTCACAAAAAATCCCCTAGACTAAATATATCTTCCAAAAAAAATCCCTAGACTAGATATATCTTCAAAAAAAATCCCCTAGACTAAGTATATCTTCCCAAAAAAAATCCGAGACTAAATCTATATTCCAAAAAAAAACCCTAGTAAAAATTTCAAGGACCTTCAAACATCGATTATTTCCTTTGAAAAGTGCTTCTTTTACAGGGTTTGGTGCCAAATCTGGACCCCTGGGCCTTTTGAAGTTCCAAAACCAATCTATATTCAAAAAAAAATCCACTAGATCAAATATAGCTCCAAAAAAAAATCCCTAGACTAAATATATCTTCAAAAAAATTGTCCTAGACTAAGTATATCTTGAAAAAAATCCCTAGACTAAATATATCTTCAAAAAAAAATCCGTAGACTAAATTATACAAAAAAAATCCGTAGATTAAATATATTTTTTAAAGAAACCCTAGACTAAATATATTTTCCAAAAAAAGCCCGTAGACTAAATATATATACCAAAAAAAGCCGTAGATTAAATATATACTTAAAAAAAACCTAAACTAAATATATCTTCAAAAAAAATATCCCTAGACTAAATATATCTTCAAAAAAAAATCCCCTAGACTAAATATATCTTCAAAAAAATCCCCTAGACTAAATATATCTTCAAAAAAAAATCCCTAGACTAAATATAGATTCAAAACAAAATCCGTAGACTAAATATATATTCAAAACAAAATCTGTAGACTAAATATATCTTCAAAAAAAAATCCGTAGACTAAATATATATTCAAAAAAAATCCGTAGACTAAATATATATATAAAGAAAAAACCGTAGACTAAATATATATATCCGAAAAAAAATCCGTAGACTAAAAAAAGTAATAATAATTGGCCGCCCCCCCCCCCTCCGGTCTACGGGACGGGGGGGGGGTTCCACCAATTATTATTATTTCAAGTAATCGTAGTTGCTTCCCCCCCCATTATAATAATAATAATACTTTGGAACGCCAGTTGGACCTGTGGACCACTGATTCAACGAAAATCACAACATTCAACGCTTTTCCTCACGACCCTTCTGCGCGCAGGTTGCTCGAAATGATGCATTTTGACTTTGAAACCCAATATACCCTAAAACTCCCAAAAACCCAAGACCTCGTGAAATTTAACACTAAATATATATTCAAAAAAATCCCCTAGACTAAATATATCTTCAAGAAAATTTCCCTAGACTAAATATATCTTCAAAAAAAATCCTAGACTAAATATATCTTCAAAAAAATTCCCCTAGACTAAATATAGCTCCAAAAAAAAATCCCTAGACTAAATATATCTTCAAAAAAATTGTCCTAGACTAAGTATATCTTGAAAAAAAGCCCTAGACTAAATATATCTTCAAAAAAAATTCCTAGACTAAATATATCTTCAAAAAAAAACCCTAGACTAAATATATCTTCAAAAAAAATCCCTAGACTAAATATATCTGCAAAAAAATTCCCTAGACTAAATATATCTTCAAAAAAATTCCCTAGACTAATTATATCTTCAAAAAAACTTGCATACAAAAAATCAAACTTTCGAGGGCCTTCAAAAATCGATTTTTTCCTTTTAAAAAATGCTTGTTTTACAGGGTTTGGTGCCAAATCTGGACCCCTGGGCCTTTTGAAGCTCCAAAATCAAAATATATCCTAAAAAAATCACCTAGACTAAATATATCTTCAAAAAAAGTTCCCCTAAACTAAATATATCTTCAAAAAAAATATCCCTAGACTAAATATATCTTCAAAAAAAAATCCCCTAGACTAAATATATCTTCAAAAAAATCCCCTAGACTAAATATATCTTTAAAAAAAATCCCTAGACTAAATATATCTTCAAAAAAAATCCCTAGACTAAATATATCTTCAAAAAAAATCCGCTAGACTAAATATATCTTCACAAAAAAATCCGTAGACTAAAAAAAGTAATACTAATTGGCCGCCCCCCCCACTCCGAAGAAAAAAAGTAATAATAATTCAACACCCCCCGGCCCCTGTCACCCGTTCCGGGAGCTATTTCTGCCTTTCAATTCGTCTCCGGGAGCTTGTTCTGCCACTAATTTAGCTTACGGCAGCTTTTTCGTGCATTGAAATTTGTTTTCTGAGGCTTTCCTGTCCTTTCCGGGAATTATTTTTGCTCTGAATTTAGTCTCTGGGAGCTGTTTCTGCCATTAAATTAGTTGCGGGAGCCTTTTCTGCCACTAAATTCAAATTTCCGGGCGCTTTTTGTTGCCATCCAGGGCCTTTTCTGCCTTTAAAGTAGTCTCCGGGAGCTTTTTCTGCCATATTATTTGAAATCATAATCGTTGGTGATTCCGTGGGGGGGAGGGAGTTTGTTCAATTATTATTATTTGAAATCATAATCGTTGCCCGCCCCCCCCCGGCGAAAAAAAAAAGTAATAATAATTGGCCGCCCCCCCCCCCTTCGAAGAAAAAAAGTAATAATAATTCAACACCCCCCGGCCCCCGTCACCGGTTCCGGGAGCTATTTTTGCCTCTCAAGTCGTTTCCGGGAGCTTGTTCTGTCACTAATTTTGTCTACGGCAGTTTTTTCGTGTATTGAAATTCGTTTTCTGCGGCTACTAAATGTGTTTCTGGGCGCCTTTTCTGCCAGTGAATCGGTCTCCGAGTTTCTGGACGCCGTTTTGTCTTTCTTCACAGCCGTTTGTGTTCAATTCTTATTATTTGAAATCATAATCGTTGCCCGCCCCCCCCCCCCCGATAAAAAAAAAAAGTAATAATAATTGGCCCCCCCCCCTTCGAAGAAAAAAAGTAATAATAATTCAACACACCCCCGGCCCCCCTCACCGGTTCCGGGAGCTATTTTTGCCTCTCAAGTCGTTTCCGGGACCTTGTTCTGCCACTAATTTCGTCTATACGGCAGCTTTTTTTGTGTCTTGAAATTCGTTGTCTGCGGCTACTAAATGTGTTTCTGGGCGCCTTTTCTGCCAGTGAATCGGTCTCCGAGCTTCTGGACGCCGTTTTGTCTTTCTTCACAGCCGTTTGTGGCTCGTTGCGCTGCCTCTTGCACTCGACACGTCCCCTTCTCCGCTTCATGGCGCCTGCGATCATGAAGGATAGCGGTGTGGTCAAGGAGAAGAACAACCCCAAACCGTCGCTTCTTATCTGCACCTAGAGCCCCCCAACTCCTACTCTTTCGCCCTTCCTACTTCTTTTTCTCCGTTTCCTTTTTCCGTCCGCTCCTTCTTCACTAGTAGTTGTAGTAGTAGTCGTCGTAGCAGTCGTAATGGTTATCTCCCGCCCACCCCACCCTGAGGAAACCCAAAAAAAGTAATAATCATCGATTGCCCCCCCCCAAAGAAAAAAAAAGTAATAATAATCGATTGGCCCTCCCCCCCTTTCCCTGCCTCCCAGCGTTGGTGGGGCTCCTTTCAGCTGTTGCAAAAAGTAATGATTATCTCCCGTCAAACCCCCCCCCCCCAACCAAAAAAAAAGTAATAATAATCGATTGCCCCCCCCCCGAGAAAAAAAAAGTAATAATAATCGATTGCCCTCCCCCCCTTTCCCTCCCTCCCAGCGTTGGTGTGGCGTCTTTCCAGCTGTTGCAAGAAGTAATGATTATCTCCCGCCCCCCCCCAAAGAAAAAAACAAGTAATAATAATCGATTGCCCTCCCCCCCTTTCCCTCCCTCCAGCGTTGGTGTGGCTCCTTTCCAGCTGTTCCATGAAGTAATGATTATCTCCCGCCCCCCTCCCCCCAAAGAAAAAAAAAGTAAAAATAATCAATTGCCCCCCCCCTTCCCCTCCACTCCCAGCGTTGGTGTCGCCGCTTCCCCTTCTCTGGAAGCACTAATGGTTATCTCCCGCCCCCCCCCCCCAAAGAAAAAAAAAAGTAATAATAATCGCTTGCCCCCCCCCTTAAAAAAATGGTTTCGAACGCGGCCTCCTGTTTGAGTTTGCATGCTCCCTCAACTCACAACTTGGGTTGGCAAGCGTTCAATGCAATATTAATCACATTGGGTTAAGCAAGGAAAGGATAGACCTGGGTGACGAAAATCAATGTTCACAACTTGATTACCAAATAGGTGAAGCCGCAAAGGTTGCACCACCCAATCTTTTGTCGTCCATACCATGCACGCCTGGTTCTCCTTGGCAGTATATCAAAAGAAAGAAGGGAGGAGCTGCTTATATGAAAAGATTAGCGCTCCAACTTCGAGAATCGAAGAGACTCTTCAATAGCTTTACCAAACGGGCTGAGTTAGTTTTGAAACTAGGAGGCACTGTTTCTTTCGAATGGCCACGTCCATCGACCGGCTGGAAGAGACCAGATGTCGTAGCTTTCTTTGATTCACACCCGGAGTTTATGGAGGTCGAATTCGATCGATGCGCAGTAGGCTTGAGATCCAAGAAGGGTGTTCCCATCAAAAAGCCTTGGCGTGTAAAAACTACATCCCAAAGGGTAGTAGATGTTTTCAAAGATAGAAGGTGTAGTTGTGAGCAACCACATGAAAAGTGTGAAGGTTCGGAAACAGCGCGATCAGCTATGTATCCCCCAGAGATGGCATTTTTGATTACCCAAGCGCTGTACCCTGCTAAATGCGCACAACAGCATGCTCCCGCCATGCCATGCACTCCCCTTTCAACTGAACCCGAAGAGCTTCGCGAAGTTGAGCAACATCTTAAACACGTTTCCCCACTAGCTGGTTTTGAGGATCTAGCAGTTGCCGTTGAAACAGATCCAACAGTAAACGGTTTAGTGGCAGAGCTCCTTGACCATGAGCGTTTGTTGCCACAGGCCTTCGGGCACGAAGATAGCACTCAACCCTCCCAAGAGGTTCAAGCCATGGTGACCAAGTTGCTCTCTAGAGCGGAGATGTTGTCAGACCCACTTGCCCTTGAAGCAGTCAAAGCTGAAGCTGGCGGGCTTATCAAGGCTGGAACGTGGTCGCTCGACTCAGTCAGAGAGAAAGAGGACGTCCGTGCAGAGGCAAAGCGCACCGGGGTCTCTGTCGACTTCGGGCAGTTAATGACCATTGCTTGCTTCCATCAAGTTCTACGAACTCACACAACATCTTCAGAAGATGAAAGCTAGAAGAGTCTACTGTGGTGATTGTGCAAAAGATGAGCACGGTGCAGCTGCTGTATATCAGGAACTAGGAGCGAATCCCACTTCGGTTCAGGGTTTAAACGCCTGCTTAGCATACGGTTCCTTGCCAGGTAATAGCTCTTCCGCAGCAGATGCTGTCAAAGCGTATGTTCAAGCACTCCTGTCTTCTAAATATAAGACATGGATAGAACTCCCGCCCAAGCTAAGGCCAAAACATTGGCGAGATAAGTTTGTTAAACCCGTAGTCCTCTTAGTTAAAGCCTTGTACGGCCATCCTGATGCCGGTGGTCTTTTGGAGCAACACCTTAAGAAAGTTATCCGCAACCTTGGAGGTCAAGAAGTCCCAGAATATCCAGGTAACTTCTTTTTCCCTGACACTAAGTTTTTACTCTCCACTTATGCGGATGACCTCACATTAGCTGGACCCTCAGACCAACATGAAGCCTTTTGGGCGAAGCTAACGTCGGTTGTGGACATAGAACCATCTGAACCAATATATCGAATTTAAGGTCGCAATCATCTAGTAGTGCCATTGTCCAAAACCGAAGGTTCCGAGGAATGTGCTGCGTTTCGCGCACAAGAAGCCTTAGTCTTTGACATGCTAGATTATGCACACCAAGCAGTTGACCTTTATAAGTCCATCACCAACACCAAAAGTTTGAAGCATGCTGCCACTCCTTTTGTACCTGATGGTTCTGTCTCTGTTGAAGATGAAGAGGCTAAAGGTGAACTGGCACCCAATGCATGCCGCATTCTCATGAAGGCGTTATGGCTTGGTCGACTATCCAGACCTGATATAATGAAGCCCATACACGATTTAGCCACCAAAGTACAATCTTGGTCCAGGGAGGACTTTGCTGACGCTGCGAGGTTTAAAGCAAGAGGATGTCAATGCTTTGGCCACTGGCCAGGTCACTTCCAATATGGCTGAGGTCATCAATTTGTGTGATGCAGTGGTGGCCCATTGCAAGTCTCCAATGGGGGATTTCCTGGCAGAGTCTTTGTTGGATGGTTGCACGTTGGCCAAGAACATTCTGAGTAGGGACGATCTTGCTGCAACTACCAAGGCTGTTCAGGTTTGCGAAGAATCAAGATGCAACATCGAGGGTGATGGCACCTTGGTGGATGGAGGAGCGGTTGAAGGCTTCTTCTTGGAGCATGCCCTTGTGAGGTCTCTCTTCGATTTGGCTGTAGACCATGTCAAAACAGGAGAGAAGCAAGGAAAGGTTCAGGAGTCCTTGCAGGGTTTGGCCACAGGCCTGGAGACACTGACCGCCGCCTGTTCTTCGCAAGGATTAAAGCTCATTGCAGCTTTGCAGCCTGTGCAGGACTCTGTTGACAAATGCATCACGGAAGTCTTGGGTTTGAAGGCATCCAAAGGAGACCCCAATGTCGCCAATGTCAAACTTGTTTCCAAAGCGTGGGAGAAATGCAACAACGCATTGGGCAGCTACAAGAAGGTTTTCGTCCAGAAGACGCAAGAGCTGCTGGAGGCCGAGATGAAAGCAAACCTGTCCGAGCATCTGCCCCTTGGCATTTACAATTTACCATTTCCTCTTGTTTTGGTTTGAATATTTGGATCGCCGCATATCAAGCTTCGAAATACATGATTTCAATTTTTTTACGGTTCAACATCAGGAGCACGCGCCACTGGCCGGGTTTCATTCACCATTTGAACTTGATGTAGTTGCTTCATTTTTCGCATTCATTTTGCAGGCACCATTTACTTGAAGCCATCAGCAACGATTGCATGGTTGACATAGAGGATGGTTCCGGAAAGGCTTTGGTCAACTTGGACACGTACCTTCCTGCTCTGAAGCATGCGGGCTTAGTGGAGCATGGATTCTGGGCCAAGTGCTGCGCTGCTAGCCAAGTGTCAACCTTGCTGGAGGACTACAAGGCATTTTCCTGCTTGTTGGCTGACATGATTAGATTCGTTTTCCTGGACCACGCCAAATTCAAGAGCACGCCGAAGAGCAGTGATTTGCGGAAATGGTGCCAACTGGTGCCGAGCCGGTTGCCTGGGTGGACAAGTGAAGACTTGGTAGACAAAGTGAAGGCGAAGCCAAAGAAAAAGCATTGTTTTCTGCTGGCTTCGGGGCGATCGCACATGTGGCCGATCAGTGCCTGTCTGGCACTGTGCCGGCTTTGGCCGAAAGTGCCCAAGCGCAGTTGCTGCTCAAGATTCCCAAAGCTCACCCACTGCGTGATTTGGTGGCGTCCTTCTTAGAGGTAGCTGGGTCAGGGTAGCCCAAATTTATAGGCCTAGTAGCGCGTAGCATGGAGTTCCTTCACATATTGAATTTTGAATATTGTTCGTTGGTAACCATTCCAAGAGTTCGACATTGTTCATAATGGTGCAAATGAGGTGTTAGAGCTCAAGATAGCTCAAGCAGTTTTATTTTTTAGATATCGTAAAAGTGTATGTAAAATATATTCACTGGATAACCAAACAGATCTACAACTTCTCATTAAGTTCAGTTGGGTTTCATTTGCAGCGAACTTTTGTCTTTTGTTTTACATTTCGCCCATACAGAAACAGCACCTCCTTTGGTTTCCTTGGCTAGGTGGTTGGGCTGGAAGCCGAAGCTGGAAGGGCTGATGCAGTCAAAATGTCGCAAGCTGTGCAAGTGACAGCAGAGCTTTTTGCAAAGGCCTTGTCAGATGACAAATTGAAGGCCGACTTTGCCACAAGCAAAATCGACGCGTGTTCCTCATGGCTTTCCGGCCTGGCCAGGCGGTTTGCAGCGTCTGCGTTGAAAGAGTTGCAGAAACGTATCAGCAAGGTCATGGACTGCATGACGAATGTCGAGGGGCCATGTGCCAAGATGCCTCCTCTGGGGGAGATAGACAAGTACAAGCAATTTGGTGTCAAGCTTGCTGGCTCCCTTGCTGAGAAGACGGCAGCTCTTGAAATTGCTTTGAGAAATCCAGGAAACAAGGGACGCTATTGCCAAAGTCAGTTCGGTGTCTTTTGCCTTGGCCACTGGCCCATGCTGTTCTGCAGAGATTGAGAAGCACACACAGGCCACTGGCCAGGATCCTTTGATTGGCGGTGCTGACGAGCAAAAGACCCAGTCCATCGCGAGGGTGGGCGCCTTCCATGTGGCTGCGATTGCGGCTATATGCCTGCGAAGCGACAAAATCAAGAATGCGACCCCCAAGGCTGCTGCCAAAGAGCTGGCTGACATAGGTGCAACCCTACGAGCAAAGTGGATCAGCCTCCCAGATGCCAAAGTCAGCTTGAAGGAGGACGGTAAAATTTTGATAGAGGAAATCGAGAGGAAGGCAGGCACAGGCAGTGGCTCAAAGCAGACCAAGAGGAAGGATGACGACGTTCTCTCCATGTCCAGTTTGTTTGAGGAGTTCAATCCAAACAAGAAGAAAAAAGAAGCAGCAGAAGAAACGCAGAACGCACAGAAGAAACAGGAACCCGATGCGCTCGAAGCTGGGCAAGCTAGGAAAGAAAGGGCAGCTGTTGCAGAGACCAGCGACGCAGCCAAAGACAAGGCCCAGCAAGACAGCGCAGACAAAGAGGAGAAGAACAACAAGGACAAAAAAGACCAGAAGGACGACACGGCCGAGAAGGACAACAAGGAGAAAAAGGACAACAAGGACAAGAAGGACAAGAAGGGGAAGAAGGACAAGAAGGAGAAGAAAGAAGATAAGGAAAAGATGGACAAGAAGGAGAAGCAGGAGAAGAAGGAGAAGAAGGAGAAAAAGGAGAGGAAAAAAGACAAGGATAAGAAAGAAGACAATAAGGAGAAGCTTGCGCAGACAAGCGCAAGGAAGAGGAAGCCCCCGCACACGCAGGCAGCCCAGAGCGAAATGCTCGCAAGAAGAACAAGCCCCTTTCACCTGGCTTGAAAAGCCAACTGTGGAAAGGCAGAGCAAAGGCAAAGGTCACGCCAAAGGCAGAAGAGAAAGGTCGAGGACGCGGTGGAGGGAGAGGGCAGGGAAAAGGCAGAGGCAAGGGCCAAGCTGAGGACGTCAGCTGAGGTGTGTCAATGTCAGCGGCTACTAGCCGGGTTCAGCTGCATTGTCAATTCTCTCGGCATCCGCATGAGCACGGCCCTGGTTGTCTTCAATGGTGGGAAGCAAGCGACTGCTCAGGTTTTGTTAAAAAGAGTCGGCAAGGCTGCGCCGGGTCTTTTTCCAGTGCTGCATGACTGTGTGGGGGAAAACGGTTGTGATTCCACTTGCATTATCATGGTATGATAGAATCTGGGGCCGTTGTTTCTTGGCTTTTGTTGTCGCTGTCCGCACATTGGTCTTCTACGTTCTTTCAAGCAAAGTCAGAATGATTCAAACTTTTGACTGTTAGCAGGAACTGGTGCATGCAAGGACCTCACTCGCGTTATCCCAGTTTAAGTTTGACATGTTGTTGCACTTATAGGCTCGAGATTCGAGACAATGTTTCGTGCAAATTGATCCGCGCTGGAGCCATGGAGAGCCCAAGGTGCAAGAGGAGGCGGCTCCAGTGTGGCAGATGACGCCAGCGTGATGCTGACGGCTTCTAGCCGGGTCGCCATTGCTGAGGATTTTGTGTCTGGAGCATGGCTAGAGAAATTTGCGGCTGACAATTTAAGCGGTTTTCAAGCTTTTCTTGGACAAGAAGAGGCTTTGGGACCTCTTGGCCACAGGCCTGGTAGATTGACTCTCACCTGGGGAAGCGCTTGCTCGGGCAGTGAAGGTGCTTACTTTGTAATGAATGCCTTGAGTGATGCTTTTGAAGAAGCCAAGATGGACGTGACGCTGGTCCACAAATTTTCCTGCGAGTCTGACAAGTGCAAGCGTCAGTGGATAAGATCTGTTGTTGCGAATGGCACAGCGACTCACAGCAGGTCTGAGCAGGATTGCTTGTTCCAGGACATCGCTGACATGGGAAATTCTGAAGCATGGTGCGACGTGCACACAGGTCGCCCTTGCCAGATCCCGCCCGTTGATGTATTGATGATTGGTACAAGCTGCAAAGACATGAGCAAACTCAATTCTGTGGACCGGAAGAAGTTGGTTTTGTCCCAAGCAACCAGCAAAGGAGGAAGTGCTCAGACATACCGCGGGTTCAAGGACTATATGTGGCCAGCCATGCGCCTTTGATGATGCCGTCGATGACAAGGTGTCGGCGGCTGCAGAAACAAATTTGATCCTTTTGATGCGGGAAATGCTGCATGAATATGGATACCAAGGTCAAAAAGTGATGACTGATGCTCAAGAGTTTGGGTTGCCTTGTAGAAGGCGCAGTTTGTATGTTTTTTTTGTGCGCGAAAATTCAGGCAGATTCAGGCTGGACGGAAAGGCCACTGGCCAGGTTTTCGCCTCCTTTCGCAAAATGGTGAGCTCATGCATGCGGTCAGCTCCTTGTGCAACGGAATGCCTGTTTGCTGATGGCAGTGAGCACTGCTGGGTTGTGGCGAACGCCTTGCAGGAACACAGTGAAGCAGCTGAGAAAGCTGCGAAGAAGAAAGCCCCGCAGAACCAGGCATGGGTTCCCAAGCACATGGAATTTGCAGAGGAGCTTGGTGTTCGGTGGGGCGTGCCAGTGGAGGCAGCTTTGAATAAAAAGGAATGGTTTTGGACCCTGACAAAGAGAGAAGGCGATGTATTGAGGTTGTCTCGAATTGCCGGTCCTCGAACAGAATTCCGCAACCTCAGCCAGAGCGTTGGAAGGGCTCATGGCAACACCCTGCAGGAAAGTTGGAGGCATGTGGCGCCCACAATGCTTCCGGGGCAGATCCCGTGGTCTGAGTCGCAGTCGAGGCTTGTGACTGGAGCAGAAGCTTTGATTTTTCAAGGTTTTCCTGTGCTGCGTTTGATTGAAAATATGCAGGCCACAGGCCAGGATCAAAAGGGTGCAAGCAACAAAGCACATTTCTCAGACAGCCTCATGACTGATTTGGCTGGGAACGCTATGGCTCTGTTCTTCTTGCGATTCTACAAGCTGGCTTGGCGTCACTGCTTGAGCCCTGAAGAAAGTGATGATGACAATGACAAATCACTCCAAGAGGGCGAGGACGATGTGCTTGTGGCTGTCGCTGCCTTGGCCAAGCTGCAGTCATGATGGCTGTGGCCATTGGCCTGGTTTGCATAGTTCTGGCCACTGGCCTGGTCGTGGCAGCATGGATGCGTTTCACCACCCTGCAGTTCCATTGCCGCAGAAAAAAGGTGCTGCTGTTTCGCATTTGCGTTGGAAACTGCATGGCATGGGTTGGATTTCGTGTTCTAAGAGGGTCATGCTTCCCAATCCTTTGCCGCTTTTGACAGATGTCAAGCAGCAGTCAAGTTGAAGTTAAAGGTTGCAGCGCATCGTTGGTTTAAATTCGTTTCTCAGGGCCATGGAAGATTTCGATGAACAGGGATGAACAGGGATCATTACGAGTATAAGCAACAACATTTGACCTTGACTTGTTCCTTGATAGCCAAGACAGGTTCACCAACAAGATGTGTTTCGTTTCCGACCTATTATTTGTTTTGTAGTTGCTTCGGAGCCAATCTTCGCTTTTGCGTTGGAAATTGATGTTATTGGACCAAGTTTGCTCGAACCGATGTCTAGTCTCTGGATATTATTAGGCCATGACAAGCCCCAAGTAGTTCCTAATTCCTTAGCCTTAGGACTTAGGACATTGAAATATGGAAGCGGGTAAGGAAAATCGTGAGCGTGTTTACAGAACGTCGCAGGCTAAAGGAAACAACCAAACAATGTCGAAAGATATAGCTTCCGAAATAACATGAACATTTGGTTGTTTAAACTTTAAACTTTAAACTTTTAATTTTAAACTTTAAACAATCCGAACACGTGCAAACTTTTTGAGACATTTTTTAGAAACACTGGTAGAATCAAGTGACACCCTGCTGAAAACATGGCAGAATAAATTGAAAAGTCAATCTCAAAAACAATGAAGCAAGTTTCAAACAATTGAAACAATGTTAAATCCAATTGAAACAGTTAATTCAATAATTTTCAAAACAATTCAAACATTTGAAAAACAATTGAAACAATTTAAAAACAATTGAAACAATGTTACAATTGAAACCAATTGAAACAATTTTGAAAACAATTGAAACAATTTTGAAAACAATTGAAACAATTTTGAAAACAATTGAAACAATTTTGAAAACAGTTGAAACAATTTTGAAAACAATTGAGACAATTTTAAGAACAATTGAGACAATATTGAAAACAATTGAAACAATTTTGAAAACAGTTGAAACAATTTTGAAAACAATTGAGACAATTTTAAGAACAATTGAGACAATATTGAAAACAATTGAAACAATTTAAAGAACAATTGAAGCAATTTTAAAAACAATTGAAACAATTGTAAAAACATGTAAAAACAATTGCAACAAATTTAAAAACAACTGAAACAATTTTAAAAACAATTGAAACAAGTGTTAACAATTGCGGGGGCTATCCCAGGCTGTGGGGACTAGGAGATGTTTTAAAACCATTCAAAATTAACTGAAAAACATACGCAGCTCGGGAATGGTCAGATTGATTATTTCAAGCCGCTTCAACGTGTTCGCTGAGATGGGCTGATCTATGATCCAGAAGCTTTGCCACCCTGTAGAAGCTATACAGCGTTTAGACGCAGCTGCAGAATCACCTCTTAAATCTGTATGTCGCGGTTGCTGGCGCCATCACCTCGATGCAGGAAGCTACTGCAGCTCCTTTTTTTCAAAGATTCGCAGCCTGCTAATTGAGCATGGCTGCAATGCTTGTAGCTACACTGCCGGAACCAGCCTGCGCAACCATGACTAACCAAAGAACTTTCATACTATCAGCAATAACAACCCAACAAATCACCAGTCCAGTGTACCTTTTACGTAGAATTAATTTGCCGACAAAAAATGTAACACATAGATCATAGATTCGAGATGTCACATCCAAAGAGCATATCATGCAAGGTTCCAGTGACATGTAAATGGAACACTAACCCTCAGGAGTTGATGTGATGACTGAGCACCACCAAAACCAAGAAATCCAACTCCCAAAAAGAGACAAAATGCTGTTTTTCAAACTCCGGAGCCCATGCTTCAAACACCGAATGCAGAGAAACTTGCTTCAGAGATGCATTTCTCAAGGTTTCACGAGGGACCGCAGGAACAGCAGGACTTCGCAAAAGGCTGGATAATCAAAAGGCCGACTGTTACACATTACTTAAGCGAATTACCAGTTTAAAATGTATAAATTCGGAAGTCAAATTCGTCAACAGTCACCCACAACGGGGTTGCCTCCAGTGGCCCTATGGCACCTTGTCGGAGTCACCATAGGTATTACACTAGACAAAATTGGATCTTTGAAGAGATCCATCAGGAACAGTCCTGTAACGTGCAAATTAGTCAGGAACACGCAAAAATGGGAACCTAAGTTGATCAATATTAGGTACTCCGAGAAGACAATCGCTGCCATGAATGTCATCAAATCGAAATCCGCCAGATACCATCAAATGACCCGTAGACCAGGACCAAGACGTCGAAATAAATAAATAAATAAATACAGATTGCGACAACAGATGACAACAGTGCAGAAAATGCAAAACGACTTGGAGGTTGTTGTGTTGAGCCTCTTCCCATCATCAGAAATGAAAAATGATCGGAAGCAAACCCTGACAACAGGTGATCACAACAAAGCAGGTACGTCACTGCGTCACTGGACGTCTCCAGTGATATCCTCAGGACAGAGCTTTGTTAAGTGGAGCTCTGCAGGCCTGCTCCACTCCCCTGCTTTATTAAAAGGAGAGAAGAAAGAAAACAACAAAAGGAGAAGTTTTACATCTATTTAGATGTTACACGCACACGCACACCCATCATGTTCCAAATGGAGCTTCCCAGAAGCGCTTCTAGAAGCGCTTCTTGGAAGTTCAAGAAGCGCTTCTGGGAAGCTCCATTTTGAAGCTTCTTGGGCACTTATCTTGAAATTTCTGAGAAGCTTCATCTTGAAGCAGAAGCTTCAAAACGAAGCTGGCAGCCCTTTGCAAGAAGCTTCAATTTGAAGCTGCCAGCTTTAAAACAGAGCTGCCAGCTTCATTTTGGAACTTCCAGATTGAGCTTCTAGCAGCCCAGAATGCCAAATTAGAGCTGCCAGCCTCAACACACATCTTCTCGGAAGCCTAAGGAATCCCGGATTCAAGGTCGATAACGTTGTGAATAACGTGATCCACCTCAAATCGAGGATTTCGAGCCTCGCAGTTTTTGGCGATCGAACCTCATTTGGTTGCGCCGGACGCGTGCAAATCGCAATTTACTTCAGTTTTTGGCGATCGAACCTCATTTCGTGCGAAAGGGTTGCGCCGGACCCGTGACAATCGCAATTTTACACCAGTTTTTGGCGATCGAACCTCATTTCGTGCGAAAGGGTTGCGCCGGACGCGTGCAAATCGCAATTTTACTTCAGCTTTTGGCGATCGAACCTCATTTCGTGCGAAAGGGTTGCGTTTCGTGCCGTCTCGTTGTCACTGCCCCGCGCCTTAAGAGAGAAATAGAAAAGAAGGAGAATGCAAGAGCAAGAGGGCAAGAGAGCAAGAGGGCAAGAAAGAATGTGAAGATATGAAGATCTGAAGATGTGAAGATGAGAAGATGTGAAGATGTGAAGATGAGAAAATGTGAAGATGAGAAGATGTGAAGATGAGAAGATGTGAAGATGTGAAGATGAAAAGATGTGAAGATGTGAGGATGTGAAAATGTTAGGATGTGGGGATGTGAAGATGTGAAGATGTGAGGATGAGAATATGAGATGATGCGAAGATGAGCAGATGTGAAGATGAGAAGATGTGAAGATGAGAAGATGTGAAGATGTGAAGATGAGCAGATGTGAAGATGAGAAGATGTGAAGATGTGAGGATGTGAGGATGATAAGATGTGAAGATTTGAAGATGTTATGTGAAGATGTGAAGATGTGAAGATGTGAAGATGTGAAAATGTTTGACAGACCCCCACTACTAGAAGAACCCTTCGCTCAGACGCTCTCGGGAATTATTTACCTGATTGGGTAGGAGATAAGGAATTAACTAACTATTAGGCAGGAAATTGCCTAACCTGATCGTTTGGGTAAAGGGCTCCAATGAGAACTGGAAGCTGACCCTTCCCCTTCTTCGAAGCTCTGTCCAACAAGTCAATGGCTGCCCGTTGGGGTACCTTATTGTCGGCTCGTGCAATCTCCATCCCCAAAGCGTAGGCTCCAAAGGTTGGAAGCTGGCTCTGCTTGAGATCCGGGTTGTACGTCCAGTCTGCGGGACGAATGAGGCCTTCCAAGATGCACTGCGCAGCTGTGACGGATGTCCCGTGGATCAACGCCCACGTGCGGCTGGTTTTACCACCGAAGGGTGGGCGAGGTTTGAATCTTGGCAAGTCAATCACCAGAGCATTCTTCTTGGTGATAGGGAGATCCAATATCTTGACATCACCAAGATTGAGATGTTCAAGCAGGCCTGCCCCTGCTAGGGCATGGACGACGAGCTTGACTTTGTGAGAGGGAATGCCATCTGCCACATTGTTGAGCGCTCGGGTGACAGAGTCGAACGAGGATTTGTTGACTTTGCGCAACTGTTGACGCTTATCCTCCTAAGTTCACAGGCTGCCCTGGCCCGTTCCTCATGAAAGTAGGATTGTTTGTCAGTTGGGTAAGCCGTGACTGGCTTGGAGGCGGATTGTGCCGCTTGAAGACGGACTTGGTAAGAGTGGGAAGTGGATTGATCCTGTTGGTCATGCTGGTCGTATTGATGCCAACGATCATATGGGCCATATCTTCCACTGTAGTGTCGATCCTGGTGTTTGTTGGGATATTGTGTGGAAGACGTTACCGAAACTGATAGTCACCTTGCTGGGAGCTGGACTGCGGTTGAGATGTCCAGTCTTGGTAGTGGTCCTGGTGGGAGTGTTGTGGTGGTTCCAGAAAGGCCAATGAAGGTGACCTGGTCCGTGAGCGTAGTCAAAGAGAGGTAGATCTCGGTGAGCATGAGGCTTGCCGGTGTATGTGTCTGGAATGAGTGGATTTTGCACGTCGTCGACGTGACTGCGAGGTTGAGAAATGGATCGTTTGTCTGGACGAAAATCCTTGTCTGCACGAAGATAGTCCCTGGTCGGTATAATGGTGACCGTGGATGTCGATGAGGGACAGGAGAGTGGCACGAGCATGGGGCGATTGTGGAGCCACAGGTGGCGGATGTGGTGATTGTGGTGGTATGACAGGTGAAGGTGGAGCAGGAGACGATGGAGGTTGATTGGATTCTTGAAACTTTCGAAAAGCGTCGGTCATCCCTTCTTTGAAGTTAGCACGAAGCTGTTTGATCATCTCTTCTGGATTTAAAGATGTTGGAGTGGAGCTGGTCCCTTCAGGTGGAGCCTTTGGTTGTGGGGGCTCAGGTGATGACGGAGGGACGGTTGGAGTAGGTGGTGGTGACGGGACGTTAGGTGACGGTTGGTGTAAAAAATTGTTTCGGCTGGTGGATGTGAGAGGCAGCTTGAATAGCGAGTTGTTGATTGAGAAGAGCATTCTGCTGCTGCAGGGATGAAAGTTGAGCATGGGACTGCGCCTGTTGTTGCATCTGGGGATCACTCCCCATGGTGCACTGTAATGTCCGCCCATGCCAGGAACTGGAAGAAATGTGTTTGCCGTCGGGGTCCACATGGGTTGCATCATCCGGTCTGGATTGGAGATGCAGATGGGCTCATCCATGATCGAAAGTTCCACGGAAACGGGAACATGGCAAAAATGCAGGGGTCAGTTGCAATCTTAATCAGCAGTTTAAACAAAATGATGCATCCACAGGCAAATGCAAAGTGCCATGATAAGGCTCAAGGCCCTCGGTAGTCACTTCAAACCCTTGGACAGCTTAAGCGTGCAACCCTCGAATTAGCGCACAATTGAACCTCACATAACTTCACCAAAACAACCAAAAGAGAGTGACCACACCTAAAACGCATGTCCTGAAGCCTAAACCTTGTCATGTTGCAATGCGAGCAACGTTGGAAAAAAGAAGGTTGTCGCGGCTGACAATACAATCGGAATTCAGGAAAAGAAGGCGATGCCCAGAACAGCGGCACGCTGTTTCAACAAACACCCGACCAATATGAAAAGCTGAAAAAAAGCCATCTCTTTCACTTGACTTAAACGAATTACTAGATTAAAAGTTTAAATTTAGAGATGAAGTCGAAGGATCCAACATCCTACCTAGCCAGGTATATTCCCCGAAGGGCTCACGACATCTTGTCGAACCGACGTGAGCAACACACTTGCTCAGAACTGTCATTGCGAATTCTGTTGCGGAATGCATCTTACGTGCAAACCACTTCTACTATACCTGACAGGAATGGGTCGGTGAAAGGACCTGAAAACATTGAGAAGCTGCCACCGCCATAGCCAGGGAGTTGAATTGATTGAAAATTCGACTTGCCGGTTCTGAGCTTAGCCGGTTGCTTTGACGTAAACCACATTGGAAAAAGATTTGGATAGCAGGTACGTCGATCCAGCGTCCCAGGTCGATATCACAGAATGATCAGAATGCCATAGCCGTCTTCGCTGGCTGCAGAACTATGACATTCCCTGCAGCCCTTTGCAAGTTTGAAATTAATGATGACCAAGACAGAAACATGGAATTGAAAGCCGAAACTCCATCAGGTTAAAAGTTTTACATCTCTTCAGATGTTTCACACATGCACACTGAGTCGTCAGCTTGTGACTAGGTCATGCTCTATTGTCGATTTCGTTACATCTGACGATTGTGGGTATCAAGCCTGGCGGGATCACTTGGCTTTATGGCGCTACACTTACTTAGGCCAAGCTAACCCAGTGGAACAGCAGGAAAAACTCGAAAATTCAAATGGTGGATGAAAATCACCAGAACATGAGCAAGGGTGGTTGTAAGCTTAGCCACCATGCTATTCAGATTGTGAAAATTGTTCCATGCCGTCCTTGCCCTTGGAAGACAGGCAAGCTGGGAAGAAACAACACTTGTCACAAATTTGTGTTGGCATGGAAACAATGAAAATCGTGCATGCAAACAGGTACGTTTTCACAGCATCTTGGATGGGTCTTCATTGGCCCATGCCATCCAAGTGCTCATGGGCCCCCTGTTGATGAATTACGGAAGAATGCGCTGCACTGAAATGAAAAGACTCTTAGGAACAGAGCTAGACACACACACACGGTGGGTAAGAACCCACCGGGAAGTCGAACAATAGTCAGGGTGCAGGCTGAAACTGAAAGATAGAGTCTAACCTAGCACCACCCTGACTGCAGTGACAGCAACTTTTTTGAAGTGCACGTTTGCAATCTTTGTATGAAAAACCTTTCCTCTGATATAGAGCAAGTAACTGCTCTATTGATCTGGGTACATCTGTACATGGAAAAGTGTACCTTGTGATCGAATGTGCTCTCGACCTCAAGCCAGAAAGCCGAAGACGGAGACTGCCAGCGGAGTACACATCTCGAATTTGTGATAGTTCGGAGAATTTAAATTGAACAGTGCGATTTCTATGATCCACAAAAAAACCCAAGAATTCCTGGGAGTCAACTGGCTCAAGTTCGACCGGGAGTTCATAAAATTCTGAGTGAGCCAGGACTGCAATCGCAGGAGGTTGGGGGCCAAAAGCCTGGAACAAAACAAAACGGTTGTCTACATATCGTAAACCCATAAAAGCCAAGGAAGGAGAATTGATTGCATCTCGAAAGGTGTATGCCCATGTTCTTTCCACAATTGTGACCGCAAGGTTGCTTAAACTCGGTGATATGTGGGCACCTATGCCCGCTCCTCGAAACTGTTTCCAAACTTGATTCAAAGCCAAAAAAATGTTTGACTTGAGAGAAGCAGCAACTATTTCGAAAATGTGATCAGGAAGGACACTGCGACCAGGAGAATGAGCTTTGCGAAACTGCCCGACGTAAGTGGTGTACATTGCGGGGCCTTTGAGGCTCACATCAACAGAAAGAACAGTGTCACCATGATGTTGCTTCCATGCAGCTACCAGAGAATGAACAGCATCCAGGAGTCGATTCTGTGGAATCGAATTAAAAAATCCAATCAAATCGTCATTAATAACATCAAAAGTGATTTCTTCTGAGGCAACTGTGAAATGTTCATGTATGGCCCGCCAAATATTCGGAACAGAAAGTTGACCAAAGGTTTGTGGCCAAAGCTGTACACACATGGAGTCGATGGTTCGTGCTGTAACTTGCATGAGAACAGCATAATAAGACCTGAAATACGAAATTAGAGTACGACCCTTGAGAAACTGTTTCTTCCGCTTCAGGAAGACGAACCCCGTTGGTAATTTCGCATCCTTTCGAATTCCCCATCGGTACTTGGACTGCAACCTTGAAGACAACGCAGAAGAAACCTCCGACATAGCATCTTGTACCGTGCCAGAAAAAGGTTCAAATAAATCTTTGTCACTCCAGGTTCTGTATGTTCCTTGGAAATAAAGACAAGGGGAAAAAAGAGTGAGTTTGTAAGCCTCATGATCAGCATGATGAATAACGCAAGATCTGGGCAACCAGGCCTTGAGGCGTACCACCAACTGTTTGGTGTACCTAGGATCATATTGAAGCTGAGCCGTGTGTAACACCCAGTACGTTTCCAAAAATTCTTCAATGAAATCATCACCGATTGGTGGTAGTCCATGGTATTTTGACCAACTCCGCACTTGTGCATGAAATCGAGTGAAAAAGCCATTTTTGGTCAGGAAAAAGGTCGAGTTGGCGTTGGCATACTGCAACAACCGCAACTCTGGTGGCAAAACCAAATCTTCCAAAGAAACAGCAACAAGAAGTCCAAACTGTCTTTGTGCATCACGGCGAATATGTGGGGAAACTTTATCCAACAACTGTGGACAACAACAAGAAAGATGAGAACCGTCATGGCCATGATCAAGGTGATCAAATGCCTTGAAATTCTGTAACACCGCTGATAGTTTTGGTGATGCAGCTTCACGATTTTTTGCAGTAGGAAGGTGTAAGGGGACCGCCAACTCTTTGAATTGAATGACATGCTCTCTGAGAAACTTCTCAACCGCTTTTGAAAGTGAGTCATGCGCAAGAAACTGAATACTCACTGGCTTATTCCCTTTGGGGACCGTGAGATTTCTAAATTGCATGGCTGAGGCTAACAACTTTCTAGCTTGCCCTCTTTTTGGTTGCTCCAAATGGTTAGCCAACCTGTACAACGCTAAATTTCCCAATCATGAAATTCTCCGGTACGCAACCGTCGACCGGTGTCAAATGATAACCGTCCTGGTGAAGTCAAACAGAACAGTGTGTTCCAAGCTTGAGCTTGAAAAGAATGAATAGTAGGAACTGAACCCAATGTACGGAGTCGTCGACGAACACGAAGAAACAGCCTATCTCCCAAGGGAACAGAAGGAAAATACATATGATGGTGCTGCATCTTGAGCAACCATCCACAGGCTTTCAGCGACAAAATCTTTGTGATGAAAGGGTGATTCAATGGTGGCTGCCAATGTGAAATCAGCAAATGTTCAAACGTCCAGGCTTTGGCATAAGTATCAAAAGATTTCAGCACAAGGATAGTGAACATTTCAAAATCAGAGCGTCTGGCCCAGTATTGGAGGGCGAGCTCTGTGCTCACTGGCATTTTGTGACGAATCTGACGGAGTTTCGCCATGCGGTTAAATTCACGCTTTGAAGCGCCGATGGACGCAGACCCAATATAGAACCTACCATGCTGATGGTAAATCCACGGAGATTTCGTGGTAGGTTCTTGAAATGGCATCTTGATATATATACAACCGCAGCAGTCTCAAAGAACGCAAAAGTATAATTAAACGGGGTAACACCAAGTGTGGCGAGTCTTCGTCGCCACATTTGGGTTCGAACTGTGCAGGAAGGAAATTCATGAAGACAAATTAAATGCAGCAAGCCCAATGCCCAGATTGCAATAGACTTCGCTATGGCAGGAATCTGGTGAATGACACGAATGAAAAACTTCCTTAAAAGTGCTATGTCAGCCATCACTGTCTGTGGTGGAAGCTGACATTTTCCCTGTGCCAGTCAGGCACTCATCGCAGCACCAATCGAAATGACTTGAATGAGGGATTTGGGGGTGAGTTTAAGAGCATCACCCGCAGGGATCCCATACTGCGCGGCGGCAGTCTGAAGGCGTTCTTTGCCGTAGCGCTGCTCTTGGAGCAACTCGACTCGATGATCTTTTTTGCCATTTGTTGTGTTTCGGTGTCAAACGATTCATACCACTTCTTGACAGAAGGACCAGTGGTGCTTACCAAAGGGTGGGATCGCAAGCTTGGTGCCTTGGGCTCCAAGACTTGGTCCGGAGCCATTGTCATGGCAGCATCTTCTTGAACTGGTGCTCCTGACGGGGCAGATGCCGCAAACATTGCCTGAAGAGACCGCTGGGTTGCGCTGGTCTTTGCTGATGGTTGAGTTTTTTGCCGTTTTGGAAGGGGAGGGTCAACAGGAACAGAACACGAAACATCAGAATTGAGTTCAGGGGTTTCAGCAGCAGGCAAAGGAACATTAGAAGGTCGAGTGCGGTCAGGTGTCACCTCCATACCAGCACGGCATAATTTTTCTTGAGCTGCGTGCAACTGCGCTTTTATGTCTTGCAGCTGTCTCATGGCCACGGTGTCCTGCTTGGCAGGAGCAACTTGTGCGATTGCATCAAGAAGAACTTGAACCAATGGTTGCATGAAATCACAAGGACGATCAACTTTGCTGGGGGTGACACGTTGGAATTGTTCTTGCGATGCAGGCTTTCAGCAACAGCATCGATATCGTGACCAGCATCACGTAATCCTTTCAAAAATTGGGACAGGAGCACGGACTCGGTAATGGATCTGGTACAGACGATCCCAACGAAACGACCTTCGCTTAGAGCTCTAAGAGCAAACTCAGCTGCACCGTGGCGCGTGAGCAATCCAATGGGCACTGTTAAGGGATTAGTCCCTGACAGGCCGCGTTTTCTCGACCAGGCGGTTGGCTGGATTACTCTGAAAAAACGATGACCATAAACAGGGGTCTCATCAAAATGGGTGGATGTTTGCTGCCAACTGCTAGGAATATCAATTGCTGGATGGGCCACTTCTTGAGGGCCGCCAGATTGATTCCATGAATTACCCGGATCAGAAGGGGAAGTCCAACTGTTACGCCACTGATCTTGGGAATGCTGCCAAGAAGAACCGCGGTTCCAATACGATGACATGGCAACACACACTGGAGACAGGAGGCGTCAAAGCGGTGAGTCACAAAATTGGGCCAAACTATTAAAATGAGCAGGGTCAATCATACGAATCAAGTTGATCAAAAGGCTTAAATTAGAAGAAAAGTCTATGAGCTTTGTTGGAATGATAAAAACAGCAATACACAAGCAATTCAGAAACCAGATCAAATACGCACAGTCACTCATGGTCTATGTGCAAATGTACGCAACGCGATGTCCAGGCTTGTGATTTGGCTAAATCACATTCGGACTTGTAAAAACGAAGTTGACATCATGCAGAACATAAAGGTACAAACAATCAACACGTTCTATTTTTTATCGGAAATCAAGGTGACGAGCAGTACCTTGCACGAATTGTTGGACTTAAAGATATACATGAATTTTGCCATTTCAGCAGACTGGACCCATTCACGGATTCAAAAGAACAAAACCAAACAAACAACCAACCAAAACAGGGAAAACGAAAGAAACGAGTTCACAAACCAGTTGGGTCTTCTGCTTCCATCTGAAAGGCTAAGCCCTGGACTTTGTGCGTGGAAGTATTTACCACCCAGAGGCGACCACTCTTATGATGGACGGCCCCCCCTTGAAGTGTTTTCTCTAGACAAGCGGCTTCGCCTCCAGACTTAATTACCTGACCATCGCCCCAGCCTAGAGCAAGTACTACGACATTAGAAGAATTTTTGTTGGCGCACCAGGCATGATGGACAATGCGGGAAAGCTCAGCTCTGTCCCACTGGATATCTCCGGTCCTCTCGGCTCCCAGGCTGAAAAATTATTGGCTATAATCAAAATGCAAGCGACTGGGTGCTATAGCACCATCCTTTAGGATGCCTTTGAGGCCTCCAGTACTGGTGGAGTGCGCGAGTTGAACATGAATCACTTCAGCAATATTCAAAGCTGGAGCTGCCCGAATAGGGTCAGGAATGATTCTAGCCGAAAATTGACCTCTTAAAATGTAATACTTTTAAACGGTGAGGTCCTCGGCATGGGACTCATGATATTGCGGATCATAATTCAAAATCCTGAGATCAGTAAGGGCCTCTGATGGGATACCAGAGTCATCCATAACTCTAGCCAGATATTTGAGCATAGAGTCCCGGATAGGATGGTTAACATCCTGGTGTTTTCGAAATGACTGATTTTCAGTCACCACCAACTCCTCGCTGAGTGGCGGAGGAGGTGGTGGAGGTAGGTTTAGTGGCCTGATGGCATTCGTCAGGCCTCCGAGGTTCGACTGAAACACATTAAATGGTGTCACTGGCTGGGTCGGAGAATGTGGAGACGATGGAAATGCATCTACAGCATGCACAGAATACAATGGAGTTTGCCAAATTCCTTCGGCATCCCAAGTGCCGGGTGGTCTTTCCACAGGTCTTTCAGATCTGCTGGATGCGATACTTGAAGCTCTATGAGCACTATGAGCTGGTGACCTGGATCTACCTCTAGAAGATAGCGATCTATCTCTGGCATTCGATCGTGCTTCCTTCAAAATGATGGGCGCACAGGACGGACGAGGTGGACCTGGCGCAACTGAAATTGGCGCAGCTGGCAATCTCGGTCGTGCTGCAGCTGCAGCAGGTGCCGAATTTGAAAATCGTCCAGGTGGTAATGGGGGTCTT
This sequence comes from Cladocopium goreaui, assembly GCA_947184155.2. Classification (NCBI taxonomy): domain Eukaryota; class Dinophyceae; order Suessiales; family Symbiodiniaceae; genus Cladocopium; species Cladocopium goreaui. The sequence continues at coordinate 253,691 of CAMXCT020000191.1, forward strand.
CGTGTTGCTGACACATCTGGTTGAAAATGCGAAGATGAAGCCTGCACACTAGCTATCACTTCTGGAGTCGCTGGGCGCGGGGAAGAAGACAAGGTGCCAGAAGATCGAGACAAGCTACCAGCAACAAAATAGATGTTGTAGGTAGGCGGAGACTGCTTCGACATGGCAACGGCAGAAAGCGCAGCTAAAATACTGTGTACAGGTACATGTCAAACAGAAAGTGCAAGTGCATGCCGAACAGTACCAGATGATGCTGATGATACTTGTCATAAAACTACATTCATGCCTGATTCTCAATTTCATTCAAGCAAATCAATTTCATTCGAGCAAATCAAATGGTCATGCGGGAAGAAGGATACTTAGCTTCCCAACATCAAGTAGAAGTTTCATCTGAAAGAAAGAAAAGAAATATTCTTCAGAATGCCTGTCTGAAAGCAGGGTTCCAACCACATGAACATGTCTCAAGGGCCAACTTATATTACTGGAAACCAAATCACGGAGTCACATGGACTCCGATTCAACTCAAAATCATGGAGTCATAAATATTCCGATTCAAGTCACTTCAATTGTTCATTTCAGAAGCCTGGAATCCCAGGATCACGACCGGACTATGACAGAAACTCGGCCGAAATACACACTGAGTCGTCAGCTTGTGACTAGGTCATGCTCTATTGTCGATTTCGTTACATCTGACGATTGTGGGCATCAAGCCTGGCGGGATCACTTGGCTTTATGGCGCTACACTTACTTAGGCCAAGCTAACCCAGTGGAACAGCAGGAAAAACTCGAAAATTCAAATGGTGGATGAAAATCACCAGAACATGAGCAAGGGTGGTTGTAAGCTTAGCCACCATGCTATTCAGATTGTGAAAATTGTTCCATGCCGTCCTTGCCCTTGGAAGACAGGCAAGCTGGGAAGAAACAACACTTGTCACAAATTTGTGTTGGCATGGAAACAATGAAAATCGTGCATGCAAACAGGTACGTTTTCACAGCATCTTGGATGGGTCTTCATTGGCCCATGCCATCCAAGTGCTCATGGGCCCCCTGCTGATGAATTACGGAAGAATGCGCTGCACTTTTATGAAAAGACTCTTAGGAACAGAGCTAGACACACACACACACACACACTTCTACTGATACATCCAGACATACCTTTCACATCCTTTCACCTACTTGCCTACCTACCAACTTATGCACCTACATATCGCATACCCATGCACCTACAAACCTACCTACCATGTACATGCGTACATACTTACTTACACGCAGCTGCCCATGCGTGTACATTGTACATACAGATGGACATGCGGACGGCGGACGGCTAGACGGACTTAAACACTCACAGCATTGCATGCCTGGATGTTTACATATGTTCACATACCATGTTTGTAGTGATCACTTACGTTCATGGTTCACATGCTGGCATACTCACATCATGCCTTTACATGAAAATACACAAACATACAGACCCGAACACATACATACAGTGCATAGTACATCAGCATTATCGTCATTCACAATACAAAACATATGGAAAAACAAATGCTATTGTTTCAGATGTTTTCAAGTTACTTCTTCCACTGCCTGCAATACCCAACAGCAAAACGCATGGTACTAATGGATACTAATGGCGGGACTGTTTGGATAGGCAACGTTTGAAAGTCGCCTGTGAACAAGTGGCATTCCTATGGCAGGTTTCTTTGGCGATTCCTGTTCAGAGGCCTGTTACAAACTGCAAATGACAAACATTTGTCAATTGTCATTGTCAATTTGCAAAACGACAAATTTCATTGACCTTTTGATATCATGATATCAGGCATACCTGTGGCATCATGGAACCTGGTAACCTGTTAGGCACTTTAAGACCTCCTGCTCTAGGTTGAGGAACAAGGAGTTTTTTGTGTTTTGATCTTGGCCATGTGTAAAATAAATTTGATGGAGGGGGGATAGGAGGCAGAAAAAAAATGTGGCATGCTAAGCATTACATAGTTATATATATAACTCTATATATATATGTTGTTCCTTGACTTGAAAGCACAAACCAATGGACCAGTGCGAAAAAAACCAAAAATTCTTAGCCCAGGGTCCCTAAAACTCTTAGTTATCAATTTATCATAATTATCCAAAATGCTCGACTGTAACCACCTCAAAAACGAAAAATTACACATCACACTTTTCCGGGGCTACTTGGGGTCTGAAAGATGTTGAGGACTTCCATCATTCATGGAGACACCTTCAATTTGAAAGTCGTTTTGTGTGGCCGGCGCAATACTTTTGCGTCGTTTGCACAAGATGAGTTGCAGTTGTCGTGGCAGGCGCAACATTTTGGAGATCTCTGTCGTCATTTTGTGTGGTACGTGCGGCATTTTCGACCTGTCGCATTGCCTGCTCGACACTACACACTCTACATTCCACACTTCACACCCCACCCTTTACACTTGACACTCCAAACTTTACACTCCACAGTTTACAATCTGCACTCCACACTCTATACACTTTACACCCACACTTTACACTCCACACTTTTCACTCTACACTTTGCACTCCACACTCCACACTTTACACTCCACACTCCGCACTTTACACTCCACACTCTGCACTTTACACTTTACACTTTACAGCCTACACTTTAAACTCCACTCTCGACACTACACTCCACACTTTACATTCCACACTTTACACTTTACACTCTACACTTTACACTCTAAACTCTAAACTCCACACTCTACACTCCACATTCCACACTCATACACTCCACACTCCACACTCTACATTTTACACTCTACACTTTGCACTCTACACTCCACACTCTGCACTTTACACTCCACACTCCACACTCTACACTCCACACTCCACACTACACTTTACACTCTACACTTTACACTCTGCACCTTACGCTCTGCACTTTACACTCCTCACTTTACACTCTACGCTCCACACTTTACACTCCACACTCCCCACACTACATCTTACACTCTACACTTTACACTCCACACTGCACTTTACACGCTCCACACTCCACACTTTACACACTACGCTCCACACTCCACACTTTATTTTTATACTCCACACTCTGCACTCCACACTGTACACTTTACACTTTACACTTTACACTCCACACTCTGAACCGTACACTCCACACTTTACATTTTACACTCCTCACTCCACACTTTACACTTCACACTCCACACTTTACACTCTACAGTCTACACTTTACACTTACACTTTACACTCCACACTTTACACTCTTTTTGCTCTACCCTCTAGACTCCACACTTTACACTTTACTCTGTACACTTCCACTCCACACTACATTCATCACTCCACACTCTAAACTCCACACTGTACACTCCACACTCCACACTCCACACTCCACACTTTACACACCACACTCCACACTCCACACTCTACACTCCACAATCCACACTCTACACTTTACACTCTACACTTTACACTCTGCACCTTACACTCTGCACTTTACACTCCGCACTTTACACTTTACATTTTACACTTGACACTCCACACTTTACACTCCAGACTCTACACTCCACTTTCCACACTTAGCACGCCACCTTCTTCCATATTCCACAGTCTACGCTGCTCTGGTATGGCAACAGGTGAAAAATGTACAAGACTGTTCAAATAAACTGTTTCAGCAAAGTGTTCTGCGTGACTGCACATCCATGCGTTTCGACATCTGTGCCATTAACATACGTGCGAACATTCGAGTTCGTGGGCTGCATCTGGTTCAAAAATGTTGAAAAATTGAAGATCTTCCTATACTCTTTTGGGCATGGCCCTACTGGACAAAGTGTGGCTGGTCAATCAGAAACCAAATTACCAAACGTATCAAAAACATCCCATCCTTCAATGAAGGTGTCTCCATGAATGACTGAAGTCCTCAACATCTTGCAGACCCCAAGTATTCTTGCAAGAATACGGATATGTCATTTTACACGCTGGCACTGTAATCCTTTGTTTGCTAGCGGCGTGGATTCAAAATAGGATTGTTTTGGAGGAGGTGGGGGGTTAGGGAACAGGATAAACAGTTTGAAATGTTGGATCAATTATGATAAATATGACTGAAATTCAGAAGCTGGGAGATAAGGAGTTTCCTTTTATGGACTTTTGATGTAGTATGGATGTTATAGCTAACATCTCCAAAATTTACCATGATTAAATTTTCTATGTTGATAGGCTGGAGCAGGAAATAATTTTGATTTCAGATGTTTTTTTCCGAGTGAACCTCTCTGGGCGGCATAAAGGGGCATTATTCAGAAGAAGACGAGCTGCAGTTATGCGGTTGTAGCCGCAGGAATGCCAGAACGTCAGGATTCCATGCAGGGAAGTTACAAAGTTTTGATTAGAATCTGCATTAGGTTCCTGGTCCGCTGATCAATGGTAGAAACCTCAGATGTATTTTTCAAAGCATGGACTCAGATTGGTTGCTGGTTGACTATGTAAAACTACACTGTGTGCAGCGCTGTATTATATAAATCTGGCAAAACCGTTTCTTCCTTGGATTGTTTTGGTGTTTTTCTTGACATGTCACAGGATTCATCTTTCACCTAGTTGCTGTGTTTGACTCTACTAATACTAATTTCCTCCATTTCGCGTGCCCAGGACAGTTTGAGCTCCCCGGAGAGTACAGACAGCGTTTGGGTCTGTAGACAATTTTTCCAACAATTTGAATGCATGGGCATCTACAATCTACAGTTTTTCCTCATGTTCCACACGATTTCAGTTCGGAACATGAAAACAATTCAAGCTGCGAGGTTTGGAGGAAAGCGAGGATGCGGGAGTCGTCGTCACTACGAGATCAGGCCGCACGTCGTTGAGGGTGGTTTGTTTGCTGAAGTTTGCGTACATACATATCGTATACATTGTAAATTCTACATTGGTTCCTCGCCAGTGTTGGGATGAGAGCTTCCTTGTTGTAACACAATGCGACAGGAGCCAATGCCCTTGTGTGGCTGAGCCATGTGCCTGACCAGCCCCAGCTGCTACTTGACCCACACCTTGATTAATTACGATTTATAATAATAATTTATAATATTCAATTGATTCGCAACAACTTGCACCAATTTTCAACAGTATGATTCAGTATGATTTTCCAAGCAGTTTCAGGCGCCTCGAGTTATTTTTTCTTGATGAAGCCAGCATCGTACAACTCTCGCAGATGCATGCCGACATTCTCTTGCAAATGTGGGTAACCTTCCCTGTGCGCATTTGTGTTTCATTTACTTCCTGCCTCATTCTGTTTTCTGGTTTTTCTGTGCCAAAGCCTCCTTCACCCCATTCTGATTGCATAATGGCTTCCCATCACTACACAAATCGCTTACACACAGCTACATCACCTACTGTTGCTACCCCTTCACTGCCACTACTGCCAGCACTCCTACCACCACCAGCAGCAGCAGCAGGCCTAGCATGACCATGTCCACTACAGCTACCGCTGCTGCTGCCACTACCAGCCATTGCTACCGCTAGCACTCTTGCCACCACTATCACTGGCACTACTGCCATTTGCTATACTCCCAGCGCCACATCCTGTTCCAGGCATTGTATTCAGAAAAAGTGCAGCTACAAGCAGCTACAATTTGCTACAATATTCAAAGCGGGGCTTTGCGCTGGAAATATGATTTTATCATATTTTATCATATGTTATCTATATACAGAATACAGAATACTGACATGCCGGACACATACCTTGAAAGTGTCCAAACTCTCTCTAAGGCTTCTAGTAGTTTCAGACACGTTCCGGACGCACCGCGTGAAGCCCGTGTGGTGGACCCAGGGAACATTTGACAGCAACATATGTTTTAACAGATTTTCTTTGTTCAAATGAGACATCATGAGACGCTTGCCTCTCCCCAGTCACCTTGATATTTTCCCTGGACTGAGGCGAGGTTGGATGGAGACCATGGACAATGGAGTTGTCATTGGCGCTTTCGAGGTTCCATCATGTTCCATCATGTTCCATCATGTTCCATCCTGTTATACTAAAGATTTGAATGACTCAGAATACTCAGAATGACCTATATAAAATGATATAAAATGATTATATAAATCATCAACAATGCAGGAAGTATCAAGGCTGGACAAGGTTTTCTTTGAAGCTTGCATGATTTCAATCACTGCCCTGCTCCAGGTGTCTGACTTGAACGGTCAGCCACTCTCATCTGAGCGCTGCGCCCTGAGTTCCCGATGCTTGTGTGTTTGTTGAAGTTTGTTGTGACATGTGCTGTCATGCCATTTCATGCTGTATTATTTTGCGTACAGGTATGTTATTTGTTATGTTTGGAGCCCGAGTTGTTAATTAGGCTGTTCTCCACTGTTTTGATATATATCAATTGTGTTGTGACATTGTCTTGCACAGTATGGGATGTTGTTGGAATGAACATGCAATGTGAATAGTAACACGTCTAATGCACTTGGGTTGGTGGGTGGGTAATATGGTACCCTCTCTCCGGCCATTTTGGCTCAAGTGAGAGAGGGCACCCGCCGCTTTTGTTTACCCCACCTGTCGTTAAGGCGGCGGGTGGGGGGTGAGCCTAGTGGTACCCTCAGCAGATCTTGGCTTTTGTCTGGATCTTCTCGAAGCTGAGGGTACAGGTGACATCATCCTAGGACTGGCGGTGGTAGGCCTGTGCAGTCTAGTGCTGGCCCTTTGTTGGTGGCGAAAACCTGCGGAGAAGCCATCGGTGATCCAGCTCCCGTCGGGTTTAAGGGTCAGCCATGGCGGCGGTGGATCCAACTGAAGAGGAGCGAGCAGCAATCACTGATATGAAGGCTGCCTTGGCATGTGCAGGTTTCGATGTCACAGCACCGGACGACGAGACCACCGTAGCTGGATCATTACTCAAGCATTTGGGAGTAGCATCAACGACGCTCCCTCGAGTCATTGGCATTTTCCCTGACGCTGATCTGGCGGAAGGTTGCAGATGCTGGTGGACATAGGCTTCCGAGCCTTGGTGAGGCAGGCATGGCAAAGTTGTTCTTCAGAGCATGCCAGTTGGTGGCTGGGACAGGTGAGTCACTCCAGGACTTGAAAGCCCGAGCACAAGCAGCACAGGGTCAGGCAATCCCAGCCACACCAACACAGCCATGCGGCCTCATCACCAGCGCGCAAAATCAAACTGAGTGCAATCATCTCACAGATAGATGATACAGAACTGACTGTAGCAGATGAGAAAGAAGTCTTGAAGTGCTACGCGAGGTATGAAGCGGTCTTCGGCCAAGGGGAGAGACCTGCCAAGGACTGCGAGCCTACTGCAGAGCAGTTGACGGGCTTGCAGCACCTGTGCAAGCAAGGCAGTCCTCCATATGCTGACTTCAGCATCTTTGGACCATTTGGCCATCGGATGATGAAAAGAAAGGATCAAGCTGAGTGGCTACTTCATAGAGCGGGATGGCACCCTGCGCACGGTGGAGTTGTATGGCCCGACAAACTTGGGCGCTTGGCTGCAGAGCTACAATGTGCTGATGACAGTCCTCGTCATGATCGACGCAGTGGACCTTGGACACCTGCAGAAGTACCGATCACACATTGAACGGCTGGCTGAGAGATATGGGCCCCGTGTGTGGTCGGTGATTTACCAGGGAGATGTCAGGTGCAGACTTGAGCATATGGAGCGCTTGAAGCGTGCACTGAACACAAAACATGACAAGGTGATCAATGCTGGCGGGAAGTCAGATTATGACGAACAGAGGCCTTGGAATCAAGTATGGGCACGGGCAACGGCAGATGAAACTTTCTGGCGGGTAGAGGTGATCGAGCCGTGTATGCTCATAATCACCGGCCCGCATCTCAAGCCCCAATGAACTAGTGGATGGAGATGCCAAGGTGGCGGCGGCCAACTACGAGAAACAGTGCCGACTCCTGCGAAGATGGCATCAGCAGCGGACAAACAACCAGTCCGTCCTCGCAACTCCAACAGGACAGGACGTGTGCACAACATTGAGAATGGCAAGTACACCCACAACAGAACGGGGTACAACATATGCTCGGGATTCAATACCGGGCAATGTGCAGAAAGCACTCAAGGCGTATGGTGCCGTCACAACTGGGACACAGTTCACCAATGTGACCGCTGCCTGGGAAACCATCCAAGTTCAAGATGCCCACACACCGAGCTCCAGACACCCACCTTCGTCAGAAACGCCAAAGCGGGGAAGAGCCGAGGAAAAGGCGGCCGTGGCAGTGGGAAGGGCAGACGCCCTCCCTACTGACAATCCAAGGAGAACTGCATGACTGCAGCCATTGCTTCTGAAGTTGCAGATGAGCAAGAGCAGGCTGCCGGGAATTCAGTGGAGGTCCTCGGAGATACAGACACCGAGGGCATCCGCATCTTGTATCTCTTCAGTGGACCACACAGACCTGATGACGGCCTGACAAAGTTTCTACAGGAGTTAGGAGCTGAGTGCGTCTGTGTGGACAAAGAATTCAACAATGACCATGATCTCCTAGACCAAAATTTCTGGGAGAACTGCGAGGAAGAATTTGAAGAGTATGACGGTTTCATGATCTCCCACCATGCAGCACTTCCACACCTGCGAGAAGAGGGAATGGGGGCCCGAAACCGCTCAGGGGCACCCATGGTGCTGACAGGTACGGGCTCAAATTTTGGGACCATACGAGAAGAAGCAGGTCACTGAAGGGAATGTTCGGGCGATTCGTGCAGAAAGCACAGCAAGCTATGCTCACAGCTCCGGAAGATGGTGGATTGCGGAACAACCCCATGGTAGGCCAGGCAAAACGTCCATGTGGAAACTAGATGAGTTCCAGCAGCTCAGAGCGGAAGAGGACGTCTTCCTTTACACCTTTGACCAATGCAGATTCGGGTGCATGGCAGAGAGGAAGACGGACTTTCTGTCAAACATACCGGGCATGGACGAGTTCACCTGTCTTTGCAATCATGAGCCACAGACCTGAGCGGTGAAGTGATTATAGCACCTCACCCACCGCTTAGAGGAAAGCAGTGGGCCATACCAGAAGCAGAGTGGTCGCCCTCAATGTTGAGAGACGCAGAGCCGCAGGGTGACTACATTACCAGAGCCCGCGCTGCCTACCCAGAGGAGCTCAACAGAGCAATTGCTAAGGCGCTCTGCAGGAGGAGGAAGACAGCATCAGCAAGCCACGAGTCGACTCAAGTGCAGCAGTCACTGGAGCCAACGAAGGTGAAGAAGCTCATACCGCTCAGAGGAAAGGAAGAACCAGATAAACAGCCAGATGCACGCAATAGCCTCAGAGACGTTCACAAGTGGGTCACTGACAGAGCCCGATACATCGGCATCCAGGTGCGCAACATGATCTTCCAGGTGTTTGACAAGCATCCGGAGGTGGAGACCCGCATTCTGGACTCACTGGGAAGACGATCAAACGACGACGTTGTCAATGCCACCTGGATGCAAAATCTGCGTGAGAAGATCGCAGAATTGCTTGTGAGAAACAAGAAACCAGACATGGAAGGCACATGCGACACCAGTGAAATAGATGAAGAAGGCTACAGAACGTGCATCCGTGGCAGGCTGCTGGAATACTGGGCCAGAGTGGTTGACGACCCAGGCCGGAAGTGTACCAGGTGGACGTACCAGGGTGCGCCTGCTGGCCTCGAGATCGACACCAGTGATCTTGACGGCGTGTTCCCTCAAGTCATGTCGGAGGAGGAAGAAGCACCCTGGGATGCTCTGACCACTGAGTATGATACCTTCCAGAACTACATGGGGATCGAAGACGACGACGAAGCCTATATGAAACGTTGGAAGGATACCACAAGAAGGGCTTCTTGGACAAGTTTGACAGCCTGCAAGATCTGGCAAGAGAAGTGGGGGGACCCTACGCTGTCGAAGCTTGGATGCATCAAGAAGACCAAGATCAACATCAACATGGAGACTGGTGAGGCTGTCACCAAGAGCCGCATCATACTTGATTGCAAGCGCTCATCTGTGTCCAAAGCGGCAAAGAGAACCCACAAGGCAGTCCTCCCACGAGTCACGGATGCAGTGCAAAGTCTGTTGAGGACGATGGCTCGATCACAAGAGGGGGTCACGATGCTCATTGCAGACACCACCGACGCCTTCTGGCTCATACCGCTGAAGAAGGAGTAAAGAAGGTACTTCACAGCAACCTTGAGGGGGAAGTACTACTGCAGCAGCGGCGAGATGGGTGGCATCAGCGGATCACAACATGCACCTGCAGGTCTATGTGGACGATCCCATCGCAATCTTGCAGGGCGATGAAAAGCACAGAAAAAGAATGGCCTGCATGGTCATCGTAATGTGGAGCCTCATGGGTTTTCCCATTGCAACCCATAAGGCAACGTTGAGCAACTCCTTAGTGTGGATCGGAGTTCAGCTTCAAGTCGATCCAACACAAGTGGTGGCAGAAGTACCAGCAGCAAAAGTCCAGGAGCTTGACTCGCTACTGGCTGCAGCTGTGGAACGCAATCTGGTCAGCAAATAGAGTCTGAGGACTTTGATTGGAAAGGCGATGGCTATAGCTCAGTCATCTACGTGTGGCGGCCTTTCATTGCCGAGCTCTATACTGCTCTGCATGCACAGCAAACAAAGGCACCACAGGGCTGTGTCTGGACCAAACAGATTGAACCTGCGGTGAAGTGGCTGATAACTTTCTTGTCAGGAGAGCTGGCAGGCATACAAATTGAGTTTACAGCCTCGACGTGTTCGCCGGATCTGGTCCGGAGGTGGTGATAACTTGGGATGCATCACCATTTGGCATGGGTGGAACGTTGCAAATAGCTGGAAGATTCATAGAGTTCTTTGCAATTCCAATCAGCAAAGAAGACGAGAAATCCACATGGCCACCAAGGCTGGCACACATGAGGGACAACAAACTTGGGAAGCCTTATGCGGCCTTATCTGTCTGCGGCTCTGGCGCAAGTACTGGCAGACAGCGAAGCTCACGTTGCGCCTTCGCAACGACAACGTTGGAGCATTGACACTTTATGCTCAAACAAAAGGGCGTTCTCCAGCACACACCCTTTTGGCGCGTGAGTTCGCCTTAGACCTGGGAAAGGCACAGTACCGCCCGGCAGTTGCCGAGCACCTTCCTGGGGCAGTCAACGTGGTGTGTGACGTTCTGTCACGCAGGTACCAACCGGGAGTTGACTTCAAGCTGCCAGTGCAACTTGCAAAAGCCAGAGCGGTTGTCCCTCCAGCCAGATTGCTTAAATGGTGGAAGACATTGTCATGGGTAAGACAGTCACCGGCCGAGCCAACAGAGCAAGATCAGGGTGACATCGCTTTGCTACCCATGACGAAGAAACTCAAGAGGTGAGGAGAAGCATAGACGTGAAGTCGCCAGCTAACGTGATTGCTCTACTTGTCCGAAAGGAAGAAAAATGGTGTTTTGCATTTTGCATGCCTCTGCAGTCGGTGGTGGTTTATACAGGCAGGCAACACCAGGTACTACTCTTCGTTTTCGTTGTTGCACTGCTTGTCGGACGTGTTTTCTCAGGCAAGGTAACACCAGGTCACCTCCTTGTTCTGCACTTGCTGGCACTGCACTGATTTGTATACTGATTTGCACTGATGTTCTGTGGCACCATCTCCTCTTGGGATGAGGGTGCGAAAACGCTGTGTAAACGTTTCATGTGTGAGTTGAACGAAACATGGATCATAATAATAAGTATACATATTGAGCTCTTGGCTCAATGAGGACTAGGAGACATAATCGGAGGGTGCAATTTTTACCGTCATTACCCCCAAATGACATCCTTGGTTGGGTGAGTTCACAAGCTACCCAGGGGCAAAACTTGGCACCTGGGTCAGCAAAGTCTTCCCTTGTGAGTCCTTCAGGAAATCGTCACCCAACGGGAGGAGGAGAAGGCAACCTTCCGAAGAAACGTAGACAAGACTTCCCAGTCCTTAGAACTGGCAGATCTCAGCCCAGCCATGCGGATGCCGACGATTTGTGTCCAGATCAGATGCGAGGCGCATTGAAGGACCTGGTGGATGATATGTATGCTAGCTCAAGCCGGGCACCTCGAGATGCACTCCTTAGGACATGGTCGAAGTTCCACCGCCAGTGGTATGGCCCCGAAGTTGATGTGCTGCCAATTACTGAGGACAAGCTTCTGAAAGTTTCCTCCCTCTTTAAGAAAGGGGGCTACAAGTCTGTGAAGAACTATTTGTCGCGAATCAAGGAGCATCATATCACTTCGGGATATGTCTGGGGAGATCGCCTGGATATATTCTCGAAGAAGTGCGCCAGGTCCGTCCTGCGGGGGCTGGGTGGTTCACAAAGATCTGAACCCTTCGACCTTCTGGCGGTCTCTGAGGTACTTGGAGACACCACTGACCCCCTGGTAAGACAGGGCCCTGTCAATCCACTCGCCATGATAGTGACGGCAACGATGTTCATGTTGCGAGACTTGAAATCTCGGACATCACCTTCACGGAGAATGCTGTATCTATCAGGCTACCGGTCTCAAAGGTCGATTGGCAGGCAAAGGGTTGTACTAGGACCTGGCATTGCCTCTGCGATCGTAAGCTGCCGTGTGTGGTACACGCACTCATGGAGCACATCAGGTTCATCGGGAACAATGTGAATAACACTGAGTCTGCATTATTTCCCACTGCCGAGGGGCGTGTCTGTTCAAAACAGAGCGTGGTAGACACCATTCGCAAGGCCATTGACCTCGCTGGGGGATCTTCAAAGGATGCGGCTGGAAGTTGGAGAGTCTCGGGACACACGTTCAGAATCACTGGTGCAAGAACACTGTGTCGTTGGGGCCTTGACCCAGTTACTGTTCAACTTATAGGTAGGTGGGGAAGTGCGGCAGTCCTCACGTACATCTCTGAAGCACCACTGGAAGGATTTCACGAACGTCTCACAGCTGGAGAAAGCTGGACACAGGTGCGCGCGTCACTTCCTCTGGTCGAACCCGAGCTTGGGTCAGACTTGAACCACAGAGTGGAAATCAATCAACTCATCAAGGAACACAACGCCGTGGCAAAGGAAACTCAACGGCTGAAGGGCCTGATTACAAGGCTCACTCATCAACTGGAAGATGCAGAGCAGAAATTCGAAGGCATTGCGTCTGTCATTGACGTTGAAACTGAGAGGCCAGAAATTTGGGACGTGCACAACATCCTCTCTGATGTGCACCATAGGTCGTTAGTCAATCTTAATGTACCACCGGCAGAGTGGAAAACGCTCTGTGGGTGGCAATATGCCGGTAAGCCACATGCGCACACCAGCAGAAAACCATTTATGAATGCCGGCCACTGGCCACAAGTCATGCCCTCGATGCTACCCAAGTGCAACTGACGGTGACACCTCCAGCACATCCTCCTCATCGTCCACAGAAGATTAATTGCAGAAAGACAGGCCTAAGGCCAATCTTCTGTTGAGGAAAGACACCCACTAGGTGGGTGGAACCATGAGGGCCGGACACCCAACTTGATTGGGTGAGGCCAAGTCACCCAACTTAAATGTTGGGTGAGTTTGACTCAGATCAACAGCAGCGATTCTTTGAAAAATCGTCTGGAGGGTGGGCTGGGTTCGTTGTGCATGATTTGTGTTGGAATGAACATGCAATGTGAATAGTAACACGTCTAATGCACTTGGGTTGGTGGGTGGGTAATATGGTACCCTCTCTCCGGCCATTTTGGCTCAAGTGAGAGAGGGCACCCGCCGCTTTTGTTACCCACCCACCCACACCTTGGCAGAAAGACAGGCCTAAGGCCAATCTTCTGTTGAGGAAAGACACCCACTAGGTGGGTGGAACCATGAGGGCCGGACACCCAACTTGATTGGGTGAGGCCAAGTCACCCAACTTAAATGTTGGGTGAGTTTGAATCAGATCAACAGCAGCGATTCTTTGAAAAATCTTCTGGAGGGTGGGCTGGGTTCGTTGTGCATGATTAGTGAGTGTTTTCAGTCTTTTGTTCTTTTACTGTATCCAAGATTATTTTGCTTTATGTTGGTTTTGCTATATTCTACATACTGCAATGCATTTGTTTGCCTGAATTGTTTTGTTGTTCGGTTGCTTGTTTGCTGATGCTTTTGCAGTGGGCTCTCATATTTTGAGAAAAACCCTGGTATCATGGCAGTATGGGGCAATGGACACACTTGAAAACATGAGGGTTTTGCCTTGACTTGGGTCGTTTTTCCTGTTTTCTCAAGCAACGGTTATCATTACTTGCTTCGGTCTGATGGATTGAAAAACGATCTGACATGCATCTACTATCATCTAATATCATCTACCGTACTGAGAAATTTCCGCTTATTAGAGGTCCAACAACCACGTGGACCACGCGTTGTTGACATCGTACGCTTGGAAAAACTGTCGATTTGCATGGTTTTTTGTGAAGTATGCGAACGTTCCTGAACTAAGCCAGTCGGAAGGGTGCACAGCATGCCGACGTTTTTCCGTGCTTTAAAAGAGTGCAGCGACAAATTTTGTGCACATGTGCGTGCATGTGGCATGAAATCACAAAGTTCAGCTGTCGTCTGGAAGAAATTGAGCCCATGTCTTGCTGTCTTCCCACATGTGCAATGTTTATCAATGTTTGACACTTTTTGTGCAGACCAATCAGCCAAGGTTGTTCTGATAAGATGAAAAAATATTGAAAAATTGAAAAACATGGTACTGTAAATAGACTGGAACACTGTTTCCATTACAAATCATTACAGCAGGATACAGTAGTAGGTGTGCTGGATTGTAGCGGTATTTATATAAGCCTGTTTTGGAAAGTTTTGATTCAGTTCCCTTGTCAAAATGTGTTAAATGTGTGTAAAATGTCCTGATTTTTTTGCTGTGAGCCCATTCGCATTGAGGCACAACTCAGTTGGAAACAGCGTTGATGCAGGCTGGAGAGCGCGGGTCACATGGCAAGGCAGGGCATGGGAGGGACATCAACAACCGATGCTTTCCGTTGTTTCCCGTTGCTTCCCAGCAACATCTCTGGACACTCACTTCTACGCATTTTTTTTACGCGTTCTTCTTTCTACATTCTTCGCTTCTTCCCCAAAGATGTTGACGTTAGAGGAGCGTAGCATAGCCGACTTGTCGAGAGCAGCAAAATGATTGAAGCGGTAGGGTCGTCCTCACCTGTGCGTGTCAGGGCATACGCTCATTGAATTCTGTGACTGTGACTCAAGTGAAGTCGATGGTTTAGAACTGCAGTGAGCCAATGGACTTTCTGCGGGTTCTATTGCGCACCGATCACTGTCAAAATAATCAAAGTCTCCAGCAACGAAAAAGAAAAGACCGATCATTCACCTTCCGTTGGATGTCAGATTTTGACACGCGCACATGCGCATGCAGACACCGACACACAAGGCACACAGACACACACACACACATGTTCATTTGCATAGAGTCACATTGTCAGGCAAGTTCGAACAAGCTACGCAAAGAAGCCCTATCTGCCTCGGGGATATATATAATCTTTTTGAGTCTTTTTGCTTGCTTGCACAGGTCACGGATGTTGGCACAAAAGCCTTTGATTGCGGAAAACATGCTCCTGCCAGCGCACATGTTCAGCTGTTGCAAAAAAGAGACTGCAAAAATTATCTAATTAAGAAGTCTGACGGCGGAATTATATTGGAATTATGAGATTGGTGAACAACATGGAAATTGTGGAAGCACAACTATCCATTTCACGGATAAAGTGTACTCGTACTTCGGCTAAGACCCATTCGTTGAACATGCATGCTAAGAGCATTGCATTTTCTGCGCATGTTGAGAGCCTTCTCAGAGTGTTGCATCCCATGTTTGCCAAAGTCTGGAGTGTAGCAATCACAGAAAGCAAAGATGCACCCGTCCTTTTTCCACCCCTCATGTCACCAACTAGCTACAGCACGGACACACAGATGAGATATTGACGCTACCCTGCTTTTTTGTTTGAGATGCTTTGAGCGCTGTTGCGAACTCAAAACCTCTATGCTAGACAAAAAGTATCAAAAAGTGTTCAACAAGAGTTTCCAACTACATATGGGCTGTGATGTGTCCAATACATACAGAGGTGTCCTGCACAGCGATGTTTTGGACACCTCTAGATACATGTGCTTCCTTTTCTAGACCATTCTTGCTTCTGAAGAGTTGAGAACTTGTTAGACACCAGCGAGATGTCTGACAGACTCTTGCACACTACTGAAATGTCCAGCGGGATATGACGTGCGTACCAACGTTGGAGCACAGAGCATGCTGCTGTTTGAATTCATTTTTCTTGCGTGTCTTTGGCCCTTTTGAACCAAAGGGCAGTGCAAGTTCCGGCATTGCAATAAATTGAATACTCGGAGTGGGCAATAATTTGTGGCATGATGTACAAAATGCCACCAAGCTTAATG
>CAMXCT020000191.1:275014-278341 GCA_947184155.2 Cladocopium goreaui
ATTTAAAAAAAAGCATACTTTTCCAACACGTGCTAAATTCATATACTTATCGGATTTACGTTTGTTATACTATGATTATCTAACAAAATCCCACTATATTTACATAGCCCACCACATCCATGACCCGGGTCCAGCCAGGAATCTTGCCGGTGATGGCTCATCATGGCAGGACTGCATGCTCAATTCATCCATATAAAAAATCCGCCGACCCCGGCCTTCGCCAAGGCCGGGGCGGCGCCTGGGACCACCGCAGGTGTGGAACTTGTCCTGTCGGACCACCCTCCAAAACCCCCTCCAAACCCTCCAAACCCTCCAAAACCCTCCAAACCCTCCGGGCGCTCTCCAAAACCGTCCAAACCCTCCAAACACCTTGTCCAGCAGGCACCCCAGGGCCAAGGCCACTTCCCCAACAGGCACCCCAGGGCCAAGGCCACAGCAATGGCTTTCTATTGGCTTTCAAAGCTGCCGCCCCAGGGCCAAGGCCACTTCTCAAACAAGCACCCCAGGGCCAAGGCCACAGCAATGGCTTTCTATTGGCTTTCAAAGCTGCCGTTTGCCAGCCCGCAAACACTCCAAACGCTCCAAAACTCTCCAAACGCTCCGAAACCCTCCAAACCTTCCAAACACCATCCAAAACCCTCCAAACCCCCCAAACCTCCAAAACCTTCCAAACCCTCCAAACACCCTCCAAAACCGTCCAAACCCTCCAAAACGTCCAAACCCTCCAAACACCGTCCCCAGCAGGCTCCTCAGGGCCAAGGCCACTTCCCCAACAGGCACCCCAGGGCCAAGGCCACAGCATAGCTTTCTATGGGCTTGTAAAGGTACCAAACCCTCCAAAACCGTCTAAACCCTCCAAACACCCTCCAAACCCCTTCCGCCACAGGCACCCCAGGGCCAAGGCCACTTCTCAAACAAGCACCCCAGGGCCAAGGCCCTGGGCCAAGGCCACAGCAATGGCTTTCTATTGGCTTTCAAAGCTGCCGTTTGCCAGCCCGCAAACACTCCAAACGCTCCAAAACTCTCCAAACGCTCCAAAACCCTCCAAACCCTCCAAACACCCTCCAAAACCCTCGAAACCCCCCAAACCCTCCAAACCCTTCCAAACCCTCCAAACACCCTCCAAAACCGTCCAAACCCTCCAACACGTCCAAACCCTCCAAACACCGTCCCCAGCAGGCACCCCAGGGCCAAGGCCACTTCCCCAACAGGCACCCCAGGGCCAAGGCCACTTCTCAAACAAGCACCCCAGGGCCAAGGCCACAGCAATGGCTTTCTATTGGCTTTCAAAGCTGCCATTTGCCAGCCCGCAAACACTCCAAACGCTCCAAAACTCTCTAAACGCTCCAAAACCCTCCAAACCCTCCAAAACCCTCCAAACACCCTCCAAAACCCTCCAAAACTTTCCAAACCTTCCAAACACCTTCCAAAACCGTCCAAACTCTCCAAAACGTCCAAACCCTCCAAACACCGTCCCCAGCAGGCACCCCAGGGCCAAGGCCACTTCCCCAACAGGCACCCCAGGGCCAAGGCCGCAGCATATCTTTCTATAGGCTTGCAAAGGTACCAAACCCTCCAAAACCGTCTAAACCCTCCAAACACCCTCCAAACCCTCCAAACACCTTCCGCCACAGGCACCCCAGGGCCAAGGCCACTTCTCAAACAAGCACCCCGGGGCCAAGGCCCTGGGCCAAGGCCACAGCAATAGCTTTCTATTGGCTTTCAAAGCTGCCGTTTGCCAGCCCGCAAACACTCCAAACGCTCCAAAACTCTCCAAACCCCCCAAACCTCCAAAACCTTCCAAACCCTCCAAACACCCTCCAAAACCGTCCAAACCCTCCAAAACGTCCAAACCCTCCAAACACCGTCCCTAGCAGGCACCCCAGGGCCAAGGCCACTTCCCCAACAGGCACCCCAGGGCCAAGGCCACAGCAATGGCTTTCTATGGGCTTTCAAAGCTGCCGCCCCAGGGCCAAGGCCACTTCTCAAACAAGCACCCCAGGGCCAAGGCCACAGCAATGGCTTTCTATTGGCTTTCAAAGCTGCCGTTTGCCAGCCCGCAAACACTCCAAACGCTCCAAAACTCTCCAAACGTTCCAAAACCCTCCAAACCTTCAAACACCTCCAAAACCCTCCAAACCCCCCAAACCCTCCAAAACCTCCAAACCCTCCAAACACCCTCCAAAACCGTCCAAACCCTCCAAACACCGTCCCCAGCAGGCACCCCAGGGCCAAGGCCACTTCCCCAACAGGCACCCGAGGGCCAAGGCCACAGCAATGGCTTTCTATGGGCTTTCAAAGCTGCCGTTTGCCAGCCCGCAAACACTCCAAACGCTCCAAAACTCTCCAAACGCCCCAAAACCCTCCAAACCCTCCAAACACCTTCCAAAACCTTCCAAACCCCCCAAACCCTCCAAAACCTTCCAAACCCTCCAAACACCCTCCAAAACCGTCCAAACCCTCCAAAACGTCCAAACCCTCCAAACACCGTCCCCAGCAGGCACCCCAGGGCCAAGGCCACTTCCCCAACAGGCACCCCAGGGCCAAGGCCGCAGCATAGCTTTCTATGGGCTTTCAAAGCTGCCGCCCCAGGGCCAAGGCCACTTCTCAAACAAGCACCCCAGGGCCAAGGCCACAGCAATGGCTTTCTATTGGCTTTCAAAGCTGCCGTTTGCCAGCCCGCAAACACTCCAAACGCTCCAAAACTCTCCAAACGCTCCCAAAACCCTCCAAACCTTCAAACACCTTCCAAAACCCTCCAAACCCCCCAAACCCTCCAAAACCCCCAAACCCTCCAAACACCCTCCAAAACCGTCCAAACCCTCCAAAACATCCAAACCCTCCAAACACCGTCCCCAGCAGGCGCTGCAGGGCCAAGGCCACTTCCCCAACAGGCACCCCAGGGCCAAGGCCACAGCAATGGCTTTCTATGGGCTTTCAAAGCTGCCGCCCCAGGGCCAAGGCCACTTCTCAAACAAGCACCCCAGGGCCAAGGCCACAGCAATGGCTTTCTATTGGCTTTCAAAGCTGCCGTTTGCCAGCCCGCAAACACTCCAAACGCTCCAAAACTCTCCAAACGCTCCAAAACCCTCCAAACCTTCAAACACCCTCCAAAACCCTCCAAACCCCCCAAACCCTCCAAAACCTCCAAACCCTCCAAACACATTCCAAAACCGTCCAAACCCTCCAAAACGTCCAAACCCTCCAAAACGTCCAAACCCTCCAAACACCGTCCCCAGCAGGCACCCCAGGGCCAAGGCCACTTCCCCAACAGGCACCCCAGGGCCAAGGCCGCAGCATAGCTGTCTATGGGCTTGCAAAGCTTGC
>CAMXCT020000191.1:278441-487082 GCA_947184155.2 Cladocopium goreaui
CTAGCAACTCAAACTCAGACTGAGACTTAGGACAGGAGTCATACAGTCACCTGACATTGAATTTCATCCACTGTTAGTCTTCGCCAAGCCTCGTCTTGCTTCCAGCGCTGCAACAACACGTGGATCATCGTCTGGAAGCATAAGCTCAGTAAAGCCAGGTCCGCTCTTCGATGCTATCTGCGAGATCTCCTGAAATAATAAATAATAAACACGTCTCTCTGGCAGGAAATGCCAGATCATCATCATTCATCATCAATGTCAATCATCATCATTGATTCATTGATAATCACCATTGAATCATTGGAATCATTGGTCATCCATCATCATGAATTATGAATCTTCAACATTGATCATCGAACAGTTTCATCCATCATTCAGTGAAGATAAAATGTACTGTAGGTGTTGTCAAGTCAGAATCATCTCAGAATCACAAAACACACATATATATATATATTACTTTACATTGTCTAATATAATAGTGTATAGTAAAAAATAATATTGTTGTTGGTCATCATCATCACCAATCACCATCAATCACCATCAATCATTCATCAGAATCATTTTCATTGTCATCAGCCATCACCATCATCATTATCATCATCATCACCATCATCACCATCAATCATTCAGCAGAATCACTTTCATTGTCACCAGTCATCATCATCATCAACATCATCATCATCATCACCATCATCATCATCATCATCATCATTGCATCATTATTTATCATTCTCATTGAGTCATTGAAATCATCCATCATCCTGAGCCATGGTTGGGTCACACCAGCCAAGAAGCCTCCAACCACCTGGACCAGCAATCTGGGCCGTACACCACCCGGACTTTCTCTTTCAAGACTCCGGCAATGTACACGCGACTTCTGCTTTGGCACATGCCAAACTGGCAAGCATTGGCAAAGAAGACTTGGACCACATAGCCAGCTGCTCCAATTCTTTCTGGACAACTGTGCCAGTGTCACGGCGCGCGACATTCTCCACACACACATATGCCTCACAGAGGGTTGCAAGGCCACAGGTCTTGGGAAGTCACAGTAAATCCTACCGTACCCGCAATTGTCGAGTCGAGTCCAAACAATGTGGTGTCAGTGACTCTTGGACTCTGGGTTTTGCTTGGGCAGCTACTGGCTTATGAGTCTTGATGTACTGAAGGGAAGATTTCAACGTTTTGGAAGACATTCCGGACGCGGGCGAAAGCTCAAACTCAAACTGAAACTCAAACGCAGATGCTGACTCAAACCACAGTCCTTGTCCAAGCCCGAATAAATAATACAATTATAATATATAACCATATAATATAATGAATCAAAAAGTACAGTCGAGTCTAGTCATTGTCACTGTCACTGTCATGGGACTGGTCAATTGTCACATTGTCATGCGGTGTTGTTCCAAAAGGATGACGAAGCTGCAGCGGCATACGCACGACACGACACAACTGACACAACTGTTGAAGCAGACTCCACACAACAGCGCGACAACATTTTGGCTCAACAGACGTTCAAGCTCTGACCCTGAAGTTGAAACGTGGTTCTAGCCAGTTCTAGTTTCTAATTCTAATTATCCAAGTCTAAGCCCAGAACTCCTGTGTAAGATTCAAATCCAGGGCCTTTCTGGATGTGTTGAGACAGCTCAAGTCCTGCATGCTGTGGTGAACAAGACCCCGGAGTAGGCCAGCAACCAGTGAACAAACACTTACGGGATCGTTCTCATTAGTTAATTCTCAAGTATCAATTAAGTCACCAGAGTGTTATGTTATGTTATCAGTATCAGTATCAGTGCAGTATCAGTATCAGTTAACATTATGGTTCCAGTGACCCTGTGAGCGATGAGCCCAACCACCCACCGCTTTTTCTTGAAATTTGAAAAACTCAAAATACATAAATCAATCAATCCATACATTACATAAACATACTTGATGATCTGATCATGTCATCAACTGCATGGTTTTGAAAATGGTTGTTTTCACGGATTGGTCCAAGCATTGAATGGCTTCTCACTGAAAACAACGTGTCACAAATAGCAGCATGTCACATGTCACATGTCCATAAACGGAGTTTGACCGCAAACCGCAAACGCGTACGCGCGGTGGCAATGCAGAGGAAAGGAGAGCAGTGGCGAAGAGGATGCGCGCGCAACCTCGCCTACCCAAAACCTGTTAGCAGCAGGCATGGAGAAGCATCTCTCTTTTTAATTTTGGTTTTTGGCACCACGGAAAACAGCATAGCATAGCATAGTCGCATAGTCCGCATAGTTTCACTCACCTCAATCAGAAACAGCTATTGGCAAGCCAACCGCGACAGTATCATTTATCATTTATTAATTTATCATCATGTATCTGCATTCATCATCACCTCAATGGCCCACAATCCGAACAGCCCAAACTTGTTCCAACTCTTACCAGTCAAGTCCTGACATTCGAAGCCCCCTGTGTACATCTCCACCGCCGGAACAGCAACCTTCTTCTCAGAAACCCAGTCCACACCGGTGGCTTTTGTCCGAGCATTTGAATGTAGCACGGTAGCACCAAAGGGCTGTCAACCCAACTTGACAACATCTCTGATCGTTCCCCATTTGGGCCCTATAATTTTCCCAAATCAGGCTACAAATGCTATAGGCTATAGGCTGGCTAGATACTATAGATACTATAGACTATAGATGCTATATTTGGTTAGATTCGCTGATTCACTGATATGATCTTTTTTATTACCGTTTAAAATTGTTTTTATGTTTGGACAAAGCTGGTGTGCAAAGTGTCTGCCTGGCATGCTTCAGAGGGTGACAGCCACCCCAAAACTTCAGAGTTGGGGTTGGATGGTACTCTCTGAGCATGAATGGTGTTGTTGATTGTTGATGTTGATGGACCCCTGCGACCAAGCCCAGCAGCAAGAAGATCATCGAATATGATCTCCGGTGCTGGGGTGTTGAGCAAAAGAGCCTGCTTCTGCCAAAGACCTGCAGCACCTGGTGCTTCTGAGGCGAACTTGTACACAAGCTTAGGCGAACTTGTACACAAGCTTCGCACTCTTGATTGAATGCGCTTGGCACAAAATCTACCCTTGGCTTGGCTGATCGATTTCTGATTGCCAACGACTAGCGATTGCTATGATGCTGGCAGGCCATGCTGGCCCCAAAACACAAAACCAAACCAAACCCCAAGAATACCAACAATGCCCAGCCCAGGCCCACAGCGACCTGGGGAAAACAACATGTAAGATGTATATCATAGATAGTATAGGATATCGGATATAGACTACAGACTACAGACTATAGAGTTTGGTTGAGTCTGCGACATTGAAATGTATGAGTAAGCAAAATAGGTAGTTATTAGAATAGGAGCATGTCACATGTCAGCCTGAATATATACCAGGTTCATAAAAACCTGCGAGCTGCTAGCTGCTAGCTATTCATCTTGTCATCACATCACCAGCAACCCGTCCTGAATGTCTGACAGAAGCTGGGACAGTGCCCACAAAGGCGCATCCACCCCGGAGCAGTCACTACCATACAACAATTCATCAGGCAAACGCCGCTCGTCAAATTTGCGGCCAAGCACATCTCTGACTGCTTGTAGCCACCAACTGGGTTTGGTAGCTGCAGCTGTATGAACCATGCCGTGGTCCTGGCATAGCAAAGCGCAAAGTTCTCAAAGTTCAAAGTTAAAGTCTTCAAAGTTTAAATTAATGCGATGCAGTGAATGCAATGCATCTGCAGTAGTAGCAATACAATCAACTTCAACTGACTCTGACCAAGCGTGTCTGATATTCTTCTGAAATTCTGAAGTCAAAAACCTCCTTGCCGATTCCAAGGCCATGTGCCATGTAACATGTTGTCCAGCAGACAGAAAATCACACACCGCATTCGCCAAACAAAATCTCATCAAATCTTGCTGGCAGCATATTATTTAGGCCGCAGGCCAGTCAAGCCAGCCGGGAAATATGATTCTTATGATCACCACCTCATTTGACCTTTCTGGGTTAAGGGCTAGGGGCTATATAGGGTTAGGGAGTTCCCCACCCCAGGTTGAAACAACAATTCTAAAATTCTAGCGGTTTGGGTCACCCAAAGCCCAAAGCCCAAAGGCTATGGCTTCAAAGGTAGGTAGGTATAATGGTTGGTAAAGGCCTAGTATCGCTTGCGACCACTGGTCCTAAGCAACGTTTTTGTTACAGTTAAGTTACAGTTACAGTGGTTAAACTGTTAAACTATAAACCATATCAAAACCATGTTCGTAAGAGCACACAATATCACCCTTTGGAAATTCCAGGACCTACTGGATACCGATGATTTGTGATAACTGATAACTGATAACTGTTAACTTATGACTCGTATGGACTCCTATGTATGATAGATACAGTATGGCATAAATTAATTAAGTCAGGTCAAGTGCTGAGTCAAGTAGTAAAATAAGTTACATGCCCATTGGCCTATTGGCTCCAATCCCAAAGCTGCAGCCCCAGTCCTGCAGCTCCCCATTCTGAGCCCCATCATCTGCAGCTGCAACTGCAACATCAGCTGCAGTAGAAGAGGCACTCCCATGACAGTGGCTCTCACTGCTCTCACCTACTCCTGCCAGTTCGTGATGAGACCCAGTAACCTAAGCAAAGCCATTGCCAATGATCTACTGATCCTACGGCCCTACGGTATCAACAATACATGAATGGATCCACGATGTTCGTCATTCCTGATGGCTCAGGATTCAGTAGTCATATAATGCAGTGCAGTGTGATGTGTGTACTGTGTACATGTGTGCTAGCAGCATTGAACAAAAACATGGTCACATTCACAGCCAGGGCCCCAGCAACAGAATTAAAACAGTGAGTCAGCTGAGCAACCGCAGGGGCAGCAGAATCCGCATTGGCTTGCGGCATCAATCCCACAGCTGCCGCCTGGCCATTCACATGCTGCTGCTGGGCCACCTGCTGCTGCTGCTGCTGCAATGAATCTGAACCAACCAAATCGAATAATCATTGAATATAATCAACTGACTTGAACCATCGATCATCAATCATCGATCATCAATCATCAATCTCAATGACTCATGACTTTGTCATTGCCAACTGCTGCCATTGCCCATTGTCCATTGCTACATCCTGTCGTGGACCACTACTAAGCCTGAACCACTTGCCAAGTTGCCGGTGCCACTGCTTCAAACGGGTCAAACATGTCATCATCGGAATTGACGCCACTTTCATCCACAACAAGGTGCCTCGAACTAGACACCTGAGCAGGTGCAAGTTCAAAATTCAAAAAAAGCTAACAGCTAATGGTCCAGCTCAGTCACAACCCATGTTTCATGGTCCTGTCCGGCCGGTCTATGGTTCATATACTTTGTTTCATTGGGAATGATGAAGGTCAAAAAGCAATTGTCCCCCACTGTCTGTGTCACACACTCTGCCAGCATCCATTTTCTACCCCACAATCCATTAACACAGTGAGCTGCCATTGCCTTCCTGTCCACCCCTGTCCGTGTGCTGGACAGAGATGAAGACAATGAACCACCTAAGTCGCCTCAGGGCTTTCAAGCCGCCGGGCGCATTTAAATCGAATGATCTGATGAGTCAGACCTGATGATCTGATCTAATGTAATGAAAAGCCCCATGTGCAGCAGGCAGCTTGCACATCAAGACATGGAACTGGAGCTCGGAAAAAGAGCAGCTTTAGCAACCTCAGAAGAACCAATCGGGATTGGCAAGAGTAGCACGCCTTGTTCATTGCCATCATCAGTGCCATTGCCAGGACGGTTGCAAATCCCTTGGCTTGGAGGTGTGAGCCTGATTCCCATCATTGGTGTCTTCAAAATGCTTCCAGCCCCGGAAGATCTTGGGATCACAGTAGCCTTTGACTTGATCTCACTGAACTCATGGCCAGTCTCGCAAATCCTCAGAATGATCTGAACCGATGCTGAGTTGTAACATTTCTGATGCACCAGCAGTTCAAACTGGGAATGCACATAGCCCAAGAATTCGCAAATCCGTTTTCGCATCAAAGCCGCTGCCTTCACCCCAGTTTGTGTGGGAGACTCAGCAGGACAAGGCCCAAGTGGCTGCAATGTGGGCTCCGTCGTGATTGTGCTTTGGGCCATGTGATTGTCACCAAAGTCGACTTTCACGGTCAAAGCTGAAGCAAACAAGTAGATGTGGGCAGCCATGCCCAGCAGCATGTCACACAGAGCTCTGTGTGCGTGCTCAAAGAACGAAGCTATGTCGCTCGAGATGTGCGACAAGCCACTTGAAGAAGATGTCACGGCTGCAGCCATTGATGAACTCAAGCGAAATGCTTTGGTGGAAAACCCTAAGCCCAAGATCCTAGTCTATCCTAGACCGCAAAGTACGAGGATGCGGCAAAGAGCCCAAATGATTTGCATCCCAAAGCAATGCTACAAAGTCACTGCTCTCAGTCTCAGTTGAAGTTGAGCTGAGCCATGTGCCATGTTCTGAAAAGTTGCACAAAGATGACAACAACAAAGATGATTTGGTGAAATTAATTTGATGTTTTTTGATTCGATGAAGTCAATGACAGTTGTTGAATTGAATAATTGCAGCAGGAATCGCGAATGATTCGTGATTCGGTCTATTCTGAATTCTGGCTGACTCTGACTTTGGGTGCCAAGAAGCTTGTAGAGCTTGCCCTGAATCACCAGCAGCGCAAGTGTTGCCAGTGTGGTCAGCCGTTTTTGCCTGGTCCAGTAAACAGACATGACATGGAAGAAAGAAGAAAGAAGTGGAAGAAGCATCTAGAAAGCCATAGACAGAGACAAGGGAGAGAGGGGGAGAGAGAGAGAAAGAGAGAGAGAGAGAGGGAGAGAGGGGGAGGGAGAGAGAGAGAGAGAGAGATAGATAGGAGGAACAAAAACTCAAATAACAATAAGAAGCAGAAGAAGAAAAAGAAGAAGAAAAAGAAGAAGAAAAGTAAGTGAGACACACAGCGACACACACACATACATCATACATAATTTAATATATATAATATATCATTTATCAGATCATATCATATTCATTTCATATATTTTAATATTATTATATTTTATCTTCTCATATCATATCATATACAGTCATATCACATGGCAGGACACACACACGTCACCTGACATGACACAGCACAAGAGTACCAAGTACCCCAACAGAGTCAAAGCATTTTAACCAAGTTAAACCATCACGGCACAGTTACAAATCATACCAATGCTAAGGCTAAGATTGAATTTGACCTCCAGTACCTCCAGGAACTCAAGCGGATCTTCTTCCAATTCACCATCAGAACCACCAAGCCAGTCGCAGCTGCCACCAGCCATAGCCGCTAAGCCAAGCAAGCCGGCCAAGCAGCGAAGGTTGCAATGTTGCACTGCAAAAACAAATCGATTATTTGCGGCAGCTGAGAGTAAACCAGTCACAGTCAGGGAGTCAGAGTCAGAGTCAGTCTGAATCTGAAATATGGTATCCTTATTCTGAATACGAATAAGTTCTGAGCTGGGCTAACCAATTCTGGAGGGAAATATGGACATGACTCGACTTTTCAAAATCTACCTTGCTCTTCACAAGCTGCACCTGCAGCCACAATGTATTCAGTCATGCCACATCTGTCAGTGAGTATATCAGGATGATATCAAACCGTAAGACCCAAAATCGGAGTCATGCGCAGCACCTGCTGCAGCATACCGCCTACCATGAAGGATATATGATTTGATTCATATGACATATCTCAAACTCTGTCTGAACCGTCTCAACTTGGCTCTACCTGCTCTACCCAACCTTGTAAAGCTTGACTGGTTCAAAAGCTGTAATCAAGCTAAGCTGCGGTTTAGCATGGACTTGCTGTGCTGCACCAACCCAGAACCCGCAGTCCGTTTCGTCCCACATCCACAGCTGGATGGTGAGATAGCCTCCCCCACTTTGTGGCTCATGTGCAACGCTCACCTTGGTCAGTGGAGTCCATGGCACATACTGAAAATCAACATAGACAATCATCAACCACCCAACTTCACTTAACAGTTAACAACTAACAACATTCAGTAACAAAACCGTCACAAAAGAAATGACACACGAAAGAAATGGGGATCTGACCAAGTCTTTGTAGAATCTCCTTTGTATGTCCAACAGCGCTGAAGCAACATTGAACTTAGCCCGCTTCAAGAATCTTCTGTCGAAGGTGTCCTTGGGTTGTTGTGGATCCAACACTTGTTGTAAAAGGCAAAGAGCCATGGCAAAGTGTGTGTGTGTGCCAAAACCCATGACAGAGTCATGAGTCATGAGTCAAAAGCAAAAAAATATGTTTGAGGAGCATGTTCCATATCACTGTCCAGTCCAATGTGTCAACCTCCCAAATCTTATCTTATCGCATTGACCGTCATTGACCTCAGTAATACAACCGAACCGAACCCAACATATCAAGGCTCTCCCATCTTCTCTGTCAGATATCCAACGGGTTTAGAAACGGCACCAGTCACAGCTGTGATATGCCCAATTGCTTGCAGGAGCCTCTTTGCAAGCAGCGACACATGTGAATCACATATCCTCCCTGGTAGAAATGCCGCGGCCACCTGAAGTCTAGCCTCATTTGCATTATGAAACAAACAACGAAGACAGTGGCAAGGATCTTTCAGGCCAGGGTCCCTTCACATGCCCTACAAGCCTTACAGCTACAGTCTAGTCACCGTCTAGTTACTAATTATTTGCTAGTGACTCTCGACTCACTCTTGACTCTTGACATTCAAAGATTTCCTAGGATCATAAGACCCTGACCCGAACTAGTACTCCATGAAACAATTTTAAATCTTATCTTATCTCAGCAAATCTTGCAAAAAGAAAAACAATTCAGAACTCGGCCCAAACTAAATCAAAAGTTATGGCAGTACCAGGGAACATCCACAGTGGTTGATGAGTTTGGATTGCCAGAACTGCTGGACCCTGTGTCATCCAAGTTCGTCCGTCTTTTGGTTGGATTTCATTTTCAGCACGGACTGCCTACATCGCCTTGCATTTCTAAGTTTCTGCTGCAGTACTCCATTATTGCGTCTCACTTTCAGTGGGTTGGGAAGCACAACGAACGTCCAACGGGTCGAAGGTGTCATCACATGTCATCACCATCATCAGCTCCAACCATTGTGCTGATGAGGGCCGATGAGCGGCCAATGATGGTTTTGAAAATTTTGAGTTAAGATGCTAGCTGCTAGCTGGTAGGCACTGCTCACTGCTCGGCTCTGTCACAGGTTCTATCATATCATTCGAGAATCATCTGTTTTGAAAATCGTGATTGGTCAAAATGCCAAAGTTGATTGCCATGTGCAAACTGCAAACTGCAATAATGTATGTGGTTTGAGTTTGAACCATGCCAGGCCAGACAACTTGTGGCAGCATAGAGGGTAGCTGGACTGTGTCAACATGGTCAGTTTTCACATGTTTTTACGAAAATGATTGCAAGAATGCATGAATGGAAACCGGATGTGACTGGTGTCTAAAAGGACTTGATTGGTTGATTTGATTGATTGATTGATTGACTGATTGATTGCATACATCCGAATCTGAATCTATCTATCTATCTATCTATCTCTCTCTCTCTGTCTGTCTATCTATCTATCTATCTATCTATCTCTCTATCTATCTCTTCAAGGTCTGCCTTCTGATACCATTGGACCCATAGGATTTTGTCACCACAGTTTGGGCATGTGGTGTTGAATTAACTGCCTGTCCTGACCCCCTACCCTCTTGACCCATGTATCCCCAACAGCAAAGATGATAGGATATGTAAAAATTAACTTTGGGGGTGAAAATTGTGTGTTTATTTTTCGGTCGGTCCAGTCTAGACTAGACTCTACTCTAGTCACTAGTCACTAGTCTATGGAACCGTCCCAGAGCAGACGCATCACCAGATTCTCCAGAACCACCATGCCAACACCGGAACTCCAATCACATGGGAGTTGGCTGCTTTCAAATCAAAATTTACACAGCGCCATGAATAACCAGATCGAAACGCCGATGCTGCATGAAAACACATTGGGCCCCAAACAGTGTTGCAAGGAACATGAAGAGGACTTACCAGTACAGGCAGGTTACATTCTGCAAGTTCATTCCCTTTGCAAAGATCTCTGTAGAAGATTGTGTGTGCAAGATCTCCTTGCCAGGTTCTCTGTGGAAGCTGCTGGCTATCTGCACAAGGTGCCTATAAGAAATCTCCATAGAAGACCTCTGTAAATATCTCGGAAGTAAGATCTCTGTTAAAGTTCAAGTTCAAGCTCTCTAAAGATATCTCTGAAAAAGATCCCTGTTCTCTTCACCCAGTCTTTGGACAAGATCCCTTCAATAGATCTCTGAGCAAGATCTCTGCATACAAAGATCTTGCTAAGAATGTAAAGATTTCATTTGTACCGCATATCATAGATCTGTCTCTATCATCTATCATCAAAAATATTGTGGCAAGATACCCCCTTTGTGAAGGTCTCTGTAGAAGATTGCGAGCAAGATCTCCTTGACAAGTTCTCTGTGGAAGCTGCTGTGCCAAGTCCCTTTGAAGTAAGACACATGTTAAAGTTCAAGCTCTCTAAAGATATCTCTGAAAAAGATCCCTGTTCTCTTCACCCAGTCTTTGGACAAGATCCCTTCAATAGATCTCTGAGCAAGATCTCTGCATACAAAGATCTTGCTAAGAATGTAAAGATTTCATTTGTACCGCATATCATAGATCTGTCTCTATCATCTATCATCAAAAATATTGTGGCAAGATACCCCCTTTGTGAAGGTCTCTGTAGAAGATTGCGAGCAAGATCTCCTTGACAAGTTCTCTGTGGAAGCTGCTGTGCCAAGTCCCTTTGAAGTAAGACACCTGTTAAAGTTCAAGCTCTCTAAAGAGATCTCTGAAAAAGATCTCTGTTCTCTTCACCCAGTCTTTGGACAAGATCCCTTCAATAGATCTCTGAGCAAGATCTCTGCATACAAAGATCTTGCTAAGAATGTAAAGATTTCATTTGTACCGCATATCATAGATCTATCTCTATCATCTATCATCAAAAAAATTGTGGCAAGATACCCCCTTTGTGAAGGTCTCTGTAGAAGATTGCGAGCAAGATCTCCTTGACAAGTTCTCTGTGGAAGCTGCTGTGCCAAGTCCCTTTGAAGTAAGATCTCTGTTAAAGTTCAAGCTCTCTAAAGAGATCTCTGAAAAAGATCTCTGTTCTCTTCACCCAGTCTTTGGACAAGGTCCCTTCAATAGATCTCTGAGCAAGATCTCTGCATACAAAGATCTTGCTAAGAATGTAACGATTTCATTTGTACCGCATATCATAGATCTACCTCTATCATCTATCATCAAAAATATTGTGGCAAGATACCCCCTTTGAAGGTCTCTGTAGAAGATTGCGAGCAAGATCTCCTTGACAGGTTCTCTGTGGAAGCTGCTGTGCCAAGTTCCTTTGTAGGTTGGCTATCTTCACAAAGTGTCTACAAGAAATCTCCAGGGAAGATCTTTGTAAGAGATCTCAAAGTAAGATCTCTGCTCAATCCCTCTAAAAGATCTCTGGACAAGATATAATGTATTTGTTCTCTTCACCAGGTCTCTGTACAAGATCTCTATAGGGCATCTCTGAGAAAGATCCCTGTAAGAGACTTTCTTGCAATATCTCTCTATTTATAGCCAGAACCAAGCATTTTTATATAGATGTTTTGAGAAATCGAAATGAACATACAAAAATAATATATGTTTAAAAACACTAAAAAACATGTTTTTTTCAACCTTTTCTTATTTTTCATCAAACCCTGAATAATATACATATATATATATATTATGTTTTTCAACATTTTTCAGATCATTCAAAAAAGGAAAACATTAAGAATATGTGGGTTCAATTGTTTTTCCAACATCTATAGAGAGACACCGCCACAGGCCGAAACTGGCCATCCTAAAACTTAACTTATAAATTCCGCAAGTTCAAGTTAACTTGCGGGCCCCACCTTGTACGCAGTGCTGCACCTGTCACGCAAAATCATCTTCCCAAAACTGAAGATCTGATGCTCCAAAATGCAACCCCTCTCAGGAAATCAGCGCCCGGACCTCCTAACAGCTCTGATGAACATGTCTCTTGTACTGCCCCTGCCACGGAAAATGCATCTTGCCAGATCCTCTTCAAATGTCCCGCGCCTGCCATCGTTTTTGGAACTGCTACAAAACCCTGACGTTTTGCTCCCTTTTGACAATATCCACAATCCCTTGCGCCTGCCACGCGAAAGCACATCTGAACCTCCAAAAGTGGTCCGAACCCCTAATGTTTTTTTAATAAAATGCTGACTTCGAAATGTGCTTCGCGCCACAACGGCGAGCACTTTTTCGACATCTCAACTTCCAAAAGTGGTCTGAGAATGGTGTGTTTTGTTCATTTTGACTTGGAAATGTGCTTCGCGCCACAACGGCGTGCACTTTTTCGACATCGCAACTTCCAAAAGTGCTTTGTTCATTTTGATTTCAAAATGTGCTTCGCGTCACAACGGCGTGCAATTTTTCATTTCTCATCTGGCCAGATGGCTCCGCACCCGCCGCTTTAGCGAGCCTTCTTTTCGACCCTCCGGAGCCTCAAATCAATGGAAAAACACAGTGTTTTGCGACTTTCCTACCTTTTCGCTCAAACTGAAGATCTGATGCTCCAAAATGCAACCCCTCTCAGGAAATCAGCGCCCGGACCTCCTAACAGCTCTGATGAACATGTCTCTTGTACTGCCCCTGCCACGCGAAATGCATCTTGCCAGATCCTCTGCATATGTCCCACGCCTTCCATCGTTTTTGAAACTGCTACAAAACCGTCACGTTTCGCTCACTTTTGACAAGGTGCACAATCCCTTGCGCCTGCCACGTGAAACGACATCTGAACGTCCAAAAGTGCTCCGTATACCCCTCAGTCTTTTGCACTTTTGACTTCGACATGTGCTTCGCGCCACAGCAGCATGCACTTTTTCGGCATCTCGGCTTCCGAAAGGGGGCTGAACGCAGTGTGTTTGACTTGGAAATGTGCTTCGCGTCATAACGGCGTGCACTTTTTTTGACATCTCAACTTCAAAAGGTTCTCCGAACCTGATGTGTTTTCTGCATTTTGACTTGGAAATGCGCTCCGCGCCACAACGGCTCGACATCGCAACTTCTAAAAGTGCTCCGCAGCTGAGGTGTTTTGTACATTTTGACTTGGCAAGGCGCTTCGCGCCACAACGGCGTGCAACTTTTCATCTCTCATCTGACCACATGGCTCCGCACCCGCCGCTTTAGCGAGCCTACTTTTCGACCCTCCGGAGCCACAAATCATTGAAAAATCACAGTGTTTAGCGACTTTCCTACCTTTTCGCGCACCTGGATCTTCTTTCTTCTGAGGCTTTCTCTCTTTTTTTGATCTTCTTTCTTCTTCTCTTCTCTTCTCTGACTCTTCCCATCTCTGCTTTTCATCTGTCCATATTGTCGGTAATTTGACTTCTAAACTTCCTTCGAATACTTGATAATACGTGATGCTGGGATATACTGTGTACGTACAATCAAGTCAACAATGTCATCCAAGGCCTCCACGATTTCTGCATCGTGATGGTGAGCCCAACCCTCAGCTCAAATGAATCCCTATCTGCAACAACAACGACTGAAACAGAATCCTTGGTTGCTAAAAATGGTTCAAGCACTGCCAACTCCCAACATCTCCCAATTCCATAAACTACCACAATATGAAGTCAACAAGACACATAGTTGCCACACGTTTCCACGTTGCACCGATCCCTTCAGTTGCTTGTTGCGTTCTTCCTCTGACTCTTGCAGTGGCAATTCCTCTGCGAGGTTGTGGAAATGGAAGCGCAGATCTCTGCAGGTTTTCGTGAATTTTCAACCATGACTTTCTCACTCGAGAATCCTCAAGGGATGACTTTTAGACAGCAGTTTGATACAAGAAAAAGCGGAAGAAGTGAAAGACCTATTGTCCGGGCGGGGCGTTTTCTTCAGCTTGAGTTTGAATGCTTGTCACGAGTCACAACCGATAATCATTTTCCTACCTGGTGGGAAATGTGAACGATTATTTGAGATCCCATTGGTGGCTGCGGAGTCCAGAGATGTCAAGACCCCAATGTTACAATGTCGAAATACTGGGTAGCCAAGCAAAAATGGATGATGTTTGGGCAAAGCCCCGCACAAAGCCACCAGAACCAATTGTTTAAATAATCATAGATGGCACATGAAGGCACAGCAATCTCGCTTTGTTGCGTGACGTTGCACTTGGAAAAAGACGGCCGGCCACGGCAGCAGCTTGGCGATGGACGGATTGTGCAGCAATGTTTGAATCTCAAGATGAAACGGTTCGGTTCTGCGGTTTTCGGATACCCTCAAGATCGAGGTGTCTAGAATCCCTGGGGTTCCCGTTGAAGGTTCTAAAATCATCACCACTATGATTTTAGAACTTTAAAAGGCTATCAAATTAGAACTTTTGAAAGTTTGGATATATGAGCCTTGTTGTGGTATGAGTTGATTCTAACAGACCACAAGAAAGGTCATTGTTTTGGAGTGCAGAAAAAGGAACCAAGTCGTGATGAGGTCTCTGCACGTGATCCACATGACATTGGAAGTGACCCTTCGGCCTTGGTGGTGACCCCCGTCCTGCTGATACTAACCCTGCCTTGGTGGTCACCCGCCTGGATGGTAAACTTGGTGACCTGCCTTTGGTGGTGACCCCCCGCCTTTGCCTCCCCCACCTTGGTGGTGACCCGTTTTTGGTGACCCTGCCTTGGTGGCCTCTGCCTGCAAACGAAGTGTCATTGGAAATATGTTTCGTTGGCAATCCGTTTTGGCCGATGAGAGTACGAATTTGGATGAGAGCACATGGCGAGCTTGGAGAGTGTGCTTGAGGTTTTTGGTCCGCATGCTAGTCACATGATTTGCAGACTAAAGCACGCAGCACCAGCAAAAAGGTTTCTGCAGTGGACGCATAGCAGAGAAGCTTCAGACCCTGTTTGACTTCCAGCCTTCGATGCCCCAATTAGCAATATTTGAGCTATTTTGAACTTGAAGCTTGACGCCGCATGGCAGTTGCTATGGCTGCCAAAGGAGCTTGTCGTAAAGCTGTGCACCTTTTACTTCAAAAGATGCCTTGCGTGAAGGAGTCTTAAGATGCAAGATGAGCAAGATGTGCAACAGGGCTGTTTGACTCTGGTTATGGGCTTGAATTGCTTGGCTTGCAGAGCTGCCCAAAGAGGTTTGATCATTGACACATATTGGGCGCATATATTATGCTTTGTAATCCCTCCTTTTAGGCCGAAATGTGCATTCAGTGATTCGTGCAAATGGTGACCCAGATGGTTGGAAAATTTGGCAATGGTTATTGTGTGAAATATTGTGAAACCCTGCTCCACATCAGTGGCATTGTGAGGAGCTTCAGCTAACGTCCTCGCCTCATCAGTTTTTTCTTCAGCATGTGGCATGTGTAGGACAATGTAGAACGATGTATAACTCATGCACGCGCTAGAACGCCCAGCTTGACAGACAGAGGCAGATTGCAGAGGCAGAGAGAGAGAGAGAGAGACAAACATGCGCGCACACACACACACAGAAACACATTGTGCACACCACATAACCCCCCTGGTCAGTTCATTTATTTTTCAAAAGGTAATCAAAAGTAAGTAATTCTTAGTATTCTTCACGGGGTTCCCCTGCAGGTCGTTTGAGTAGTCACAGGCATGTTCTGCAGGTTGTGGTTGCAGATTGGACGGATGGGAGAAGCGTCGTGCTTGTGTTCTCCGGGGTCACCTGGCGCATGCTTTTGAACAAGGTTGCAAGACGGCGTTGGCTTTTCCAAGAGTTTCCAACAATTTTAGACTGGCGCCGTTCCAGAATCCGTTTTGGCCAGATGGCGGCATTCGTAAACTAGCTAGAAGCCAAGGCAAAAGATGCCGGAACGGCAAAAAAACTACCACAAGCAGATAGAAACGCACAACCTCTCCATGATCCGATGCCATCCTGCACAACATTGTTCCTTGCGGGGATTGAGCCCTCGACTGTGGGGCTGAATGGGGTAATAGGGGTTCCGTGTGCTGAATGGGGTAATGGGGTAATAAACATTTGCTTCCAGAGGGGCTCTTCAAGTGCTTCGTGGAATGCGCAGGTTCCTTGTCACGCCCTTTGTCGCGGAGAGCTGCAACCAACATTTTTTGACAACTTGCCCCGGGCCCCGAATTAGTGAGTGACTAGCGTCCAAATACCACTAGTCACTAGTCACGTGTCGAATGGAATTCAAAGGGGATTTCAAATGGAAACGGCAAGGCTTGTGTGGAAGACTCTCAAGCAGACGTAAACATACCATATTCCAGTCGCTCCACGATGAGCACGGCCCGCACCCCGATTGTATGAAAGGTTACCAGCTGGAAGCAGGAAGGGAAATTGCGAAGGTCGGGGGAGGACTTTTCGAAGTTGAGGAGTATGGTATAGCAGGGGATGCGGGGTGAACACGGGCCTACTTGGCCCAACCTAAGCCTACTTGAGCAAAACTCAGCCGCGCGCGGCCTTCAATTGAGCGGAACGTGTACGTACTGAAGGTGCCAGAGGGTGGTACCAGTAGTTAGCGTCGAGCAAAAAGCGAATTAATGGTGCAGCCTCATCTGGGGCAAGGAGCTTTTTTCGAATCTTTTAGACATGTACAGACCGGTGTATGTTTTGCATTTTTGGTATCGGCGTTTGTTGTAATAGTTTGTAATGCATTTTACATTTTGAACCATTCTGATCTTTGTTTTTTTCTGCTACATAGCACGCTCCCATGTATGTACAGTATCTTATACTCGACCAGGATGCCAGGTTTGCAGCATCGCTTTTGCAAGAGTCTCTCCGTGGAGTATGAGTTTCCTTTGCTTTCACTTTCTCTTGCGCTCTATTGCTGGTGGGAAAACAGAAAAAATCATACAATGGCACGGTACAAATGTGCCTTCAACATGTCCCTGCTTGCAGCTTACATAAAAAAGAAGGAAAACAATGGAAACAGACCATCAGAATTATTACAAAAAAAATAAAACATAGATTTAAACAATGTACCCCCAACCTCAATGCGACCTAGCTGATTGTGCTTATGCAGTAATAATCAGTAATATAGCCAAAGACAAACCCGTACCTGGCAGGTGTGAATGTATGTATGTGTGTATGTGTGTATGTTTGTTTTTTTGTTTGTTTGTTTGTATGTATGTATGTATGTTTGTATGTTTGTTTGTTTGTTTGTTTGTAAGTAAGAAAGTAAGTAAGTAAGTAGGTAAGTAAGTAAGTAAGGTATGTATGGTAGGGTATGGTAGGATATGGTATGGTGTGGTGTGGTATGGTATGTATGCTATGTATGGTATGTATGGTTTATATGGCATGTATGGTATGTATGGTATGTAAGGTATGTAGTGCATGGTAATGTAACGTAATGTAATGCAAGGTAAGGTAAGGTAAGGTAATGTTTGGTAATCTAATAAAATGTTTGGTAATTTAATGTAATGTAACTAATGTATTGTGTTGCGATGTATGTAATGCAATGTAATGTAATGTAATGCAATGTAATGTAATGTAACGTAATGTAATGCAATGTATATATGTATGTATCTATGTATGTATGTAATGTGTGTATGAATGTATGTATGTATGAATGTATGTAAGTATATATGTATGTATGAATGTATGTAATGTATGTAATGTATGTAATGTATGTAATGTATGTAATGTATGTAATGTATGTAATGTATGGTATGTATGGTATGTATGGTATGTGTGGTATGTATGGTATGTATGGTATGTATGATATGTATGGTATGTATGGTATGTATAGTATGTATGGTATGTATGGTATGTATGGTATGTATGGTATGTATCGTATGTATGGTATGCATGCATGTATGTATGCATGCATGTATCTATGTATGTGTGTATGTATGTATGTGTTTTTGATTGCATGTATGTATGTATGTAATGAAATGTAATGTAATGTAATGTGATGTAATGTAATGTAATGTATGTAATGTATGTAATCTATTGCAAGGTATGTAAGGTATGTAATGTATGTAATGTATGTAGTGTATGTAATGTATGTAATGTATGCCATGTATGCAATGAATGTAATGTAGGTATGTAATGAAATGTAATGAAATGTGATGTAATGTAATGTAATGTATGTAGTGTATGTAGTGTATGTAGTTTATGTCATGCATGTCATGTATGTCATGCATGTCATGTATGCCATGTATGTCATGTATGTCATGTATGTCATGTATGCAATATATGTAATGTATGTAATGTTTGTAATGTATGTAATGTATGTAATGTATGTAAGGTATGTAATGTGATGTAATGTATGTAATGTATGTAATGTATGTAATGTATGTAATGTATGCAATGTATGCAATGAATGTAATGTAGGTATGTAATGAAATGTCATGGAATGTAATGAAATGTGATGTAATGTAATGTAATGTAGTAAGGTATGTAAGGTATGTAAGGTATGTAATGTACGCAATGTACGTAATTTATGTAATGTATGTAATGTTTGTAATGTATGTGATGTCTGTAGTGTCTGTAATGTATGTAATGTATGTAATGTATGTAATGTATGTAATGTATGTAATGTATGTAATGTCTGTAATGTGTGTAATGTGTGTAATGTGTGTAATGTACGTAATGTAGGTAATGTATGGTATGTATGGTATGTATGGTATGTATGGTATGTATGCTATGTATGCTATGTATGCTATGTATGGTATGTATGGTATGTATGGTATGTATGGTATGTATGGTATGTATGGTATGTATGGTATGTATGGTATGTAAGGTATGTATGGTATGTATGGTATGTATGGTATGTATGGTATGTATGGTATGTATGGTATGTATGGTATGTATGGTATGTATGGTATGTATGGTATGTATGGTATGTATGGTATGTATGGTATGTATGGTATGTATGGTATGTATGGTATGCATGCATGTATGTATGCATGCATGTATGTATGTATGCATGTATCTATGTATGTGTGTATGTATGTATGTGTTTTGATTGCTTGTATGTATGTAATGTAATGTAATGTAATGTGGCGTAATGTAATGTAATGTAATGTAATGTAATGTATGTAATGTATGTAATCTATGCAAGGTATGTAAGGTATGTAAGGTATGTAAGGTATGCAATGTACGCAATGTACGTAATTTATGTAATGTATGTAATGTTTGTAATGTTTGTAATGTCTGTAATGTATGTAATGTATGTAATGTTTGTAATGTATGTAATGAATGTAATGTATGTAATGTATGTAATGTATGTAATGTATGTAATGTATGTAATGTGTGTAATGTGTGTAATGTGTGTAATGTATGGTATGTATGGTATGTATGGTATGTATGGTTTGTATGGTATGCATGCATGCATGCATGTATGTATGCATGCATGTATGTATGTATGTATGCATGTATCTATGTATGTGTGTATGTATGTATGTGTTTTGATTGCATGTATGTATGTAATGTTATGTTATGTAATGTAATGTGGTGTAATGTAATGTAATGTAATGTAATGTAATGTATGTAATGTATGTAATCTTTACAAGGTATGTAAGGTATGTAATGTATGTAATGTACGTAATGTATGTAATGTATGGTATGTATGGTATGTATGTTATGTATGGTATGTATGGTATGTATGGTATGTATGGTATGTATGGTATGTATGGTATGTATGGTATGTAAGGTATGTAAGGTATGTATGGTATGTATGGTATGTATGGTATGTATGGTATGTATGGTATGTATGGTATGTATGTATGTATGTTTGTATGTATGTTTGTATGTATGTATGTATGCATGTATGTATGTATTTATGTAATGTATGTATGTCATGTAATGTATGTAATGTAATGTATGTATGTAGGTAGGTATGTATGTATGTATGGTATTGTATGTATGTATGGTATTGTATGTATGTATGTTTTTGTATTGTATTGTATTTTATTGTATTGTACTGTATTGTATTGTATTGTATTGATTGTATTTAATGTATGTATGGTATTGCATTGTATTGTATTGTATTGATTGTATGTAATGTATGTCTGTATGTATGTATGTATGGTATGTATGGTATGTATGGTATGTATGGTATGTATTTATGTATGTATGTATTGTAATGTAATGTAATGTAGTGTAATGTAATGTAGTGTAGTGTAGTGTAGTGTAATGTAATGTATGTATGTATGGTATGTATGGTATGTATGGTATGTATGGTATGTATGTATGTATGTATGTATTGTATTGTAATGTAATGTAATGTAATGTTGTGTAATGGAATGTAATGTAATGTAGTGTAGTGTAATGTAATGTAATGTAATGTTGTGTAATGTAATGTAGTGTAGTGTAGTGTAATGTATGTATGTATGTATGTATGTATGTAATGTATGCATGCATGCATGTATGTATGTATGTATGTAGGTATGTATGTATGTATGTATGTATGTATGTATGTGTGTATGTGTGTATGCATGCTATGTGTTTTAATGTATGCTTGCATGCTATGTGTATGCATGCTTTGTTTGTATTTTGCAATGTATGTACTGTATTTCAGGTATTTTTTGTATGTATGTATGTACGTATGTATGTACGTATGTACGTATGTACGTATGTACATATGTACGTATGTACATGCATATGTACGTACCCATGTGTGTATGTATGAATGTATGTATGTATTGCATGGTGATGTTTGGATGATCTTTGTGCCTGGCCCCCATTTATTCAACCATTTTTGCGTACTTTCAAAAAAACATTTCAACAAGTCTGTAGATGGTGTTTCCGTTTTGGACCATTTTGGTGTCAATTGGTGCCTATACCGAAACGTCAAAACCCAAGTTGCCCAAGTTTGAACGATTGTGGTTTGGTTTCAGTGACTCTGAGGGTGGCCAACGCAGTGCTGCCGACATCTTGGCAGCTTTTCGAAACAGAGTTGACCGTCAGATAGCAGTCGTCCCAGTTTTGGAAAGCGGACTGCATTTTTTCAGTTTGCATTGTCGCTATTGAAACAGTCCAGCGGCAGTTGAACTTTGCCAGACATGCCTAGCATACAGCTATTTGTTTAATTCTTGTTCATTGTGGAGACAGCGCCGCTAGAGGTAAATGTCAGAGTGGGCAGCCATGAGGTTTGACTCATAAATCTCGAAAGTTTCCTCGACAAACTCCGAGTTCAAGATGGACCAAGTTCTTCACAGCACCCCTCTTTTCCTATCTGAAATTGCAAACATTTTACAGTTATGCTCACAGGTTGGATGACGCGCACAAATCGAGAAGAGTACATGACATGAACAGTTGGACATTTGGTGAAAATCACCGATGCATTCAGGCCCAAAGTGCGTAGTGAAAAAGGCAGGTGACCGCATTGACATTTCTTTTGCGTGGTAGCGGAGCACTGAACACCGGTGCTGCTAACCGCGACCTTGGCAGAGCCTTGCAATACAAGGAGCATTTTGCGACTTGGGTGAGAGTTTTTGCTGGCTGGAAAGTTTGGGGAGCAGTGGACAATTCGAGATTGGTCACAGCAGAAGTTTTTTTCCTTTGCCCTGATCACTAAATGATTCTTGCTGCAGTGGAAACAATTCAATCAACAGTGATGGAATCTCAGGGTGGAAGCCCAGGAGGTCAACCAGATGGTTCGCCTCAGGGAACCTTCAGTGGAGCAGACGTGGCTTTGAGGATGGTTCAGGCTGCAGAGAGTGCTGCAGCTGCAGCGACAGCGGCTCAAAACCTTTTGAGTCGACATGGAGGCGAAGAATCAAAGAGCTGGTGGAAGTTGCTACCAAAGCCGCCAGTTTTTGACCATGGAAGTAGAGAAGCTGAAATCAGCGCGTGGAGAGAACGGAGCTGGTCATTTGAGCGGACCCGAAGTTTGCTGAAGACATTCAAACAGTGCGGGCGAATCTGGACAATGTTGTGGACCCAGTGGATATTTCAGATGCAGAGAAGCAGCGCAACACTTTTTTCTACAGCATGTTTGCCTCGCTGCTGAGACAAAGGGCGCTGTTAGTGGTGCGTCAGATTCCTGGGTGCAATGGGTTGGTGGCCTATCGAACTTGGATCCAACAGAATGAACCAGTGAGTAAGAACCGCAGTATGGGTTTGCTGAATGTGATAATGAACTGGCCCACTTTTAGCAACAAAATGTCGCTGATGCAGAACGTCCTCAAGCTGGAACATGCTACTCTGAATATGAGAAGCTGGGAAGTCGTTTGAATGATGAGTTGAAAACAGCAATTCTCATCAGAAGCGTTACAGGGCAGCTAAAGGTTTGGCTTCAACTGCAGGTCAATGAGGCCACAACTTACGGCAAGGTCAGGGAGATGATTTTGCGCTATGACACCTCTACAATGCACTAGAGTGAACAGATGGTTCTTGTCGTGGATGGAGGTACAACAGGTGATGGCCCTACTCCGATGGAGATTGACCGCATAGAGAAGGGAAAAGGTATATAAAGGATGTGGAAAAGGAAAGCAGAAGGGCAAGAATGACAGCAAGGGAAAAGGCAAGGGAAAACAAAAGGTAGGAAAGAGTGGCAACGAAGGCAAACAGAAGGGCAGTGACCAGAAGGGATACAATGCCCGCAAGGGCGGTGCTGGTGACAGATCCAAAGGGAAAGGCAAGTCAGATGGCAAACAATGTTTCAATTGCGGACGGAGTGGGCACTATGCGAGAGACTGCTGGCAACAGCAGGTGCGTACAATTCCCCAGAGCTATGCTGGACACTCATCTGAAGTGAGCACAGCTCATCAACATACAGCTGCGCAGGGTTCTCCAAGTTCTTCTAGAAGTTCTTCTGCAGGAGGGAGCTTCACACAGGTGACAAGCGTTTCTCATCAAGGAGGACAAGGATATCAACAGGCTGGACAGGCGACACACCATCGAGTTGCTAGGATTGTTTCCCACATTGACGTGTGGGGTTTTTGTTTTTAGTTCTGTATCCGCTCCGCCTTCCTCCTTCCTCCCGTCCCTCCTGCCTCCTGTCTTCTCTCACACACATCATCACACTCACACACATTAACTCTCAGGCACACA
This sequence comes from Cladocopium goreaui, assembly GCA_947184155.2. NCBI lineage: Eukaryota > Dinophyceae > Suessiales > Symbiodiniaceae > Cladocopium > Cladocopium goreaui. The sequence goes on from CAMXCT020000191.1 coordinate 301,490, forward strand.
CACTCTCACTCACTCTCACTCATTCTCACTCACTCACTCACTCACTCACTCACACACACACTCACTCACTCACTCACTCACTCACTCACTCACTCACTCACTCACTCACTCTTTTGCGTGTCAGGCGCGGCACTTGGTGCTCTGCAAGGGGTCGGATGTATGCCCTGGCGTCCGTCCGGTGTCCCTTGGTCTCCGCCGCTCTGCCGGTGGCTTTTGCGTGGCAGGCGAGGGACTTGGTGCACTGCCAAGGGGTCGGATGTATGCCCTGGCGTCCCTCCGGTGTCCCTTGGTCTCCGCCGCTCTGCCGGTGGCTTTTGCGTGGCAGGCGCGGCACTTGGTGCTCTGCAAGGGGTCGGATGTACGCCCTGGCGTCCCTCCGGTGTCCCTTGGTCTCCGCCGCTCTGCCGCAGGCGTGGGACAATGTGCATTGCCAAGGGGTCGGATGTACGCCCTGGCGTCCCTCCGGTGTCCCTTACCCAGAGCCTCCAAAAGTCCTTAAATAAGGTCCGGACCTTAAATAAGGGATCTGGAGTTTGGCCAAAAATCTTGGTTTTGGAGGCCTTATTTAAGGGATCTGGGTTTTTGGCCAGATCACTTAATTAAGGTCTCTGGATCTCTTGCTTTTCATTGATATTTTTTTGATGAGGCATTGATCAAATCATGTTTGCTGTATCTTGATCTCCTTTGAGGAGATCATTGGCTCAAACCAAGTTTTCTGTGACATGCATGCCAAGAAGGTTGGCAACCACACAGGTGCTTCTGGCTTGTTTTGTTGTTCTGCAGGCTTGCAAGTTGAAGCTGCACCTTTGTCGTCATAAGGGGGAATATAAGGGGTGTAACAAGTGGTAGCCAACAAAGGGGTGGACAGATGTGTTTTTAAAAGGGTGTGTGTCTTTGGCGACCTCAAGGATCAACACCTTTCATGAAATCCTTCATGAAACTCCACTCATATGTGTTTTGTTCTGTTACCAATCATGCCAACCAACAAACAAACAATTTTAAACAAATACATGGAAAGATGTACTCCTCAGAGGAGTGATGGAGAAATATATTGAAACATGTATGGATATTAAAACGTTCCCCCTTTCATTCCTTCCATCATATATGTAGTTGTTACCTGCTATCCTGCAGCCATGCCAGGTGCAGCCCCATGCCACTATGTGCAGCATCTCCTCAGAGGAGAATATTGTCTGGATTCCCAGTGGGTTTTGGTGGCCAGCGTAGGTAGGTTGAGCTTGCGTGTTTCATGTTGCAGTGTTTCATTTTTTCCAATTGTCCATGTCCCATATACTAGAAATATTTAGGATTAATGGTATCAGAAACAAGTACTTGGTTGGAGGAGGTTGGATTGTGTAGCATTGTTGTTGGACTATATGTGGAAACTGTGCAGCTCTTTCTGGCTCCAGCCAAGCAGCGGTCGAATGCCAACACTGATGGCTTTGGGAAAGATGCTTAGGGAAGGATTCGACCCAAGTGCTCCAGCTGAGATCTATGAGAGGAAAAGTGCCTTCCTGGAAGATACTGAGGCCAGGTCTGGTTTTTGTTTGAAACAAAGTCTCATGTCTCAAGGTGTTTTTGTGCACTCCTCAGTGATGTTTACCTTGTTTGGTCCACATACATTCATTTGTGATCAGAAGCACTCCTCAGAGGAGTGATGCTCAGTGTTTTTTGCTCACATATACATTCATTTGTGTTAAAAAGCACACTCCTCAGAGGAGGCTTCCAATTTAAGAAACCCTCCTTAGAGGAGGCTTCATTCATAAAACCACCCATTCTGATTTCATGTTCTTGCGGCACAGAGGAGACTCCTGCAATTGTGCACTCTGATGGTGAAGGACAAGCAGAACCTGCCCAAGGAGAAGCACCCCAAGGAGTGGGAATGGAGATGGTGCTGGAGGAGAGGGTGGAGGAGATGGAAATGGGGGTGGTGATGGAGGAGAGGGTGGAGGAGATAGAAATAAAGGTAATGGGGATGCAGGAGATGGAGGAGATGGAGGTGAACCTCACCCAGAAGGTGAAGATGAAGACAACTCGAAGAGGATGAGGAGGAGGAAAAATAAAAAGATCCACATCTACCAGCAACCCCTGCTGGTGAGGAGAGCTCATCAGAACCAGAATGGAGGGCCAAGGGCTACTCGGCAGACGATATCATTCAAAAAAAGCATCAGAAGGACATGCGTCGGGTCACAGCCAGGTCAGCTGTGAGACTTTAGATACTGTCCAAGAAGAAATTCCACAAGAAGAGTCTGTGAAGCACATGGAGGCAGCCCTAGCTGCTGAGAAGATTCTGGAGGAAGTGGAAAGAAAGCAAAAACAAGATGCTGCTGAACTTCGCAAGCAAGAGCTTCTCAGATCTATAGAGGCCAAACTGAAGGCCGATGAGGAGGCCAATCAGAAGGCCAATGAGGAGCTGCGCCAGATGCATCGCCAATTGGAATTGCAAGAGGAGATGGCAGAGGAAGCTGCAGCCAAGGAAGCAGCAGAAGCTGGCAAAGAAAAGGAGCCAGAACTCCTGAAGGCAGTGAAGCTTGAGCCTGCAGACGAAGATTGGATTGAAGAGGTCAAAGAATTGTCCTCACTCAGAATGTGCAATCTTTGCAACACACAAAATTACCTCAGACAGGGTCTTTGCTGCAACCTGTACTGCCAGGCATTTTACATGCGTGACCCACATGCTGGGGAAAATTGACTGCCAGAGGGCAAAATGGTCGCCACATGAATGGAAACAGCACGCTATGCCTCGAATTGAGTGTGCCCAGCTTGCCAAGGCATTCGAAGATAGCATCCAGGAATATGCCCAATAGATCAGGTTAGGCAATTTCCTGCCGAAAAGAAATTCCTTATCTTAGACTTAGACAAAAAAATACCTATTAGTTTTTTTCCCTTACCTAAATTAGTTATTTTTTCTTGCCTTAACTATTCTCTTTACCTAACTTTCAACGAAAGTTTGCACGCAAACTTTCAACCCCGCCTCGCAAGTTTGCATGCAAACTTTCAACCTCCCCTCGCAAGTTTGCAGGCAAACTTTCAACCCCCCTCGCAAGTTTGAGTGTAAACTAGCACCACCAATTGCCTGCAAATGCTTGCGTGCGTGTCCAAGGGCGCAAATTTGCTTGCAAACTTTCAACCCCGCCTCGCAAGTTTTCGCGCAAACTTTCAACCCCGCCTCGCAAGTTTGCGGGCAAACTTTCAACCTCCCCTCGCAAGTTTGCATCCAAACTTTCAACCTTGTCTCGCAAGTTTGCATGCAAACTTCCAGCCCCGCCTCGCAAGTTTGCACGCAAACTTTCAACCCCACGTGCCGAATTACCTTAAAATTTGGTTTCCTTTTTACCTTAAAAATTACCTAATTAGGTAGGAAATAAGGAATTAACTATTGGGCAGGAAATTGCCTAACCTGATCTTTTGGGTGGAGAGGAGCTCCAGGAGGCCATGCTGCCCCCTCCACAAGTGGAGGGGGCAGCCCCATTCATTGATGAGCCTGTCATCATTGAAGATTTAGAGAGTGGAGAGAAGGTATGCCCTGGCGTCCCTCCGGTGTCCCTTGGTCTCCGCCGCTCTGCCGGTGGCTTTTGCGTGGCAGGTGTGGGACTTGGTGCACTGCCAATGGGTCGGATGTACGCCCTGGCGTCCCTCCGGTGTCCCTTGGTCTCCGCCGCTCTGCCGGTGGCTTTTGCGTGGCAGGCGCGGGACTTGGCGCTAGAAAGATAGAAGGATAGATAGATAGATTGACAGAATGATAGATAGGTAGATAGATAGAGAGATGGATCGATGACTAGATAGCTGTTTAGTTGGATAGCATCCGCACGTACATCACATATATAACAAACTGCCTCTTACACCCGGTACACATATCGTTAACACACTATACCAAAGTGACACACCTGTACATGCACCTACATACATACATGCATACATGCATGCATACATACATACATACATACATACCTACCTACATGCATACATGCATGCATACATTACATTACATTACATTACATTACATTACATTACATTACATACATACATACATACATACATACATACATACATACATACATACATACATACACACAAACTCACCCACCATCACCCCTCCATCACTCTCATACTTCCTCTCCCCTTCTTGCTTTTCTATGCTCAGTCTAAGTCTGGTGAAGTTGTTAACTTGTGGGGTTACCCGGTCCTATAATTGAAGACAATGCAGGCGATTTGGTTTTCGACCTAACAGCTGACTCATGTGGCAGTGGATCAGTGCGTGTGGTTCATTTTCACATTGGGGATGATGATGACAGAGATGGCAGTTGTATGAGTTTTCCAAATGGAGTGAGAGCAACCATAGCAGAAATCCCAGACGAAACAGCGCTGGAAACAATACTCCTTGACTCAGGTGCCGATGCCTCAGTTTTTCCAATGAGTTTGATGGATGCAGGAACTCCGATCAGTCCATATGGCACCAAACTATGCGATGCACAGGGCAAGTCAATTCCAATTGAAAGCATGAGACTGGTAGAAATCAGATTACCTACTTCAACTGGACGGTCAGTGGTGTTGAAGGAAAGAGTTGCAATTTCTTCGAAGGTGTCTCAACCAATTTTGTGCTTCTGGAGCAAGGTTTGGAATAGATGGAGTGGAACAAGCTCTGGTGCACAAAGGAGGCCAGGTGAACATCCCACTTCAAATGCAAAACCGAAGCATGACAGTTTCGGGACATGTGAGAGTTTTACAAGTTGCAGCTGACCGAGATTTGCCACAGATAGTGAGGATGGTTCGTGCCGAGGTGGATCAAGTGTTGATCAATAGTCCAACTGGTTGGTCAGTGAACAATGCTGGATATATCAGTGGAAGGCACTTGGGTGACAGCTTCCAGGATCCCAGTTTAGCTTTTCCTGCCCTCCAAGGTGCTCAGTTTCGTACAACACTTGTCAAGGGTGACGATGGCAGTTGGTACACCCTTGAATTGAATGAACCCATGCGCTCAATCATTCAACTGGACTCCAAATTTCATGACATGGATGGCATGCGCAGCACAATCACGCTGGTGACTGAGGGTGAGAAACTCCCAGGACTCATTGGTTTCAAGTTTGAAGGCGAAGGTGTTGGAGGTGAACAGCTCGAGTCAAAAGAGGATCCAGGCGATGAAGTTCTTGTTGCGCTTGATGATGAAATCCAAGGAATCGAAATTGCTGCTCAGGATGTTGGCATGCACGAAGGACGTGAGGTTGCTAAAGCTCATGTTGTGGTGCGCCCTGCAAAGGATGATGAGGTCTTTGTGGGTGGCATCACACTTACTGCTGAGAGCTCGTTGGCTAGTCTTCGTGCAGCATGCAATTCATATGGAATTTCAACTTCTGGCAGCAAGTTGAAGTGCTTTGGACGTTTGCTCAATCATCAAAAAGGTTTGGAGTTGCAGACCATCACACATGCTGCTCAGGATGCTTTGAATGCCGAGGTGAGGGTTCCTAATTCTCCTTCTTTGCCAGAACCACCCGGAGATGCAGTCCAAGATGCTCATAGGCTCACTCACACACCTTACCAACCATAGTGTGAGAGTTGTGTTGCTCACCGTGCGAGGGCAGACAGGCATGCCATCCAAAGATGGATCCTGCACAACAGTTTCCTTTGACTACTGCTACACGAAAGCTGGTGAAGCGAGTCAGGAGCCTGATGCTCTAGTTGCACTTGTGATGGTTGACAGCAAGACTGGATACCTTGGATGCGTTCCCATGAACAGCAAGAATCAGTTTGATTTCGCCACAAAGGAAATCATAGCCTTTTGCCAGACCTTAGGCTACGACGATGTCATGTTGAGGTGCGACAACGAGCCCAGCGTACTTCAACTTCAGAGGCTTGTGGTTCAGGCCAGAAAGCAGATGGGACTCCGAACTCAAGCTTGCACGCCATCTGCATATGAGCATGGAAACGCACTTGCAGAAAACGGGATTCAGAGAATCAGAGGTCTTGCTGGAAGCATCATGCATGGTTTACAGATGAAACTGGGAGCAACAGTGAGCACGAGTCATGCTTTGTGGACTTGGTGTATGAGGCATTCAGCTTGGGTGCTCAGCACTTACAACCCCCATCAAGGACTCACAGCCTACGAGGTGGTTATGGAAAGCCCTACACAGGCCAGATTTGTGAGTATGGTGAACCAGTACTTGGCTTTGCAAAATCACCCATGAAAGGCAACCCACGTTGGCACATGATGTTGTTCTTGGGTAAGGTTGAAGGACAGGACGGCTTTGTTCAATGGGACTTCACTGATCCTCACGCGCTCAGTACGAAGGGTTCGAACAAACTGGACTTCACATATGGCTTTCTACAAAGGGTTCAACTTGTACTCATGGCAATACAAAGTTTGGTTTTGGTGGAAGAGTGGCTCCTACGAAACGTAGGGTGACTCCAAAGGCCGTGAGTTTTACACCACCGGTTGGGATCATTGAGCCCAGCAAGCTTGTGGATGAAGATGCGGAGGCCGTGAAACAGACGGCCATTGAGGAGAAACAGGAGGAGAACGAGTTGCAAAGGATGTCAACTTTTGACAAGCCAGGTGAGATTCAGCGCGATGTTGAGTTTGGTGGAGGTTGCAGAACCTTTGACAGATGCAGTGGTTTGTCAGCCAGTGGTTGAAGGCCCAGCAGCAGTTGCGTCTGGTGGCAGTGCAGGTTCATCAGCTGCACCAAGCATTTTGCCTTCAAGTCCTCTGGCAGCACCTTTGCAGACAAGGTATGGGTTGGATGTTCCGGCCACTCCGCAACAAGCTGCAGATCAGACAGGTCCCGGTAGCTCACGAAACTCTCCTACTACCAGGGCACATGCAGTTGAGACCGAAGGTAGTGAGCCAAAGAGGTTCAAGTCTGAGGAACACAAGAAACAGCGAATCAACAGCTTGATAGAAGAGCGAGAAGCAATGATCAGAACGGTGCAGTTGGCTCTGAAAGCTATCATACTCTGGACTCCTATGATGCTGAATTCCAGGAGGATGATGTTACAAATGGAGATGATGTTTGGTTTGGGGAGGATGAGATCCATTTAGCTGGTGTTACAGAGCAACTCTGGAGCGACCACGACTTGGGTCAACAACCACCACAACCTGCTGCTGAGATTGATCGCCTTGGAGATGAAGTGGAGATTCAACGCCTTCTTGAGATGCAAGTCTTGGTGGAGCCTAGCAAGCATGATGGCCAGGCTCATGGACGCCTGACGACAAAATTCGTCAGGGACTGGCGCAAAAATGTTTTTGTTGGAGAGGGCGATTCAAGAGAAAGATGGATGCGACGCAGCAGACTGGTTGCCAGAGAGTATGCGGTGACAAAAAGAGATGATACGTTTTCACCAGCAACAGGGGCACACACGTCAAACTTGTTGCCTCTACTCTACGCGGAGCGCAAAGCAGAGGCACATGGCCATGAGAATCACCAGCAACAGGGGCACACACGTCAAACTTGTTGCCTCTACTCTACTTTTATGAAAAACCGAGCCAGCTACACATTGGAAATTGTTAAAATATTTTTTTTTTCATTTTTTTATCGTTTTGGTTATCATTTTATTTATCATTTTTTTCATTTATGTTTTCATTCATGTTTTTTATCATTTTATTTTTCATTTTTTTTATCATGTTTTATCATTTTTTTATCATTTTTTTATCATTTTATTTTTCATTTTTTTTTCGTTTTTTTTTCATTTTTTTTCATTTTTTTTCATTTTTTTATCATTTTTCATCATTTTTGCTTCCAGTGGTGCAAAAATTTTCCGAAAAATGAAAAATTGCAATTTTCCTCTCGTTGTTTTCATTTTTTATCATTTTTTTAATCATTTTTTTATCATTTTTGCTTCCAGTGGTGGAATTGATGAAAAATGATGGAAAATGATAAAAAAATGATAAAAAAAAATAAAAAAAAAAATGAAAAAAATGAAAAAAAAACTCGAGGAAAATTGCAATTTTCCAAAAAATGAAAAATTACAATTTTCCTCGTTTTTTTCATTTTTTTTTCATTTTTTTTTCGTTTTTTTTTCGTCTTTTTTTTCATTTTTTTTTCATTTTTTTATCATTTTTCATCATTTTTGCTTCCAGTGGTGCAAAAATTTTCCGAAAAATAAAAATTGCAATTTTCCTCGAGTTTTTTTCATTTTTTTATCATTTTTTTTATCATTTTTTTATCATTTTTGCTTCCAGTGGTGGAATTGATGAAAAATGATGAAGAATGATGGAAAATGATAAAAAAATGATAAAAAAATGAAAAAAAATGAAAAACAAATTTAAAAAAAATGAAAAAAACTCGAGGAAAATTGCAATTTTTCATTTTTTGGAAAATTGCAATTTTCCTCGTTTTTTTCATTTTTTTTTCATTTTTTTTCATTTTTTTTATCATTTTTTTATCATTTTCCATCATTTTTCATCATTTTTCATCAATTTTTCATCAATTCCACCACTGGAAGCAAAAATGATAAAAAAATGATAAAAAAAATGAAAAAAACTCGAGGAAAATTGCATTTTTTTATTTTTCGGAAAAATTTTGCACCACTGGAAGCAAAAATGATGAACAATGATAAAAAATGAAAAAAAAATGAAAAAAAATGAAAAAAAAATGAAAAAAAACGAAAAAAAATGAAAAAAAATGAAAAAAACTCGAGGAAAATTGCAATTTTTCATTTTTTGGAAAATTGCAATTTTCCTCGTTGTTTTTATTTTTTTTTCATTTTTTTTTCATTTTTTTTTCATTTTTTTATCATTTTTTTTATCATTTTCCATCATTTTTCATCATTTTTCATCATTTTTCATCAATTCCACCACTGGAAGCAAAAATGATAAAAAAATGATAAAAACTCGAGGAAAATTGCAATTTTTTATTTTTCGGAAAATTTTTGCACCACTGGAAGCAAAAATGATGAAAAATGATAAAAAAATGAAAAAAATGAAAAAAAAATAAAAAAAAATGAAAAAAAACGAAAAAACACATGATAAAAAAATGAAAAATAAAATGATAAAAAATGATAAAAAATGAAAAATAAAATGAAAAAAATGAATGAAAACATAAATGAAAAAAAAAAATGATAAATAAAATGATAACCAAAACGATAAAAAAATGAAAAAAAAATATTTTGACCTGGCCCAGTCTGTGGCTGCAAGTTTTTCATAACTCTACTTGGAGCGCAAAGCAGAGGCACATGGCCATGAGAATGGGTACAAGCAGGTGCTTGCAAGCCTTGACATCAAAGATGCTTTCCTCCAGGTGCCTCAAGCCGAACCGACAGTGGTGGCCCTACAAGGACAGCCTTTCATCATCCTGAAGAACCTTCCTGGACAACGCCAGGGATCAAGTGCATTGTACTGATATTTTAGAAGATTTTTGGAAGACAGCATGCAGTTCAGTTTTTGTCCAGAGCAACCATGTTTGGCACGTCTAGAAGGAGGAGCAGTTTTGATGCATGTTCATGATTTGCTGGTTTGTGGTGACCGCGAATTTTTCCATGAAACGTTTTTCAAGAAGGCCCAGGAGAAGTTTCAAGTTAGCTTCACAGAGCTTGGTGGCGTTGGTACCAGCATCAGTTTCCTCAAGAAGCGCATGACACAACTGGAGGACGGAATCCTAGTCACTCCAGGGATTTCTTCTGAGAAGATTGTAGAAGCATGTGAGCAAAGCTTCGGTGCAGTACGTGCGCAACTGGTGCCATGTGACAACTCAATACAGTTGGAGGATGTCTCACAGCCACTGAAACCTGAAGATACGAGCAACTACAGATCAATTGTGGGGATGGCCTCGTATTTGGGGCGCGACAGACCAGACCTGATTTTTACAATCAAAGAACTTGCTGGAAAGATGAGTCGCCCACTTTGGTCTCCCTGCAACACTTGAAGAAGTTTGTTGGCTACATTTGGCTACTTGAAGCAAACTGGAAATGTGGGAATCAAGCTGAGCTATCCTTTGCCTGGACAGGGAAAACACAAGATGTCATCGGAGAAAACCTGGATACTTGAGAGCTACTCAGATGCGGATTGTGCTGGCAACAAGTCTCATCGAAAATCCACATCCTGTGGAGCGCATTACCTCAACAACAACTTCTTGTACGCAAGCTCTCAAACTCAAAGGGTAATCTCCTTGAGCTCCTGCGAATCCGAACTTCACAGTATAGTTGCTGCTATGGCGGCTGCAATTTTTGCGAGACGCTGTTTGGAATTCCGTTTAGGAGCCACTATACTTCAGGTGCACTACACTGACAGCAGCTCGGCACGGCAGTTGGAGTCGAGACAGGTCATCTCTCAGGGGAAATTTTGTGTGTTCAAAACAAGATCTACAACGAGGAGGTGCAGATGACTCAGATCCCAACAACCTTTTAACTCTGGAGATATAGGGACAAAACCGTTTGCCAAAAGACGGTTGCTGGCGTTGATGTGGGAGGTTGGCATGATCTATGACGACAACCACGAACCTGTTGGCGAGTTGGAACACGCCGAGATCACCGAGCGGGCAAGACTGGGAAAAGATCTTACAAAGATCAGCAAGGCAATTCTCCAAGTGACTATGTTACTGTTAATGGGCCTTGGGCCAACACAAGCAGTTGCACAGGAGGAGATGTGCCATGCTGAGGAGAGACAACAATCAAACGACAGCTTTTGGATGTTTTTCTTGGTGGCAGCGTTGTTTTTGACTTGGCTGGTTTTCATAGGGATTGCAGTTTGGTTTTGGAAGCGACTGGACCGCAGAATCTACTGGAATGAAGTTCAGCAAGCTGAAACAGATACCCTTTTGGGAAGCCACCGAGATCAGTTGTCAGACCTTCAGAGACACGTTAGAAGAGTTGACAACGATCTTAGAGCACAAGTTCATCAAAACAATATCGAGGGGAGTGTCTTAGAGGACTTAATCACAACAACTCACTACGGCTTGGTGGAGATAGGAGGGTTCGTGCGTTTCAGCGAACTTACTGCCCAACAACGTCAGTCAATGTTGGCCCAAGAGAGAGCCAATCAAGTTTTGTTTGACATGCGAAGGAGGAGCCCAGATGATACAGATGAAACAACGAGAGCTGGTGGAACTGGAACAGGTGGCAGACCAGGTTCTTCAACAGCAGGAAACCCACCTCCAGCGTCAGCAGAAACTGGAGGTGACCATGAAATGGAAGATGGAGAAGAGGAAGGAAATACAGATGATGAGATGGGAGATGGAGGTGAAGCTGATACAGTTCCACCCGATGGTGATCAGCTAGCAAGGCTGCTGTGCAATTTGAGAAGGCTCATCAACGAAGCCTTGTCATCAGAGAGGTTCGAGGACGCCTCAGAACTTCAGCCTGCAGTGATGGCAACACTGTCGGCATGCAGCCGAAACACTGGCTTGGATATGGAGCTGGTGACAACGGGCAGAAACTGCTTTCAGAGATTGTATCGCAGGGCCCGCAACCGAGGCTCAGAAGGGCTTGCTGCGACTTTTCGACTTTATGCAGATGACTTTCAAAGGCTGCTTGTTTGAAAGAATTCAAGGTTTTTTTCTGGTGGATGGTTTGGCAGTGAGAGAATTGCCCAATGGTCCAATGGAAGGGATACCGGGCAATCCCAGAACCCGGAGTGTTTTGCGTGGAAAATCCCAAATGGGGAAAGTTTCAATTCCAATCTGTCGAGCTGAAGCTCAAAAGAATTGAGGAGGAGTGCAAACATTTTACAGTCATGCTCACAGGTTGGATGACACGCACAAATCGAGAAGAGTACATGACATGAACAGTTGGACATTTGGTGAAAATCACCGATGCATTCAGGCCCAAAGTGCGTAGTGAAAAAGGCAGGTGTCCGCATTGCCATTTCTTTTGCAGAAACATGATAATGTTTGCAGCTGATTAGTGTGAGGGCCCCCCCCAAACAATTTGAGTATACTCTATATCTCGCACTTTTTTTTGCCCCCCCAACATTTTTTTGATTAATCAACTTAAGTAAGGGTTTCAATTTAATTTGAATTTATCTTCATCTGGTTTCAATTTACTTTTAATCGATTTCAATTTACTTTTAATTGATTTCAATTTATTTTTAATTGATTTCAATTTAATGCCAACATCGTATTAATAACCCCCCTCCCCCCCAAACATTAAGAGCATCAAAAAAAGTTTAGGCCAAACATTCGGGTTCCTGGAAATTTTCAGACCTATGTGGCGCCCAACAAATTGCCTAATTGAAAACGAATACATAAAGTGAACTTTCTTGGAACTTTAGCATTAACAAATTAATTGCCTAATTGAAAACGAATACATAAAGTGAACTTTCTTGGAACTTTAGTATTCACAAATGAATTGCCTAATTGAAAACGAATACATAAAGTGAACTTTCTTGGAACTTTACTATTCACAAATGAATTGCCTAATTGAAAACGAATACATAAAGTGAACTTTCTTGGAACTTTAGTATTCACAAATGAATTGCCAAACTGAAAACGAATACATATAGTGAACTTTCTTGGAACTTTAGTATTCACAAATGAATTGCCTAATTGAAAACGAATACATAAAGTGAACTTTCTTGGAAGTTTAGAATTCACAAATGAATTGCCTAATTGAAAACGAATACATAAAGTGAACTTTCTTGGAACTTCAGTATTCGCAAATGAATTGCCTAATTGAAAACGAATACATAAAGTGAACTTTCTTGGAACTTCAGTATTCACAAATGAATTGCCTAATTGAAAACGAAAACATAAAGTGAACTTTCTTGGAACTTGAGTATTCACAAATGAATTGCCTAATTGAAAACGAATACATAAAGTGAACTTTCTTGGAACTTTAGTATTCACAAATGAATTGCCTAATTGAAAACGAATCCATAAAGTGAACTTTCTTGGAACCTTAGTATTCACAAATGAATTGCCTAATTGAAAACGAATACGTAAAGTGAACTTTCTTGGAACTATAGTATTCACAAATTAATTGCCTAATTGAAAACGAATACGTGAAGTGAACTTTCTTGGAACTTCTAGTGTTCACAAACGAATTGCCTAATTGAAAACGAATACATAAAGTGAACTTTCTTGGAACTTTAGTATTCACAAATGAATTGCCTAATTGAAAACGAATACATAAAGTGAACTTTCTTGGAACTTTAGTATTCACAAATGAATTGCCAAACTGAAAACGAATACATATAGTGAACTTTCTTGAATTGCCTAATTGAAAACAAAAACATAAACTGAACTTTCTTGGAACTTTAGTATTCACAAATGAATTGCCTAATTGAAAACGAATACATAAAGTGAACCTTCTTGGAAGTTTAGAATTCACAAATGAATTGCCTAATTGAAAACGAATACATAAAGTGAACTTTCTTGGAACTTTAGTATTCACAAATGAATTGCCTAATTGAAAACGAATACGTAAAGTGAACTTTCTTGGAACTTTAGTATTCACAAATGAATTGCCTAATTGAAAACGAATACATGAAGTGAACTTTCTTGGAACTTCTAGTGTTCACAAACGAATTGCCTAATTGAAAACGAATACATAAAGTAAACTTTCTTGGAACTTTAGTATTCAACCATCAAAATTTTGATTAGGCCCCTGAAATCCAAATACTTTATTTAGGGGTGCGCAAACATACATTATTATTTTGGTGTCAGGGGTCTTCAGGGTCACCCCCTTTGCACGATTGTTTTTTGTTGCATTTTTAAAAGGGGTTTAGTAAGGAAATCGGCCATTTGAGCCTTGTTGATTGTTCTCAACCCCAGAACTTTTCATGCAAGATTTGGAGTTTGGAGTTTACTGCTTCCAGCTCAAAGAGTCTTGAGGGCTTCAGAAAGGGTTTGAGAGTGGGTTCAAATAGGAAAGAAATTGTTTCACAGGTGGATTTTGATGTCAAGGGTGCACAAATATTTCAGAATACTTCATTTAGGGGGTGTCCAAACTGACACATTATTTTGATGTCAAGGGTGCACCAATATTTCAGAATACTTTATTTCGGGAAGTGCAAACATTCATGATATTTCATTATTATTTTGATGTTAAGGGTTGATTTTTTATTATTCATTTTAGCATTCACAAATGAATTGCCTAATTGAAAACGAATACATAAAAGGGAGCTTTCTTTCCATTTTAGTATTCACAAATGAATTGCCTAATTGAAAACGAATACATAAAGGGAAAAAGACGGAGAAAAAAAAACGGAAAAAACAACTTTAGTATTCACAAATGAATTGCCTAATTGAAAACGAATACATAAAGGGAGAAAAAAAGCAGATAAAAAAAGCTAAACATATACATGTACATAGCACTGTACACCCCTCCATGTTGTCATGTTGTGTCTTGTCTTTTGTACTGCTGTACTTCAATTTGTAAAGCGACTGAATATTTTGGCTCAAGATAAAACAAGCAGCTTTGTGCTTCAGTTCATTGGGTGCTATCCTGGGAGGTTGTGGGATACGTACTCAACAGGTTAACAGCCTCAGTTCATATATCCGGATAATCTTACGCTCACATAGGTCCTGAGCCACACCTTGTGTTCGTAAGACATCCACCAACACACTTCTCCCTGACCCTTGATAACTGCCGGTATCGAATTGCACCAGCCTCTTGCCAATTCAGGTGATTAGTGCATTGCAGCAAGCTCGTGTCCATCGAACAAGGACTCGTGCGGGAGTGTTTGCACTGACCAGGGTGCATCCTCCCAGTTGTTGAAACCAATTTCCATATTAAGTACTTTGTTGAGCCCATTGCAGTAGGCTTTGTTGTGCTCCTTAGTTCAATCGAATCGTTAGTGAATCTTTGCATTGATCGGAGTCCCTGATTCGCAGTCAAACCCCGATCGCATCGATTTGTCAGTCAAAGACCTAATATCATCTAAGGAACTTAGTCGGCATTTTGCTGTGACCTCCCCGTTTTGCTAAGCAATTGCAGGGTGAGAACCTAAGTCCATTTCCAATTGTACGGCATTTGTGGTTCGAGACAAGGTTTAGCTCAACCACTTTCTTGCTTGAAGATTTGCGGTGCTACTGTACATGGACAGAAGGGCACGTTCAAGATCTGGTTCAGAAGAGCGTGAGGTGTTGCAGAATCGGTTTCGTAAGATCAGAAAGGAGAAGAGGTCGGGTGTTAGCTTCAAAAGAAGATATCGTTCTGCCTGCCTTAAGCTCTTGACTTACTTCATCCGTGTGTTGACAGCCCAAACTGAACATCCAGATTACGACCCTTACGATCCGCATAGTTTGTACTTGGAACGCCGTAAGCTTCAAGCAGAGGAACAATTGAAACGGGTTGAGGACTATCAGCTTCCGCGAAGGGATCAGCCACTTTTAGCGAGGCTTGAGCCTGTTCCTGATTCTCAAGGCAAAAATTCTGGGTACTATTCGGAAGATTCGTTTGTTGCAGAGACAGTTGCCATCAGTGACGAGGAGTCGGAGACAGAAATTCAGTGTCCGTTCTCTGAACCACGCTTCATCGAGATCTTTCATCGATTGGTCCGGGAAGGAAAGATCAAGAAGGGAAAGGTTGTGCAAGAGCCATACGTTCCCGTTGTTCCTGACCTTCCAGATCGTTTGAGAGGACCATCGCGTGTATCTTCGTCAGGTGCATCTTCATCTGTTCTTCAATCGAAGCCGAAAGCAACTTCAAGCGTACCGCCTGCAATTGTTCTTCAACCTAAGCCGAAAACAACTCCAGGTGTGTCATCATCCGTTCGTCGTACTTCAGCCGCTCAAGCAACAACAACAACAACAGGCGGTGTTGGGGTACCAGAACCTTTGAATCCCCCCACTGGTGTGCGTGTGAATCATCAGCAAGTGAGGAACTTGGGATTTCGCATCAGCAATCTTCCAACGTTCAAATACTAAGAGCAATTGATCTTTTCGGTGGATTGGCATCAGGTGTTGGACACAGTGAGATTTCCAAAGGAGACTCTAAGGACTGACACTTATCGCATCTTGCCGGAGGTTCAGGATTCACTTCAACAGTTGCATGATCAGTTTCCAGGGTGCTTGATTGTCATCAACAGTTATTGCTGTTCTGAATACTACAGGAAGGGCGTAGCTTCAATCAATCATCCTTTGGTGGCACATACAATCACAACAGAGGACCGGGTCACGGAAAAAGGCAAGTTTTCAGCTTTGACTCAGATTGCTGACAAGTCTTGCATCTTGGTGCACTTTGACGACAGCGCAGACGTTGTGAAGGAGTGGAGGGACCTGACTGCGGGGTTCAACAATCAGTTGGGAATTTTTGGGATCAAGGTTCCAAGGCATTGGAAGACGCAGAGGGCTGTGACAGGAGTGAGCTGGTATCAGAACATTTTGGACGCGATCCAGGACGTCTGTGCCAAGTACCGTGTCAAAGAGAGCCGGTAATTCTGCTTATCCTTTGTATCCTCCACCGAATTTTCACTTGTGAGTCCTTGCTAAGCTTGTCGAATCCGAGTGTCTTCCTAAGTATCACATCGCAAACTCGAAAATCGAGCGCTATAAAGTGAGTGTTTGCGCTGACCAGGGGGCATCCTCACATCAACAAATAATTAACATTGGTTTCTTGGTTTTGAACCCTCTTTGATTTGTAAAACAATTCTTAGGGTCCGGCATTTTGCTAAGTTGAGTTCATACCTTGAAAGAGCATATAACATGCCACAATTCAGTGAGATATCCTCATCCATGGTTCCAGGAACAGAGAGTCCCGAGACTTCCCTTCAGGTTTCGTCCACATCACCCGAGATTTGTGATGAACCATCTAGGAGCAAAGCCCTTAGTGTTAGGAAGATTGGTAAACCTGCAAGTCGCTCATCTAGCAGTTCCAGTCGTGCCTCATTACCACCATCAGGTGTCCAATGGGGTAGTTCCACCGGGGATGCATCTCATCGGGGACTAGGATCATTTCCAAAATCTGTTTCAATGAATCGCATGGATGTACAAATGGATGTTCAAATGGAAGGTGACAATTTTGATCAAAGATCAGAACATGTCGAACAGACTTATAATGATCATCGCACTCAACAGCAGCTGAACGTTTTGAGTGTTGGTGTTAATCCTGCAGTTGCACATGCTCGTGAATCCCAAGTTCGTGCAGAAGCTTACAATGCGGTTGCCCAATACCATCATCAATCTCAAGAAGCTCAAAGGGTTGCAGAGGTTAGTGTGATGGGTGCCGAACACAGGGTATCGCAAATTCACTCAGAAGCTTCAGCCCATGTAGCACAGTTGAATGCGAAGCACCAAGAAGAGATTTCTAGGATCCCCCATTTGGCAAACTTAGCACATGGAGAATTGGGTTTGAAATTACAGCAATCGGAACAATACAGCCAGACTTTGCTTGAGAAGTTGGAATCCCAACAAAATGAATTGGCTGAACAAAGGGATCGGTTTCAAGAAATGTAAGCAATGGTCATGTCATTGCAACATCAGTTGACCATAGTCCATCATCAATCAAGTCCACCAATCGTTCCCCAAAATGGCACGGATCAATCAGACTTGATGGATTGCATTTCGGTATTGAGAAATGAGGTACGGCAGCTGAAAGAGGATAACCAACAAAGGAAATCCTTGATGCAGAGTTCATCACAATTTGCCATGCCTAGTCAATATAACATTGCCACCCCAGTCATCCCAGTCAGCCAGAACTCAGAACCAGTTTCCAGCAGGGTCGCCGTTTATTACCCCTCATGCATCGGTCCATGCAACATCACCGTATGTTTCGCCAAACCAATCCGCATGTGCAGGGTATGTTCCACTAGATCTCATGAACATGTCGCCGAAGAGACCTCGGCCGCCAGGACAGCCGGGAACTCCATCATCATCCACATCATCCAGATCTAGTGACCTAGGCAAAGGAAAGGGGGGTAATACTCCACCTAGTACTCATGATCCATCATGGCCTAGTAATCCAGGTGATGGCAGTGGGGTTGGAGGAAGCCCAATAGCTCGTAGGCAAGATGGTCTTCGGTCGGTTGGTGCAGGTTCTGCAAGTATCAATGATGAGTCGTCCATTTATCAAACAAAAGATCTTCAATCAGTGTCAGTGCCAACACTCCCCAACGATGCCGCACAGTTCTGTGGTTGGCGCAACTCCTTTCTTACCAAAGCCGCCTCAATTGACAAGACGGGTGAGAATCGTATCATGACTTGGTTGCTGGAATCCTTTTCAGCAAATGTTTCAGTAGAGTACTTAGAGCAGACTTCTCTGGAAATGTCTCGTCTTGATGCATACCTTGCCAGTCAGTTGATGGAGCCCAAACATCTCCGAGGGGAGTTGGGTTTGCAATTCCAGGCTTATGCTGAGAAAGAGCAGTTGCGGGGTAGGGCACCATTAGGAAGGTTTTGCTCAACATGGTAGCCAGGAGATTCTTCTTAGATTTGAGCCGTGGAGCTAATCTGACACAGCAAAGCTTGTTGGAGCTCGACATCAGTTCATATACTTATGAAGGCCTTCGCACTTTTGTTGATCGCATTGAGTCCGTTCTCAATTCAATCCCTCCTGATTTGCAGCCATCAGAGTTGACACGCTATACATGGTTGTACTCACGGTTAAAGAAAGTAAGACTGATGCAGAGACACATTGACAGAATCAAAGATTCCAAACAAACGTCTCACGTCAGGTGTTGGGATTGGCTTTTCAACAAACTGAAAACCACATTGTTGGAAATGAAAGTGGACCAAAACGAAGAGTCAATCAGAACGGCATTGCAAACACAGGCAAAGACCAAGACAAAGTCAAAAGGTACTGTTGCACAAGCAGGTGAGGATGAGGATGCTACAGCAAGTGCTGCAGCAGCCAAGGCAAAGCCGAAGGCAAAACCAAAACCAAAACCTGCAACCAACCCAAAGGGTTCTTCCAAAGGAAGAGAAGATGGCCCAAGTGCTCCGGCAAAGCCGGATTCCAAAGGAAAAGGCACTGGTAAAGGAGCTGCAAAAGCGAAGGCAAAGCCCAAGCCAAATACACAAAGTGTTCCATGCATTTTCTGGCCTAAAAGAACTTGTAATAGAGGAAGTGAATGTCCATTTTCTCATGATCCTAAGGCTGCGCCAAAGGCGTCAGCCGCTGCCGCGAAAGGTGCACCAACAACAAACCCAAAGGGTGGAGCATCAGGGGGGTCAGCAGGTTCCAATGCAGCTTCTAAGGCCACTGTCGCCGCAGTTGTTGCGTCGTCGTTGTCAAAGGCATCGGCATCGGAGGTTCGATCAGAGAGCTCATGGTCAACTTCCATCTTCGAGAGGTTTAAGCATACTGTTGTAGCTTGTGCTAGACCATTCCGGTCATTCTTCAAGTGCTTTGCTGCCTTGACATGTTTGACCAACCCCGTGCAGCAATTCCATGGTAGTACCTCGGTGTTTGCTCCCTCGGGAGCATCCCAAGGTTTGCCTGCCGTTTTGTCGTACCAACACGCTATGATAGCGCAACATGCTGAAAGGGGTGTGTATGAAATATCTTGGATAGCCGACTCCGGAGCAGGCCGTGACCTAGCATCCATGAAAGCTTTTCAGGATCAGGGCATCCCAAGTCAAAGTTTGAATCAGTTTCTGCAAAGCACTCAAAACGTCAAGTTTGAAACTGGTAATGGATGTGTTAACAGCAATACATCGATCAATGCAAACGGTAGCAAGTTCGGTGGTGCCTCATTCCATGTCATGCAGTCCTGTCCTTTGGTGAGGTCGTTAGGACAGATTGTAGGGTCAGGCAAACCGTTTGTGTGGCTTCCAGGCCAGCTGCCTTTCTTTGGATTAGATGTTAACGCAGTTCAGCTTGCAGCAGATTCAGAAAGGTTGTTTGTGGCCGACAAAGTCGATGACCACGTTCCAATTTTCTCTGAAACCATGCAATTCGAGGCACCATATTCTTTTGGACTTCCTGCTGTTGATGCAGCGCATGGAGATAGACCGCCCGTTGAAGAGCCTCAACCACCTGAGGTTCCTATCATTTCCTATCGTTGATGATCCTGGTGGTGATGCAGACTCTGAAGACGGGGACCTAGAACCAAAAGATAGGTATACCAGACTTTTGCAAGATGCTGCATCGATTGAACACAAAAGGTTGCACATTCCTAAGAATCCCACATGTGAAGTATGTCAAAGGAGTCGTATGTACCGTATAGGCGGACTAACTCAAAGAGACATGATCCGCTTGAGTCGAGACCCATGCTTCCAGAAGTTACTGCTTTTGGCGAACGGTTGGCATGTGATTTCATCATTGTCTCGAAGTCCAGGACCGAAGGTCGAGACAATGTTGTCCTTGTTGTCCGCGATGAATTCAGTGGTTTTGTCCGAGCATTTCCGCTTGGATCCAGAAGCAGTGAGAACATCAATAAGCATCTTTTGGCATTTTTAGGACCGAGTTATCATAAGCAACCGTCCATTATGGTTAAGAGTGATCGAGCACATGAATTTCAGGCATCATGTTCACAGCTTGGATTTCAACACGAGCCAACACTCGAGAACCGCTGGCGCCACAATGCCAGGTTGGAGAGGGAGTTGAGAACAATAGAAGAAATCACTCGGGCTGTTCACTTACAAGCAGGTTTCCACATGTTTCAGGACCTCTGGACATTGTCAGTGTCGCATGCAGCATTCATGATCTCATGCTTCCATAAGACACCAGATTCTGAAGTGACCAGATTGGAACTTGCGACAGGCAAACCTTGGACGGGCAGGGATATCCTCTTGGGTCAGCTTGTTTACGTTCGTGATTTGAATCAGCAGAAGTTCCAAGCAAATGCCAAACCCGCAATCTTTGCGGGCTATCGACTCGATACGGGACCGCACTTCAAAGGAGTGCACTTGGTGTTGGATTATAAATCCCTTCAAGATAAGACTCCAGGCTATAATATGCCCCTTAGCGTTCCTTTTGAAGAGGTTTTCATTCCGGAGGGTGACCCAATCATGCCTTTGACCACAGCTTCACAAGCAGCACTGGCTGAGTTTGGTGGTTTGAAATTGGAAGGTGTTCCAAACATTGATGTCCCATTTTCATCGCTGCCATCTAGTGCGACACCTAGAGAACGGAATGAGTACATAACCTTAGATAGATTGATTCGATACGGTGCTTCACCTGGTTGTAAGGCTTGCGAGAATGCTGGAGGAGTTCATAGTGCTGCATGCAAAGCAAGATTCACTGGTTTGATTCGTGCAGACAAAATTGCAGCCAAAGGGAGACAGCGATCGCCCTTGAGTCCAGCTGTTTCGATGCCTCCAACACCTGCATTGCCCCCTTCATCCATTGCTCCAATGACGCCATCGCTGCCGCCGGTCTTGGTAGAAGAAGCAGGTGAGGATGTTACGGAAAGGGTAGACCCATCCAGTTTGCCATTCAGTGCAGGTATACCACCAGGTACAGAAGAGGCCATGATCGGAAAGGTCAATCAAGATGTTGATGCAGCATTCATTGAAGAAAATCTTGCTAGAGGTAAGGCGAGAAGGTTGCATGAGCTGAAAGGCAAAGACTTCCTTTTCGAATATGCATGTTCAGATGATTCTATCATTGGTCAAAGGGCAGAGCAACTTGACATCAAAGTTGTACGGTTGACAAGATCCTTGCTAGACCTTGAGAAACCAAGTGACGTCGAACAAGCCATTGGCCAACTCGAGCAGATGCCAGGCGCGGATGTCTACGTCTCACTGACATGCACATACTATTCGCCACTCCAGCATTTGAATGTTGCAATTCATGGGAACGAATATAGGAAGAAATTAAAACAATCCAGAAGGAAGACCATCAAAATGTTGAACTTAGCCGTCAAATTCTTGGAAGTTGCAATCAAGAACCACGGTCGTATTGCAGTCGAATGGCCAAGGAGCAGTGGGCTCTGGGAAATACAGGAATGGATCGCCTTCATGAACAAACACAATCTCAAGTATGTTCATTTTGATGGGTGCTCACTAGGTCTAAAAGGACGAGAGCAGAAATACCTGAAGAAGCCTTGGTGTATTGCTACGAATGATCTTAGGATCATGCAGTACTTTGGTCAGCATCAGTGTCCAGGGAATCATGAGCACGAGCCGACACAAGGCACCAATGCCACGGCTTCAGCTTACTACACACCACAGTTTGCTGAGGTTTTGTGTGAAGCATTGTATCCACGACAGTCTTTCAAGTTTGTTCCAAATGTGTCTGAATCGTCTAGTGCATTTGTGACCAGGAACTTGTCTCTCTCAGAGTGGCTTCAGGATCCAAAGGGTCTACAAGCTGTGCTTGATGAAGCAAAAGGTTTGCGAGGTAATAAGACATGGGATGACGAGTCAGTCACTGTGCTGGGGAACTTGAAATCCCAAGCCAAAGAACTTGGAATCACTGTTCACATTGCTTCATTGCACACCCTCTGCGGGGTAAAGCATTGGGAACAACCCATCGAGCAACACAAATATAAAGGTAGAATAGTATATAGAGGTGATTTGATCAGAAATGAATCAGATGAGTTGGTGTTGTATGCAGACACAGCAACCACCCCAACTGCCTTGGTTGCACTCAACCTCGCTTTGTTCTTCGGGACATGCGAGAACAACTCCATCTCTTTGTCGGATGCAGTGCAGGCATTCCTTCAAGCGCCTTGAAGAAGAAACTTGGGTCCTGGTACCGTTTGAACTTTGGTTAGACAGTTGGAAAGCCACATATCCTCGAGGTACCAAGTTGGTTGTAAGATTGTTGAAATCACTATACGGTCATCCGTTGGCTGGAAAGTTGTGGCAATCTTACCTTTCAGAAAGGTTGGCAAAATTAGGAGGTGTTGAAAGCGAATTATATCCATCCATTTGGTTCTTTCGTCGCAATGGACACACTCTTTTGTTGAACATCTATGTTGATGATCTGACCTTGTGTGGAAGATCTCATCTTCATAGTTCTTTCTGGAAAGAACTTAGGGAGCATGTCAAGCTAGATCCCGAGGTTTACATCAGCGAACAAGGATCCTTGATTTTGGGTAGAACGCATAAACTTTTCAAAAAGGAAAACGGAGCAGAGTTACACTTTGAAATGACTTCATATGCTCAGAGCATTGTCCAATTCTACTGTGAGCTCTGCGGAATCGCAGAATCTTCCTTCAAAGCTGTGCCGTCCCCAGCACTACCTGAATCCAACATGAGTGACGAAGAAGCTGACGAGCAGGGTTGGCTTCACAAAGACGCAGCCAAAGCCTTAATGAGGTTGCTGTGGCTGAGTCGTCTGTCACGACCAGACATTTCCTTCATTGTATGCCGATTAGCTGCCAATGTATCTAGATGGAGCCGTTGGGATGATCGACAGCTGCATAGACTAGTAAGTTACATACATCACACACATACATACAGGTGTTGTGGCAATGTCTCTTATAGCCATGGTCCCGTTGTGCGAGCCTACAGCGATGCAGACTTCGCATCATGCCCATTCGCATCATGCCCATGGACGGCCAAATCTACGAGCGGCATTGTTATTGGCGTGCAAACCGGAGAGGCATTTTTCCCTTTGTTTTGGCAATCCAAAAAGCAGAGCTCAGTGGCGAGAAGCACTTCTGAGTCTGAATCAATCGCTCTTGCTGCAACTCTATTCGGGGAAACTTTGCACATACAGGAAATGTTGCAACATTTATTCGAAGTCTCAGTTCCAGTAGCACTTGAACAAGACAACGAGGCGGTTATCCGAATCGTACAGAACAAGTCCTCAGTGAAGTTAAGACATTGCAATCGCGTACATCGGGTAAACATTGCATCGATCAGCGACCTGCTCGAAAAGGAGGACAGTTTGGATTTTCGCTATTGCCATACGAAGCAACAACTGGCAAATGTTCTGACCAAGATACTACCTCCAATCCAATGGAGCGAAGCGCTGGACCAACTTTGCGTGAGAGACTTCGGATGACCTACGGTAGTTTATTTTGAAATAGCACTGCATCTCTTTTACAGTGCCAGGAATTGCATCAAGGGCCAACATGTTCAGCGTGAGGGGGGAGCTAAAAATATACATGTACATAGCACTGTACACCCCTCCATGTTGTCATGTTGTGTCTTGTCTTTTGTACTGCTGTACTTCAATTTGTAAAGCGACTGAATATTTTGGCTCAAGATAAAACAAGCAGCTGTGTGCTTCAGTTCATTGGGTACTATCCTGGGAGGTTGTGGGATACGTACTCAACAAAAAAAACAGAAAAAAAACAACTTTAGTATTCACAAATGAATTGCCTAATTGAAAACGAGTACATAAAGGGAAAAAAAGGGAAAAAAAACGGAAAAAACTTTAGCATTCACAAATGAATTGCCTAATTGAAAACGAATACTAAAGGGAAAAAAAACGGGAAAAACAAGTTGGCGTACTTTATTCCGGGTGGTGTTTATTAATTTTTACCTGGAGTTGGCGTACTTTATTGTCGGGGGGTTATTAACGCCATGTGGACATTACTTCCAATTGATTTCAATTTACTTTCAATTTACTTTCAATTGATTTCAATCCACCTTCAATTGATTTCAATTTACTTTTAATTGATTTCAATTTACTTTTATTTTACTTTCAATTGATTTCAATTCACTCTCAACTTTTAATTTATTTCAATTTATTTTCATTTGATTTCAATTTATTTTTAACTTATTTAAATTTACTCTTAATTTACTTTCAATTGATTTCAATTTACTTTTAATTGATTTCAATTTACTCTCAATTAATTTCAATTTACTTTCAATTGATTTCAACTTACTTTCAACTTACTTACTTTCAATTTACTTTCAATTGATTCCAATTTAATTTCAATTTACTTTTAATTGCTTTCAATGGTTTCGCTTTTTCATTCCCAAAAGTTGCTGCTCACAATAGAGTACCATCCAGACAACTATATTATTCAGTAACTGAGCACCTCATGAGGTACCCCCTTGAAAAATTGTCTGGGTGCTGTTTTTGTTGAGGGTTTAAAAAGGGTTTAATAAGGCATCTAATTATTTGGGAAACCTTGCGTTTTAAAGCTTTAAAACAAATATGGCTTTCTAAAGTAAAGGGACCAGTTTTACCCAAAGAAAGGTGGAGAAAGGGTTTTTGTTTTTTTCACTCCAAAAAGTTGGTGCTCACAATAGAGTACCATCCAGACAATTATATTATTCAGTAACTGAGCCACTCATGAGGTACCCCCTTGAAAAATTGTTTGGATGCTGTTTTTTAATAAGGGTTTAATAAGGCATCTAATTTTTTCGGAAACCGTGCATTTTAAAGCTTTAACACAAATATGGCTTTCTAAAGTAAAAAGACCAGCTTTACCCAAAGAAAGGTGGAGAAAGGGTTTTGTTTTTTTTTCACTCCAAAAAGTCGGTGCTCACAATAGAGTACCATTCAGACAATTATTATTGAGCAACTGAGCCACTCATAGTGTAATTAACTCATGAAAAAGGAAGCAACTTTAAAAAATATAAAAAAGGAAGCAATGAAAAAAATGAAACAATAGTAAATAAAAATATATTACGGGACACTATTTTAGAAGATATTCAATATTTTTTTCAAATAGAAGCAGGCCCAAGTCCATATGTAGCCGAGTCCGTTTCAAATAGAGAATTGGTAAAACAGACCGATTCACTAACAATTGCTTCTATTTGAACGGGAGTTGGTACTGGAGAGGCATTTTTCCTGTAAAATACCACGAAATTCCCCAAAAACATGTTTCCCTGCCGACCCCAACACCTTTTTTTCACCCCATGACCCCGGTCTGGGATCGATCCCCTGCGGATTGGGGCTGGCCACAGAGCTCAAAACTATATATATATAATTATATATATATATATATATGTATACATATGCATACTGAATAGTTCAAAACAAGTTGAAAACGCATGTTTTTTTTTGCACATTTTGGCACGAAAGTGTACAATTCTTGTCAATTTCCCAGAGAAATTATCATAGTTTATCAGCAAAACTCAAAAAACCCTGTGTTTTTGCATATTTTCCAGGGGCTCGTTCAAATAGAAGCAATTCTTAGCTTTGGACCTTGAAAAACCAATTGCTTCTATTTGAACGGGACTTGGGGGGTTTGCAACGTCCATTTCAAATAGAAGCAGGGCTCTCCGATAATTCCGGCAATTGCTTCTAAAATTGCGTCCCGGAATATAAAATAGAAATAAAAATAAAATTAAAATATAAATAATGTTCATGCCTTAAAAAGTTATTCCAGGGTATCAACTAGGTTATGGAATATTATTTTGGAAAAATGTTCAAGGAATAATTTTCTCAAGGGGTAGGTATACGATTATGCATGTTGGAATTTTAAAATCATGATCCCCCCCGTCAAGATACCCTGGAATAATTAGGTTTTGGAATAATTTTCTGTAACTTAAAACATCTTAAAACATCTTGAAGCAGCCTATACGTCCTCCATTTGGCCTGGCCTTTCCAAAAGCCATTCCTAACTTGGCGGTGTTTGCCTGAAAACTTTTTGCTGGAAATGCCAATTGCAGTTATTTAAGGCATCATGCAGTTTGGGCAATTGCTGCCAACCTTTTTTTGCAGCGTACTTGCACGCACAACTAGTGTCCAACGGACCACCTTTCTCTCACGGTACTTTTTCTCGAGAGTTCTTTGGGTGGCAATGAATAGGGAGTGTTAGAAAAATACTCAGGAAAAGGCCAGGTTGAGTGCCATTGTGTGGGCTTTCCCCAGGGGGGAAATTATTCTAGGGGTATTGGAGATGCCTGGTACCCCTCAAAAACGAAAGTGGACAGCTAATCACCAAATTAGCCTAGAAATTAGCAAGAATTGTCAAAAAACAAATCCCACTGCCCACTACGGCCAACGGGAGTTTTTTGGAAGGAAATGGAGGGAATATGGAAGAAATAGGGGGGCGGACGCATTGGGAAAACTTCTAGGAGAGAGCCAGGTTGAGTGCCATTTTGCGGGCTTTCCCCAGGGGAGAAATTATTCTAGGGTATTGGAGATGCCTGGTACCCCTCAAAAACGAAAGTGGACAGCTAATCACCAAAGTAGCCCAGAAACTGGCAAGAATTAACAAAAAACAAATGAAACCCAAACATTTCCCACTCATTCCCATTATGGCCAACAAATTTTTTTTGGAAGGAAATGCAGGGAATATTGAAGAACTAGAAGGGCGTAAACAAAGTTGGGAAAACCTCTAGAAGAGAGCCAGGTTGGGTGCCATTTCGCGGGCTTTCCCCAGGGGAGAAATTATTCTGGAGGTATTGGAGATGCCTGGCACCCCTGAAAAACAAAGGGGGCAGCTGCTACAATCACACAACAAATCCAAAATTGGCAAAAAAAATAGCCAGTGACAACCAAATATTTTCTTTTCCCACTCATTCCCACTAAGGCCAGAACCACCAAACTAGCCCAGAAACTGGAAAAACATCCAAAACCAATTAAAACCATGTTCAACCAGTGGCTTGCTGAGAGGAGATTTGTTTAAAGATACTATTCTGACTCTTCTTGATCCTATCTGATTATGTTGAAAATTGTTTAATTTGTGCCCCAGCTCTGCAAGAAGGGAAACCGTTTTCGGCCGTTTGCGCGCAGCTGCTTACGATCACTTGCGTTTGGCTAGAAATAGACTATACCGGTATCATTTTGATGGAAATTATTCCATTTTCCATATATCTCATTGAGTTCTTGGAATATTTTTTTGAACCCAACGTGTGCCGGAATAATACTTTTATTATTCTGAGGTATGTTGAGGGGGGTATCCCCTTAAGGCATCCCTCATTATAAATATATAAAATAAAAACAAATAATAAATAAACAATAAACAATAAATCATTTGGAAAAAATAAAAAGTGGAAAAACATCTGAAAACAACTCACAATAGAGGCCCCCCCCACAAACAGCATGTTACTGAATTAGGAGCAAGAAATTTCTCACAATAGGGTACCATGACACTAATCGGGTGCAAACATTAATCATGATGTTGTAGAGTTCGTTCCACATGTTATTTTCGTTTTATTTGTGGCGTCCTAAGAGTTGATAGCAGATAGCAGTTCTTTGGTCATAAAAGAAAGGTGGCATTGTGAAAATATGTGAAGATATAGACGGCGGTTCTTAGGAGGCAAACCTAAGGAAGGATGCGACAAATTATTTGTCGTAACGTGTCATTGCCAATTTCAGCAACATGGCTGGTAGTGAGATAGGCGAGAGATGAGGTGCCAGGACTGTAAGATGATTAGTTTCGAGAGCTGCGCGACATACGGTTCTTTTTCGGGCATATGCCTTTGCAACGCCACACTTGGAAAACGGTGGCAGCAGGAATTGAATTACTGATCCCGAAGCAGCCTACAGCAGACCTTAAACATGAAAAAATCCGCATGTCTCATGACTACAAAGGCACTTTTGCGAGCAAAAGTGATCTTGAGATGCTGCGATCTCGTACATGCATTTGAGCTGCGATGGATTAAACTGACTAGACTACGAAGTCGAACAATCAGCGTATATCATCCTACCAATTCAATGCGGTACCACCGCGCACTTCCGCAAACTTGCTGCATCGTTCATATGACAATGAGAATGTCCTGTCGCTGTTCATGATTTTTGTACACATCAGCGAGTCATTCGTGGGACAGGTCAGCCCCAGGGTGCAGTCTCACTTGATACAGTGCCTGTGAACTCCTCGCTTTTGTGCTGTTATTGGCTATTATGTTGACTGGTTTCATGTAGTGAATTCCTTGTGGACTAAGGATCCAGGATCAGAAATTTACATTTGGATTCCATTGTGTCACCTTTGACCAAGAGAATATAGACACAGATGGAAAAAGGCAAAAGGTCATTGAAAACGTGAGCAAAACATAAAAGTCAAAAAACACATTAGAGAAACACTGAAAAGGCACGAGCCAGACCACACTGCCAGCCGTGTGAATGTAGATTCAGATTTTGATGCAGGGCTGTTGTTCAGGCACATTGGCGAGACAGAAATCAAATACCACACTCGGTTGAGAAATGTTGAGAATATTCTTCCGCCACTGGTTGATGGATGTATTTCCGTATTTCCCCAAGGCGGGTGAGCCTGATCCAGATGCCAAGCAGGAGCTTGCTGAGCTTGTCATTAAGAGATGAATTCAGATTGCCAGAGTGGGAAAGTTGAGGAGGCTGGTACAGCAAGTATGGTTTCCGGTTACCCAAGATGCATCAACAGGCCCTTCTGATAGCAATGGGGTTTCAACTTGTACAATCATTTTCACAACTGAGCTGCCTTCGAGAGATTTGTCAGCTCCAGTGTCTACTCAGCAGCATATTTCCATGACAGTAAGTTCCAAAAGACAGTAGTTGAGTCCGTTGAGAATGCTTTATTTGCAGTTTGCGTCAAATTTTCCTGGTGGCCAAGCAGACACATCCAGACATTACACCAGGAATCAGAGGATGGCACCACTTTCTTTCTAACTACAAGTGCTGCTGTGAAGAGGAGGACAGACTGCAGAGTCCAAGCGCGCACAAAAATGCGGTAAAGATATGCCAAGACGTGCAAAATTGGCCCTCGCTGCATCTTGCTGCAACTAAGATTCCTTGAGCCGATTACGTTTAGCAAGCCTCTGCAATCTCAAGGCAATCTCGGCCGAATGCTATTATTCGTGTCTATAAACTCGTACATATGCTACCATATATAACACATATGTTACCATGTGCCAGTAGTACCGCACAAGGCGGTGGAGGAAGTTTCAGAATAGGAAACCTAAAGGAGAGCTTGGTTGTTGTGAATCACGGATGGCAGAGCGAATCCACTGATGGACCGAAAGGTGGTTGGAGCTGTGTTTGCTGAAATGGATGCAATGGTTGCAGTGGTCACCTCACCCACAACTGCTGGATGTAGTGTGGTGTAGCGCAGCTGTAGTTGTAGTTCTAGTGTAATGGAGTTGTAGTTGTGTTGTAGTGCAATTAGTGTAGTGTAGTTGCAGTTGCATTTGTGGTCGTGTAATGAGTGTAGTGTAATGTAACGTAGGGCAGTGTAGTGTCGTCTAGTGTAGTGTAAAGTCGCGTATTTGTAGTAGTAGCTGTAGTTGTAGTTAGTGTAGTGTAGTGTGGTGTAGGTAGTGTAATGTAATTAGTGTAATGTAGTTGTAGTTGTAGTTACTACCACTAGGCTTAAGTCGTATCAATCGACCTGAAGTCGTATCACACCTGCGTGCGCGCAGTGTTTCGTATAGATTTTGATAGTTCTTTATTTGATGGGTTATTGATTCGAACACTTTTTCATCGCTGGGCGCAATGTTTTGTTGACATGATTCTATTTGACCCTACTAGCCCTAGCGTTAAGTCGTATCAGCTTGTAGAAGTTGTATCGGGAGGCCGTGCGCCTGGAAAAAGTTCAAGTTTGGCATCACCACAACTTTTAGTAATTGGACGATTTCATTGTTTTGGGGCCGTGCGCCTAGAAAAAGTTCAATTTTTGTATTGCGTTGATTTGTAAAATTTATATTATTTTTCATTATTCTTTCAACGGGGCAAACGCTGGTTGCTGCTTTCTGCTTGCTTTCTGCTTACTTGCTGCTTGCTTGCTGCTCCTTGCTGCTGCCTCCTGCTGCTGCTGCTGTTGCTGCTGCCTCCTGCTGCCTCCTGCTGCCTCCTGCTGCCTCCTGCTGCCTCCTGCTGCTGCCTCCTGCTGCTGCCTCCTGCTGCTGCTGCTGCTGCTGCTGCCTCCTGCTGCTGCTGCTTCCGCCTGCTGCTGCTGCTGCTTCCTCCTGCTGCTGCTGCTGCCTCCTGCTGCTGCTGCTGCTGCCTCCTGCTGCTGCTGCTGCTGCTTCCTCCTCCTGCTGCTGCTTCCTCCTCCCTCCTCCTCCTGCTGCTGTTGCTGCTTCCTCCTGCTGCTGCTGCCGCTGGTGCAAACATTTCGCCGAAAAAGAAAATTACAGTCTCGGTCGCCTTGTTTGGCGCTGGCGGGAGATACGGGCGGGAGACGCAAGCAGAGAGAGGGAATGTTTACAGAAGGCAGAACTTATGAAACATTCAAGCAGAAGCGGATGTTGACAGCGGTGTGCCACTGGGTTTTCAGATTTTAACGTTGTTGATATGATGATGTTGCCCATAGCTATTACATGGAAATCTATGTTTGTTAGGAAACAAAGTTAAAGATCTGGGAGGCCGTGTGCCATGGTGATTCCTAAATATATCCTTTGAAAACATAGTTTAAACATATGTGAATACCTCAGTGTGCGCAATGTTTTCTTCATTTTTGGAGATATAACAACATTCCTTGAAAGCCGGTGTGCCATTGGGATTTTGATATTTTGATGTGACTTTTGCCCAGTTGATGTGACTTTCTTCCAACTCGCTGTTACATGGGGTTGATGTGACTTCTGCCCAACTGATGTGACTTAAACCCTTCGCTAGTAGCGTAGTGTAGTGCAGAGTAGAGTATAGTGTAGTGGAATGAGAGTAGCGTAGTGTAGTGTAGTGGAGAGTTGTGGTTTGGAGTGTAGTGTAGCGCAATGCAGCGGTAGTTGTCGAAGAAAGTTTAGGAGTCAAACTTCCGACAATATGGACAGATGAAAAGCAGAGATGGGAAGAGTCAGAGAAGAGAAGAGAAGAGAAGAAGAAAGAAGATCAAAAAGAGAAAGTCTCAGAAGAAAGAAGATCCAGGTGCGCGAAAAGGTAGGAAAGTCGCGAAACGTTGTTTTTTCCAATGATTTGTGGCTCCGGAGGGTCGAAAAGTAGGCTCGCTAAAGCAGCGGGTGCGGAGCCAGCTGGCCAGATGAGAGATGAAAAATTGCACGCCGTTGTGGCGCGAAGCACGTTTCCAAGTCAAAATTTCAAAACACCACATGTTCAGGCCACTTTTGGAAGTTGCAATGTCGAAAAAGTGTACGCCGTTGTGGCGCGAAGCACGCGAAGCACATTTCCAAGTCGAAGTGTGCAAAACACACCAGGTTCGGACCACTTTTGCAAGTTTTGGTGTCTAAAAAGTGCACGCCGTTGTGGCGCGAAGCACATTTCGAAGTCAAAATGTACAAAACACTTCAGCTTCGGAACACTTTTAGAAGTTGCGCTGTCGAAAAAGTGTACGCCGTTGTGACGCGAAGCACATTTCCAAGTCAAAGTGTGCAAAACACACCAGGTTCGGACCACTTTTGGAAGTTTAGATGTCTAAAATCTAAAAAGTGCACGCCGTTGTGGCGCGAAGATGCGCGAAGCACATTTCGAAGTCAAAATGTACAAAACACTTCAGCTTCGGAACACTTTTAGAAGTTGCGCGGTCGAAAAAGTTTACGCCTTTGTGGTGCGAAGCACATTTCCAAGTCAAAATGTACAAAACACACCAGGATCGGACCACTTTTGGAAGTTGAGATGTCGAAAAAGTTTACGCCTTTGTGGCGCGAAGCACATTTCCAAGTCAAAATGTACAAAACACACCAGGATCGGACCACTTTTGGAAGTTGAGATGTCGAAAAAGTGCACGCCGTTGTGGTGCGAAGCACATTTCCAAGTCAAAATGTACAAAACGCACCAGGGGTTTGGACCACTTCTGGAGGTTCAGATGTCGTTTCGCGTGGCAGTGGACCTTGTCAGAAGTGAGCAAAACGTGAGGGTTTTGTAGCATTTTCAACTACAACCACGACTACACCACACTACACTCCAATACACTACACTACAACTACAACTACTTCATTACACTACACTCCACTTCACTACATTCCACTTCATTACACTACACTCCACTTCACTACACGACACTCAATTACACTCAATTACTCTCTGATTACTCTCAATTACACTACACCACACTACACTACACTCCACTGCACTACACTACACTCAATTACACCTACACTACATTACACTACACGACACTACACTACACTACACTACATTCCACTACACTACATTAATCTACATTACACTACACTCCACTACACTACACTACATTACACTACACTACATTCCACTACACTACACTACACCCCATTACACTACATTACGCTACATCTACATTACACTACATTACACTACACTACACTACATCCCACTACACTACACTACACCCCAGTACACTACACTACAACTACACCTTCACTACATTCCACTGCACTACACCCCACTACACTCCACTACACTACACTATAGAGATTCACGATTTGATGGCACACACGAAACGATGCATTTATGCCCAAATGACGCCGTGGCCACCGCGGCTCTTTGCGTGGCAGGCGTGGCACTTGGTGACATCGACTGTCACTTTGCGTGGCAGGCGTGGCACTTGGCGACATGGACCTTCACTTTGCGTGGCAGGCGTGGCACTTGGCGACATGTATCTTCACTTGGTGACATCGACGCTCACTTTGCGTGGCAGGCGTGGCACTTACGGCACTGGGCCGGCTCTGGTGACGCGCCGGGTTCCCAAATGACGCCGTGGCCACCGCGGCTCTTTGCGTGGCAGGCGTGGCACTTGGTGACATCGACTGTCACTTTGCGTGGCAGGCGTGGCACTTGGCGGCATGGACCTTCACTTTGCGTGGCAGGCGTGGCACTTGGCGACATGTATCTTCACTTGGTGACATCGACGCTCACTTTGCGTGGCAGGCGTGGCACTTACGGCACTGGGCCGGCTCTGGTGACGCGCCGGGTTCCCAAATGACGCCGTGGCCGCCGCGGCTCTTTGCGTGGCAGGCGTGGCACTTGGTGACATCGACTGTCACTTTGCGTGGCAGGCGTGGCACTTGGCGACATGGACCTTCACTTTGCGTGGCAGGCGTGGCACTTGGCGACATGTATCTTCACTTGGTGACATCGACGCTCACTTTGCGTGGCAGGCGTGGCACTTACGGCACTGGGCAAGCTCTGGTGACGCGCCGGGTTCCCAAATGACGCCGTGGCTGCCGCGGCTCTTTGCGTGGCAGGCGTGGCACTTGGTGACATCGACTGTCACTTTGCGTGGCAGGCGTGGCACTTGGCGACACGGACCTTCACTTTGCGTGGCAGGCGTGGCACTTGGCGACATGTATCTTCACTTGGTGACATCGACGCTCACTTTGCGTGGCAGGCGTGGCACTTACGGCACTGGGCCGGCTCTGGTGACGCGCCGGGTTCCCAAATGACGCCGTGGCCACCGCGGCTCTTTGCGTGGCAGGCGTGGCACTTGGTGACATCGACTGTCACTTTGCGTGGCAGGCGTGGCACTTGGCGGCATGGACCTTCACTTTGCGTGGCAGGCGTGGCGCTTGGCGACATGTATCTTCACTTGGTGACATCGACGCTCACTTTGCGTGGCAGGCGTGGCACTTACGGCACTGGGCCGGCTTTGGTGGCGCGCCGGGTTCCCAAATGACGCCGTGGCCACCGCGGCTCTTTGCGTGGCAGGCGTGGCACTTGGTGACATCGATTGTCACTTTGCGTGGCAGGCGTGGCACTTGGCGACATTGACCTTCACTTTGCGTGGCAGGCGTGGCACTTACGGCACTGGGCCGGCTCGGGTGGCGCACCGGGTTCCCAAATGACGCCGTGGGCTGTGTGAACGTCTTCGGCAGGGGTTCGCTTTTTTTTGCGACTGTGTTCTGGCTGCTTTCTTTCATGCAGGCTACTCTGTTCGATTTGTTGCGAACATGATGCAGCAAACGGAGCGTCG
Source organism: Cladocopium goreaui (assembly GCA_947184155.2). NCBI lineage: Eukaryota > Dinophyceae > Suessiales > Symbiodiniaceae > Cladocopium > Cladocopium goreaui. Next base: position 335,913 of record CAMXCT020000191.1, read on the forward strand.
GACAGACTGCTCACGTTTTTGGCTGTTTCTCTTTGTGTGTTCAAATTCCGCAACATCCATTGCCATTTCCATGGCTCATCAGGTGCAAATGCGGTCGCTTCATTTTGACGAACTCAGCAACACTCAGCAGAAGTGTCATTTGTTGCGAACATGATGCAACGAACGGAGCTTCGGACAGACTGCTCACATTTTTGCCTGTTTCTCTGTGTGTCTTCAAATGCCGCAACATCCATTGCCATTTCCATGAGTGCAAATGCTTTCGCTTCATTTTGACGAACTCAGCAAAACTCAGCAGAAGTGTCAACAAGTAGAACATGGTTAGATGTATACATTGAAAGAGTGTAATGCTCACGTTTTTGCATGTTTCTCTGTGTGTGTTCAAATGCCGCAACATCCATTGCCATTTCCATGGCTCATCAGGTGCAAATGCTTTCGCTTCATTTTGACGAACTCAGCAACACTCAGCAGAAGTGTCATTTGTTGCGAACATGATGCAACGAACGGAGCTTCGGACAGACTGCTCACATTTTTGCCTGTTTCTCTGTGTGTCTTCAAATGCCGCAACATCCATTGCCATTTCCATGAGTGCAAATGCTTTCGCTTCATTTTGACGAACTCAGCAAAACTCAGCAGAAGTGTCAACAAGTAGAACATGGTTAGATGTATACATTGAAAGAGTGTAATGCTCACGTTTTTGCATGTTTCTCTGTGTGTGTTCAAATGCCGCAACATCCATTGCCATTTCCATGGCTCATCAGGTGCAAATGCTTTCCTACTAACTTATGAACAAGGTCCAGATAGTAAGGGTTTAGATAGTAGGGATTTGGTGTTCAAAGCTTTCAGAATTGATACCCCTTTCTTGAGAAGAGCAAAGCAAATTTTAGTATTAAACAGGCAAACTTTAAAATTAGATAGGCAAATCTTAAGTAGGACTACATTTTTTCAAGGGGCAGGCCGCAATGCTACGGAAATTAAACCAAAGATTTGCTTATTTTGCCTGTGCTTACCCTGAACGAGGATGCTGCGTTCATTGTGATGTCTTGGGGGTGATGTTTACTTGGATGCTGGCTTTTACTTGCGGCACTTATATCTACATATCGAAGATGTAGGACTTATAAACGAGATAGCAAGGACTTATCCAGAACTTAGGTTGGACTTAGCTCTAATTGAAAGTAATACATAGGGATAAGTCTCTCTTAAGTGCTTCAAGTTGGAGCTAAGTGAAAATATTTTTTATCTTTTTGGGAAATCACCGAAACGTGCTTTGTAGTTTTTCTTGATTTCAACAAAAAGCGAGAACTGAGTATATTTTGGCAAATCTGCTGGCCAAAGACCAGCATATTGGTGGATGTTGCACATCTAGATGTAATATCAAATGGTCTACTTGTGTCTCCTACGATCATGGTGAGTGTTGGTGAGCATTCTAATGACACATTAAGCAAACTACAGTCAGTGCAGAAAACCGTTCTCCCCATAGCCCAAATTACACAGAACTGCTGAGTTTCTGGGGTGACTGCTATTTCTTTTTCTTATTGAAAACATGTTTTGAATATAGTGGGTGACTGCTATTTCTTTTTCTTATTGAAAACATGTTTTGAATATAGTCGGTTAGGTTGGCAAGTTTCTGCGTTCCACTGGACTGCAATCCTGAATGCATGTCACAACACTCACAACACCCAAAAGAAAAAAAAGAAACAATGTCTGAATCAACGCATAGGTATGTGAAACCACCTCACTCCCTGAAATCTAAAGACTTCACCTTGAAGGAAAAATACCCCGTGTTTTTTTTCTTACTATCTTTTGGGCTAGCCGCATCTTGTTTTCAAGATGTATCTAAATGTATCTTTATGATCACCCACCCCTAAAAATGTATTTTAGGGGGGGAGAGGTCAGGTAAAAAAAATACATTTACCGTTCTCCTAGATTTTGATTCCCCAGGACCCCCCCCTAAATACATTATTTGACCGGTGGGTGTACGTTAAATGTAGGATCCATGGGTCGGGATATCCAACCCCCCCCAGGATCTTTTATTTTGGGGGGTGGTTTAATACATTTTACGGGTTTGGTTTTTCCAGGATCCCCGGGAATGTTTATTTTTTTCTGGGAATACCCTTCTTTGAAAAATGTATTTTAAGGGGATTGGGTAGCCGAAAAGCACATCATTTTTGGAAAATGGAGGGAATAGATCTGGCTAAGGTAGTCATTGGTACCCCCTGCAATGCATACATTTCAGAATATTTAAGATCAAGTATATTTCAGCATCCCCCTTGGAATTTCCTCTACAGAATCGGGAACGTTAGGTCCTGGAAAATGGTGCATTTTAACCCCCTGACTTAATAAGGGGTACCTACCCAGTGTCAACGCTTTCAATTTTATAGAGGACCTTGGGGCCTCTGATTCTATAGAGATTTCATGTTGAATACAGCACTGAGGACTAGTCAGCAGAGAGTCTTAGGGACTGCGATTCTACAGTGGGATACGTTCTCTTTGGATGTATGTCATGTTCTTCAATTTTAAAGAGAAGCATTGGCAGAACCAATTTCCCACAACAATTCTTTGATCATCCTTGATCATCCTTGATCATCCTTGATCATCCTTGTGTATTTTGGAATCATTTGGAATCTTGACATATGTTTGGAAACTTTTGGATACTTTTGGGATATATTGAAGATTTGTTGGAGATCTATCATCAGGGTTTCATCAGTTATATTCAGCAAATATGTACAATTTTGACATTTCAATATCTTACAAAAGCAGCTTTTTCTTGTTTACAAACTATAAAAGTGACATTTTCCCGTTGTGTCTCCCCGTTGTGTCTCCCTGTTGTGTCTCCCCAGTGTGTCTCACCGTTTTTGTGTCGAAGTCCTCGAGCCAGCCTTTCCGCCTTTCCGCTAAAAAAGAGCAAACGGATGGAAACAAAATGAAACAAAATGAAACACTTGGAGCCTTTGAACTCTATAAATTTGGGAGTGCATAAGGCAAACTAGGCAAGAGTAACTGGAGCATTCAGGTCAGCTGTCAATGAAGGAGACTTGGGGAACCTGATTTTATAGAAGGCCAACTAACCCCCCCAACCATCTACGAGAGTGACTTGGCGGCATCGATTCTATAGAGATTGTCACCTTGAAAATACCTTGGGGTCTCTGATTCTATAGATGCATTTTCAGAAAGAGGGCCAGGGCCTCCCGGAGTATCACTATAAAAATGTCAACACCAACACTCTCACTTAATTCAAAGGGGGATATTTCAGCCATTTTATGGCCCATGGGTTTCAGTAGGTTTCCCAGGAAAAAAATATCAATTGGATTGAGGTGCAGACCCCCCCATGCTTGCATACATTTAGAAAAGTTTATGTATCCATTGGCTCTTGTCAGAGGTGCCCCCCACAAAGCATACATTTTCAGGTTCAATATCCCTACCAATAATACATTTCCAGCATCTGGCACTCATACATGCCTCATTTTGAGGGGTTACCCCCCCCTAGTTCCCATACATTTTTGGCAAAAAGTGAGGGGGTTAACCCCCCCCTTATGTTCATACATTATCAGAAATGTAGGATCCACCCCCCCTACTCCTGAACCAGTTGGGGTCGGGGATTCTTTATGTATCCTCCTGACGCGGGGCAAAAGATACGAAAAGATACGTCCTATCTAAATGTATCTTTTTTGTATCTTTTGCCCCGGGTCAGGAAGATACATAAAGATACATAAAGATACAAAAAGATACGTTTAGATACATTTAGAGGTTTCAACGCAACATAAATAAGAAAAAAGGGGGCAACTTAAGCAGACATATTTGTTTTTGAAATATATTACAGTATGTTTGTTTGTTTGGTTTGTTGTTTCGGCATGCAATCCAAACAAGAGCGAACTAATTCAGATTATGTCTATGGGTTTCAGTGGTTTCAGTTGAATTTGCCGAAAACTTTTTCTGGGCAAAAAATGGTTTATGATATGTTGCATGGAGACATGAGAGGAAACATGGACCACAAGGGCTATTTTCAGGTCGTTCTTCGGATTGAGTTTCCACGGCAACACATGAGCCTTTTCCTTCAACAAATATTGCAGCAGCAACACAAAGTGTCAGCGAAACAAAGGTCCGCCAGTTCGGCGAAACAAAGGTCCGCCAGTTCGCAAAAATACAAAGTACCGCACCTGTAAACCAAAGCGATCCAAGATGCGATATGAAAACATGCATCTGCGAAAAGCCACAAAATCTTCATCTTAGAGCTGAAATGAAAGGGATTTTTATTTTTCAAACTCTGAAAATGTCTCCTACCTAAGTCAAAAATATCTTTTTGAGAAATCAAAAAAAGTGAAAACTTAGCAAATCACCATAAAAAGATAAAATTTCTTATACGACATATATAGGCACTATATGTGCTGCAAATACCTTATATGTGCCTCCAAAAGATATCCTACTTATCCACTGCATAGCGGGCTTATATCCATAGTTGTATGTGGTTTACAACCATAGTTGTATGTATCTATAAGTGCCGCAAGTAAAAACCAGCATCCAAGTAGGGAAGATGATATGAGTGTGGGCGCCCTTGTATTTGTATATTTTCAAACCAAACGGAGGAAATGACATGCTTGGTTGACCTTCCAAGATCTGATGCGCAATAAGTCAATTTAATTTCAATTGACTCAAATGTCTCAAGCTGTCATTGACAACATGAAGTGTTAACTGCGTCAGATGACAAAATTGAACCTGTCTGCAAATGATTCCAAAACCCAAACCCCTGCTGTGAATTCCAAAAAACTGATTATCAATGTTGCTAAATGATTCAGACTGACTGGCAAGGCCCAGGCTGCCACCTGTTAAGAATGGCAAACATAAGCAAACAAGCCAATCAATCATACAAACACATCGCCAACAAAAAGCACACCACACTGCGCGCAACGCAAAGCAATTTTAAACCAGGTGCGGTCGTTGCAGTTGAGTCTGCCCAAGCCCCCAAGCTGACAACAGGTTGCCGCTTCTCACCCATGAGCTGCCGCCTCAAGAAGATCTGATTTGATCAAAAATCAAGGCAACCGCTGAGCCAAGATTCAGCAGTGTAGCGCAACCCATCCTCACGCCATGGCCCCCCATCATCAAAGGATTCATGCCATTAATGCCATTGACTCCCATCATCATCATAGGATGCGCGCCAGCGCCACCACCACCACCATTGCCAAACGCTTGCTGCAATGTGCGCTGCCTCTTTGCTGCTTGAAGCACAGGCATGAGCTCAACAACTGACACAATTGACGCACTTGATCAATATTGACACAAACGGCCGCGAATCTCCAAAATGACTGCGCCGCATCATAGCCACATGCAGACTGGCATCGCTGTATCTCGTGCTTGTATGGAATCAATGTGTCAGATTCATTGTGTTTGAGTTCACACGTGTTTCGCACATCTTTTTTATTATACATATGCCAATGTTCTTGTTTTTTTTGAATATTGTAATCTACCCACGTGTCCTCACTATGTCTCAATATGTCTCAAAATGTCTCAATATGTCTCAATATGTCTCAAAATGTCTCAATTTGCACTTTTGAGCAATTTTGAGCAAATTTGAGCTGATCTGGGCGCAACAAAATTTGATTAATTTTGAGCAATCTTGAACAATTTCGAGCAATTTCGAGCAATTTTGAGCAATTTTGAGCTGATCTGGGTGCAACAAATTGAGTTAATCAATTTATCTACTATCTAAAAACCTCTACGATCTGAACCCCTACGATCTGGACCCGGTTTGGAAAATTAATGAAATTAATTTTGAGCAATTTATTGTTTCATAAACGTCACTGGCCTAGCTTCTTCTTCACAGCCAGCAACTCAGTCTTCAATCCTCACATGAATTTTGTCGACTCTTCAGTCAGGACATCCAGCCTCTTCAGTAGCTGCTTGCTTGCGCAGGATCACGCCGCGCAGTCATCGCAGACAAGTTGCAGCGCAATGGCAACGCACAACGTAATTCACAGTGGCTGCACGTAATTCACAGTGGCTGCAAACCAGTCAAATTCAACAACAAAATTATCTGTCAAATCCTTGATTCAACCTGCAAGTCGCCAGTGTTTCTCTGAGAGTCGACAAAGTCAATCAAGATAAAGTCTAAGAAATCAACAACTTAAGGGATAGAAGTGACATTTGAACATTTGAAACAGTCACTGGACCAAGCGTTTTAAAAAGTGCACAGCGCAAGTCTGTCACACACACACATGTCAACACTGAAGCGGAGCAAAAAACAAGTGACAAAATTGACCAGAAACATTTGATCCTTGTTTTCGAATTGTTTTGACAGGGCCCACACCGCAAAGTTATTACAGAGTTCACCACCAAAACTTGATTAGTGTTCGTGCGCAGCCGCTCTTGGCATCTCCAAACCCAGTCTCACAAGTTACTCTTGCACATCAGGTGCATTTTCATTATCGCACAACTAAGTTTTTTTTTAATAAAAGGATCCGGTCTTAATTCGTTCTACATTGTCGTCGGTGAACGCTAAAAAAAATCACCCAAAATAAAAACGTCAAGCAACAGAAGATGTTGCTGATCTAGTGTGTGCACAGACACGTATGGCACTCGAAACAAAATCTGCTCAAAAAAGCCATTTCGAGACAACCAGGGTCACCTTGAAAACCCCTACGATCTAGACCTAGTTTGAAAGTTAGTGACTTTCGCTTCATTTTGACGAACTCAGCAAAACTCAGCAGAAGTGTCAACAAGTAGGACATGGTCAGATGTATACATTGAAAGAGTGTAATGCTCACGTTTTTGGCTGTTTCTCTGTGTGTGTTCAAATGCCGCAACACCCATTGCCATTTCCATGGCTCATCAGGCGCAAATGCTTTCGCTTCATTTTGACGAACTCAGCAAAACTCAGCAGAAGTGTCAACAAGTACCCTGAGGGTCCAGGGATTGATTTGTTTCAATCTCATTGAAAATATCAATAAGTTTTTTTTTTCAATTCGGATTGAAGTGCAAAATTTTTCAATATTTTTCAATATCGGTTTCAATAATTATTCAAATGGATATTGAATTTTTCAATAATTATTGAAATTGGAGATTGAAAAAAAAATAATTATTGATTTTCAATAATTATTGATTTTTTCAATAATCTGCACCAAATGCGCTTTCCAAAATCTAAGGGCAAAACAGCTCCTACAGCAATGCCTGGTGAGTTTTCACCTTGGCTTTTGCTTCTTGCAGCTTCTCTTGGCTGGAAGCAAGCCATGCTTTGGCAGCAGGCAATGGTTTCGAAAGGCTTTCAGGAGAAGTGTCCTCAGGAGCAAGATCTTCACTGGCTGCGACATAGGATCGAAGGTTGGCAATGGCTTTCAACTGCTCTTGACACGCATTCCTGGTTTGGGCCACAGGTTCAGGGATCTATGTAATTCTTTTCTCATCAAGGCAGCTTTATCAACAGAAACTATGAATTTCATCCATGAATAATGTGCTTACAAGTCTCAGATGTTCTCAGGTACTCATAGTGCTTCAAAAGCTTCTTTGTTGGCATACATTTGATCATTGCGATCTGCTTGTCCATTGGGTCCACAGGGTTCTTCTCAATGGTGGCCAGTGGCTGCTTCCTCCATGGGGGCAGTTCCTTTGGAGGTTCCATTGAACCTTTCATTGAAAACTGAAAAGTGTAACGATGAAGTAAGTTGGGATGTCTATGAATCTCCAGTTCCAAATCCAATGGTTTCTATTTTGGATCCAAAGTGATTTTTATTGGATATTAAAAGTGGTTAAAATTAAAACTGCCAATTTTAATTTTAACCTATCCTGCCTTTAAAAGCAACACACTGGTTAAAATTAAAATTGGCAATTCTAATTTTAACCAATTTTAACCTCCTTATTTTTCCAATTTGAAACCTTTACAGTCATCATGCGTGACCTGAATGAATTGTATCCAGAGTTGCCAAGAGCCACTCAAACAAAGGAAATGGATGGGCATCAGCTTCGGCCAAGGAGATCTTGCACCTCCTTTTTGATTCCAGTATTGGACACTAGTGCAATGATTGTGATACCTCAGGTTCAGATCATCAGCTCTCATCATCATTCCAAAGCTGATCATGTGCATCCATCAAGGCTTCAAAAATGATTCTACAGGTCCATCACCACTACATTGATCAATATGACTTGACAGCTTCAGCCATGCAGAAATGCTCATATCACAGATATCATGTTTTACTTAAATTTAAATTTAGTTTATCAAGGAGATCTTGCACCTCCTTAAAGAGTCGCTTGCGCCCATAATCTCCAATCATTTTTCCAGGGAAGCTCAATTGACTCAATCTACATTTGAATCCTCATCCTCTTTGGGTTTTTCGGCTTGCTCTCCAGCATCAATAGGTGATGTAGGAGAATATGGGGTTACAGCAGGACCTGATCAGGAGGCATGATGATGAACATATTGCACAGTGCATGGTTGACATGAGATACTTTCAAATCCACAGTCACAGAAAACTCCAGCCTGTGTAGATCATTCCTTCATCCAGGAGCTCCAATGGAGTAGCATGCGCAGTAGGTGCAGTAGGTGGTCCTCATGATGCATTGAAACTGAAACAAAGGAGGTGCAAGATCTCCTTATGCCCAAAACAAAAAATCATCTGAGGAGGTCTTGCATCTCCTTCATAACATGATATATCAAACCATATATGAAACAAAATCATTATCTAACTGATTCAAGTTTCCATAGATTTGAGAAGCTCTCACAGCATAGAGATTTCTCATTCGTCTTCTTGCTTCTTCAATTGAGATGACCCCCATGTCAGCCATGTAAGTGAGTTGGGCTGCTGCACCTCTCGCTCCCTCCCACAGTGGTAGAACTGCATCCAGTGTTGGAAAACATATATATAAATATTCAAATTCCAAATTTCAACATTCCAAATTCCAGACAAAACTTCTCAAATCCAGAATTCCAATCCAACATTAAACATTAAAGCCACATCCTATGAAAGTCTATAAGCCATTTTTGAAATCCACCCAGGCACTAAACGCTCAAGTTCCAAATGTCAGGAGATCTTGCACCTCCTTAAGACAGAAAAGTGGAAAGACTATTTCCTATTTTCCTATAGAGAACTCTCAGGAGATCTTACACCTCCTTGAAACATGCAACAGAAATCGGCAGCCATTTTTTTTGCAATTTCATCCAATCTAATCCACATCCTGTCCAACCTTCCACTTTGGAATTTCCTCATTCAAAAATTCAATCACAGATTGTTCAGTAGCACCATTGTGCAAATCAGCAATGCATTTCTGGGCCAAATCCAAGCCAACTTCTCTTGAAGTTTTGTTCAAAGTGAAAGATTTGATTTGTTTCTTGTCTCCAAAATTTCGTCTGACACCTAAAGCACCATACTTTCGACTGCCTTTGGCAGGATAATCTTCCAAGCGATATTCAGGAGATGCCAAGTCAACAGCAGCAGGTTCAGGATCAGCAGCTGCAACAGCCGGCCGAGCTTCAACATCCTCTTATTCAGAAGTGCCAAGTACTGCTTCACATGCAGCACGCTTTTTCAAGATTGCAGCAGGCCTTTTCAAGACTGCAGCAAGCCTTTTCAAGACTGCAGCAGGCCTTTTCCCACCTGCAGATTGCCTATAGATCTTCAAAGAGTCATTGGGAATTTCAGATTCAAATTTGTTTTCACCAAAAGCAGCAATGGCAAAGCCATTTGGTCCTTCATTCATAGTAGCTTTCTCCACCTTGCTATCCACAAAGCGACATACCACCATGGCAGTAGAATCGATCCAGGTTCCAGCACTCACAGGCTTCTTAGGACTCACTTGGCTCTCTTCACTCGACACTTCTATCAATTGATGCTCTTGGCTATCCAATGTTTCTGAGCTGTGGCCTGGAGGAAATTTTTGCAAAAGTGGTTCATTCACAGGCAACTGTGGGATGGAGCTCGCATTGGAACTTTGTCTCATTGAGCCTTCGCTTGGCAACGGCTTTCTGAACAAACTTGCTTTTCTGCTGGTTCCCATGGAATTCTGAGCACTCCAGATAGATCTTCACAAGCTCACCCATCCAAGGCTCATATTTCTTACTTGAAATTGACCATTTTGCTTTTGTTCTGATGTGTTGCACACATTCGACAATTGCAGAAGACCACTTCTTCGCTTCGTCACTCAAAGTGCGAGGGTTGACTTTCAAGGCAGCTTCCTTCAAGCAGTCTTTGGATGGTCGAATTGTTTTCTGGAACATCAAGCCCAGAAATTTTCGATAATGCGTGCAAAGTTGATCAATTTCAACATCCAAGTAATCCTTGGGATCCAAACAAGCCACCTCTGCTTTCAAACATTTGCAAAGGTCTTGAACAGAAGCAGTGTTCTTAGCTCTACTCATCTTGAGAAATCAACTGCAGATGCGATGCACAAACATTAGATGCAGGAAATCAAAACACCAAAAGGAGATCTTGCATCTCCTTGAAGCAACCTCCACAGGTTGGTCTTGATGCAATGATGATGTCAAAGGTGTATCTAAAAACAGTGAAAAAATCCTCCTAAAAAAAAAATAAGGAGGACATTTCAAGAAAAAACGCCTTAATTAAGGAGAATTCCTCCTTAATTAAGGTGGAATTCCTTAATTAAGGAAAAAATCCTCCTTAATTAAGGGAATTCCTCCTTAATTAAGGTGGAATTCCTTTAAAAAAACACCCTTAAATTAAATAAGGAGGAATGGAAGTTCTGGGTAGTATACGGTAGTACTGAAGCGACTTTGTGCGGGTTTTGTAGTATACGGTAGTACTGGGAACTAGTTTGTGCGAGCTTTGTAGTGCAATGTCGTACTGGGAAGTAGTTTATGCGAGCTTTGTAGTACACAGTAGTACTGGGAAGTAGTTTGTGAGGAGTATAGTACTGGTTTCCGACTGGTTTCCGACTGGTTTTCGACTGGTTTCCGACTGTGGTTTCCGACTGGTTTCCGACTGGTTTCAGACTTGTTTCCGACTGGTTTCCGACTGGTTTCAGTCTGGTTTCGGATTGGTTTCCGATCTCTATTTATCGATCGATCGATCGATCGATATCTATTTCTATATCTATATCTATGTCTATGTCTATATCTATATCTATATCTATGTCTATATCTATGTCTATGTCTATATCTATCTATCTATCCATCCACCTATCTGCTCCCACCATCTCCCAAGTCATCACCCTCGTCTCATAACAATCGGAAGGCTTAACATGTGGGGTTACCTGGTCCTTTAATTATTGTTTTTATTTGTATCTATCCAGCACTCGTTTTCACCCGTCGTTTTTTGAAAACTTAAGAAAATAAAACGTTCTAGGTAGTTGTTTTTTCAAAATAATCAGGCCTCTTTTGAAAAATCTGTTAACTCATGGCGTTCAACCACGCTCACCTGCGAGCAACCTTTTAAAAAACAAAAAGAACATCAGGAAAAAATGAAGTCCAAAGATTTCAACGGGCAACGCCGTAGCACAGGACAAAAAAATCATAGCATATTTCATTTTATTTCATTTATTTCTGACTTCAACAACCCAAACCTACCTTATGGAGGACCCAGCGAACCAAGGTACTACATTACGTTTGGTGATATACTTGGCCCAACCAAAAGCACCGACTGGGGTCAAACTTGGCCGTCCTTGGCTTTGAGTTGGATCGAACAGTAGTACACTTGGGCCCAACTTGGGTGTAACTTGCGCCGAACTCGGGCCAGTTGGCTCCATTTTGGGCCCCACTTGAGCCCAACTGAGGTCCAACATAGCGCAACTTGGGAACGTTTGGAGGCCAGTTGGACCTAGCATGTGCAACTTGGTGCTGTGTTGGGGCATCTGGCGCCGAAGTTCGGCCAAAGACAAGCCCAATGTCAGCAACATGGCCTCGCACGAACCCGCATCAAAACCAAAAAATGATGGAAATAGCGGTAAAATGCAAGTTCTCAGCGTGTCGCATTGAGTCCGCAAAATTGGCTCGGGCTGGGCTGGGCCCAACTTGTTTGGCCCGGGCTGCCGCCAAAGTTGGGCTGAAATTGGGCCCTAAACGCCAGATGGACTCCATATTGAAGCCATGTGATGTACATGGAAATCCAAGTCAGTTCTACCAAGCTACTTGGCACCTTTGGCGACAGCTTCACACCAAGTTGGGCGCAACGGAAGCACAACATGGGGAACGTTGCTTCAAACAAAGCGTCATCGAAATCAAAAATAAGTTGAAAATACTAGTGAAAACGGACGTTTTGGGGATTTCGGATTGGGCCTATGTCCCTTTCGAAGCCACATGAACTTCCAACTTGGGCCGAAGTTGCTCTGAAATGGGCCCAAGTTGCGGCCAAGTTGCGCCATCCTGGATGTTGGATCGAAACGGTCGATTTAAGGCGCTTTTGGGACAATCTGCAAAAGGCGGAAATTACCAGTCCCGTGCACTTTTTGGCAGTCTGCCCCCCCAGCTGAAGCTGTACCAGTCTGACAGATCTGTCCGGCCGCATCCGCTGCTAAACTACCACGCCTCAGCACATTCGGTGCGGGCGGATTTCTATAATCAGTCAGATCATTTCGAACAGTTGCTCTGGGTTGAACGTGAAGTTTCACCTCGCAGTAAGAGGTTGAATACGCTTCCGAATACACCAAGCACAGCTAGGAAAGACGCTGAAGAGGCAGTAAGAGTTCGCAAGGAGCTGATGGCGGTGAAAACAATCTGTTTCATAATGTTTTTCTCGCGGCCACATGTGTGACGATGTGGTGGTGGTTTTGATAGGGAAGAATTTGGTTGACAGGTCATGACACGTCGCGACAGGTCACGGCAGATATCCGGTTTATCCTCTTCTATGTTTTTCTTCTTGTGGTCCTACTTGCCTTCGGGTTCTGATTTGCTTAATGCAATGCAACCGTTAGGTATTGTTTTTTCTTGGAGCCGCATAACTTACTGTTTGGAGAGTTCCCATTCATCACGCTGCCTTAATCAGCACCGCTAATTGCTTACGCAACCAGGATTTGGAAGCTGTACTCTTAGTTCACCAGTAGATCAGCGATTCAGCAGACAGAAACTTACGTGCCGAGATATTGCAAATGAGGATTTGGACTCTATTGTGTTTCTGGTGTGACAGGAAATTGGATTTCAGATTTGTAAGCTAGTACTAGTAACTAGACAGGTTTCTGATCACAGCAGCGTGGTAAGGCCAATGGACGAGGAAGGAAACGCATGGCGCATGAAATAGAAGAGCTCCCAAGCAGGCACGACATGGAGCGTTTTCAAACGACGTGGCCTTTCACCCATTTTCACCTCCTTGTTGTACTCGTGGTATTCGCTCCAAGCTTTGTGTTATCAATAGGAGTTTGGATGCAGTGTCCTTACAAAAAATGGAAAACTCAAATGACAGGCCTGCGCAATCCCTTGGAGTCCATTGAAACATGATTGTTCGACAGGCCGCCAACTGCACTTGAGCTTCTTTGTGAACAGATACCACCGTGTGTGGGCTCAGCTTTGAGTTTGAAGGGGCATCGCAGATGGAACACAAGACGGAAAGACTATGGAAAACCAGATGCAAATTCCTCACCGATTGCGGCTGTATGGATTTGGTGCGATTTTGTACTCAAGGCCTGAGCCAAAGCCAAGAAAACGGGGTGAGGACAAAGCACCACCTCAGATGGCCCGAGACGAGCAAAAAGATGCAACAAAAAATGTGAACCTTGGTTGATGAAAAGGATCGGTCCAATTGTGTAAGAGCGTATGCTTCAGCCTTGTATTTTGCCTACGGATCGAAAACCGTGCTCATAAAACACACATTTTTGCTAATGGGACGTGGGGGGTTATGTTGGGGTGGGGTGGGGGGGTGCGGTGGGGATGTTCACGTTCTGTCTAGTGCGTACAGTACATATTTCTACGCTCCCGAGATCTCTGGAATGCTTGCCACGTTACATGTTGCTACGCTGCCGAGATCTCTGGAATGCTTGCCACGTTACATGTTGCTACGCTGCCGAGATCTCTGGAATGCTTGCCATGTTACATGTTGCTACGCTGCCGAGATCTCTGGAATGCTTGCCACGTTGCATGTTATATACTACGCTGCCGAGATCTCTGGAATGCTTGCCACGTTACATGTTGCTACGCTGCCGAGATCTCTGGAATGCTTGCCACGTTACATGTTGCTACGCTGCCGAGATCTCTGGAATGATTGCCACGTTACATGTTGCTACGCTCCCGAGATCTCTGGAATGCTTGCCATGTTACATGTTGCTACGCTGCCGAGATCTCTGGAATGCATGCCACGTTACATGTTGCTACGCTGCCGAGATCTCTGGAATGCTTACCATGTTACATGTTGCTACGCTGCCGAGATCTCTGGAATGCTTGCCACGTTACATGTTGCTACGCTGCCGAGATCTCTGGAATGCTTGCCGCGTTGCATGTTATATACTACGCTGCCGAGATCTCTGGAATGCTTGCCACGTTGCATGTTACAGTGAAGGCACGTTTTCTTATACATAGTTATAACTAGGGTTAAGTTAGGTTATAAGTCAAGGTAACATAGGTTATAAGTTGACTTAAGTACACTAAGTTCCTTGAATAGGTTTAAGTTATAACTTACTTATAGAAGTTGTACAGTTTATAACTTAGTTATAACTTAGTTGTAGAAAAAATGTTTTTTAGTTAGTTTGAAGTTACGGAAGTTAGCATTTTGCTATGTTTTTTCTTGTTATTTTTTTGTTCCCTTGGAAGGAATGCTTGGATACGTGTTTTTTTTCAAACATCATTTTTTTGTTTATTCTTTGTTTTTTTCATGTTTTCGAGGATTTGGGCGTTTTTGTTGTTTGATTTTCTCTTTGATTTGCAGCTTCATTGAGTTTTGCTGTTTGAGCGGTTGTCTGCTCTGTCCTCTTACGCGCTTATGTGTGGCGCACTCGCTATGTTTTTCGTATCCGGTGGTCCGCGCGTATGTTCTGCGGTGGTCCGCTCAACGCTGCGCAGTAGTTCTGCGTTGGTTCTCTGAATGTTGCGGTGGTCCGCGCAATGTTTCATTCTCAGTGCCACACATCTGGTTGTCTTCAAGGGAACGTTCTTGACGAACACAGGTTGGGTCTTGACTCACCATGGCTGCCAAAATGTTACAACTAACCTTCAGTCGTGGTTTAGCCCTTTAAAGAAATAGTGTCAAGACACATGTGTTTTCAGACACATTGCAAGAAAAGCAACCAAAAAAACAGATGCGCACAGAGGTAAACAGATGCAAACAGATGTAAACAGATGCATACAGATGTACATACATCTGTTTACATCTGTTTACATCTGCCTATCGTTTGGTAGGGTTTTTGAACGCAGATTTAAAAAGATGCAAACAGATGTACATACGTCTGTTTACATCTGTTTACATTTGCCTATGGTTTGGTAGGGTTTTTGAGCGCAGATGTAAACAGATGTAAACAGATGTAAACCGATGTACATACATCTGTTTACATCTGTTTACATCTGCCTATGGTTTGGTAGGGTTTTTGAGCGCAGATGTAAACAGATATAAACAGATGTACATACATCTGTTTACATCTGTTTACATCTGCCTATGGTTTGGTAGGGTTTTTTGAGCGCAGATGTAAACAGATGCAAACAGATGTACCTACATCTGTTTACATCTGCTTACATCTGCTTGGACAGATGTACACAGATGTAAACAGATGTAAAAAGATGCAAAAAGATGTAAGCAGAGGTAAGCAAGATGTCAACCGGCAAAAGAACTCTTCGAGTAGACGATGTGATTTTTTGGAATCCTTCTTCAGCTGCGATGATTTTGTTTTTTGTTCAATACCAAAACACTTTCGTCATGGTGCTAAAAGATTTGCAAGAGCTTCCGCATGATATTCCACACGGAAAGAAATTCTTAATATTGGAGAGCACACAAGCACTTTGCTTGGATGATGCTGTCAATTTGACATGCCCAACTTGGTGGACCATCGAAGATGGCAATGTGATATGTCTCTTGTAACAAACGCACTCTGCAGCCAGGAAAAAGAAATTCTTCTGTTTGGCGGTGGTCCGCGCAATTTCCAAGTTTTGTTTGGCGGTGGTCCGCACATTTTTTGGTTAAACTACTTTTTTGTTAAAACTTAAGTGGTTTTCAGGCTTGTTTAGCTTCAGAAACGAGAGAATTTCAAAAACAAGAAAATCAGTGGATCACTGGTTATGGTAGCCAAAAAGAGCTCAAAAAATCATCAGTTTGAAGTTACGGAAGTTATAACTTAGTTGCAAATTAGTTATACCTTAGTTATCAATCATTAAGATAACTTCGGTGTAACTTAGTTATAACTTCTTTAAGTTCACTAGCTAAGTTATAACTTAGCGTCGCGTGCCCTCACTGTACTACGCTGCCGAGATCTCTGGAATGCTTGCCATTTTTGTTTGGGTGCCAGGCACAAAGATTTCATGTTATATACCAAAATGTGGCAACGGCGCTTCGTCAATGAGTACAAGAACCTGCTCCAGAAGACTGCAGACATGTTGCACAAGCTCGAGTGAAAAAAAGAATGCCTCATTTTGTCCGATCGAAATGAAGCAAAGATGTGTGTTTTACTGTTGTAAAAGCAACATTTCCCCAAAAAACACCCAAATTTGGACGTCCAAATTTGTCACTTTTTCAATGACACAAATCGTTACCTCGTTGTGGTAAAACACATTTTTTTGAAAAACTCTACTTTCGTGAGCACGGTTTTCGATCCGCCGGGTTGTTTTTGTATTGCCTTCGAATGGTGAGCATGTCACAAACACATGCCCACCGTAAACCTTTTGGTCAAAGGGACCCCTTTAGCCAGACTTCATACTATAGTGCTTGGAAAAGTTATAAGTGTCAGTTATAACATGTTATAACTAGGACTTATCCAAAAAGCTATAACTCTAACTTCAACATATTTTTTTATAACTTTTCAAACGGCATGAATCATGAACATTTATAGACGGAAACCATCAAAAGTCAGTACAGTTGATAGCGGTGTTTATAGACCGCTGGCGGCTTGTATTTTTAAAGGTGCATATGCAATTTTCGCTTGTTTTCGTTGTACCGAGTGTAGGTTTTAGCGGTATACACGCAAAAACCGCTTCCATACACTGTTCTTGGTTTAGCGGGGTTCCGTTTTATTCTACAAACATGTAAATGAAACCTGCGTGTAGCTTTCGGCTCACAGCTGAAGGGCGTTGGGCGGCTCCTGCCGCTCTCTTTGGGGCGCCCCAGCCAGGAATTGGCATGGGTCATGGGCAGTGACTTGGGGAGTCAAGCCCTTGAACTGGCCCAGGACGTGTTTGAACAGGAAAGAATCCTGGAGTATGAGTGCTATACGACAACCAAGGCCATGGACAAGGCCGCGGCATTGTGACTCTCAAAAGTTGGGAGGACATGGAGGCAGGCCTGTTCACAGGAAGCCATGGCCCGGCCTCTGATGGCTATTATGCCTGGTTTGTCGAGCACGACATGGGCGACAACCGTGAATTGTGAATTAATTCACGTGGACAAATGGTGCCTCCTTACCCCAGCGGCTATGGTTGGGACCGGGTACCTTCGCGTATGGGTTTCCAGTCTGGCCACAGCAGCAAGGGCAAAGAAAGCCCAGACGCCTCGGCTGGGAACTGGTCTTGACGCCTTAATGGCCGATCAGGAGGAGGAAGAGCCCAAGGGCAAAAAGGAGAAGCGCAAGGAGGAAGACAGGTCTTGGAGCCCCCGTAAGCGGGAGAGCATGAGCGAATACCTGAAGCGCCAGGTAAACCAACATGAGGAGGCCGCAGCATCAGGGAAGAAGAAAAAGGATGAGCGGAGGAGAAAGGCCGGAAAGCGAAAGCCAGCCGCCTCAGACATCCAAAGTGGTGAGGGGAGTGACTCTTCAAGTTTTCAGCTGACCCCAGCCCGGGGGGGGATCGAGCTTTGGAGAGTGGCCCAAAAGAAAACCGGGCAATTGACTCGTCTGGCCTTAGACGAAATGACCCGATACTTGGCACACAAGGCCGAGTCGGCCGAAGCCCAGAGCAAGTGGGCCGGTCAGCGGGTCGGAGCTTATCTCAACCAGATTATGCTCGTAGCTCACCCGAATGTGACTCTCCGGATGCAGAGGGAGCTACAGACCATATCGGTCACGTTGGACCATCTGCTAGCAGGCCGGCTAGCACAAGCGACAGATACGTTGACTCAACGTTTCAAAGCCTGCGAGACAGCTTTGTGGGAAAACAGTTGGCAGACTGCCCGCCACTTGGAACTGATCCCACCGGCAGCAGCATCCCTAGTAAGGGCCGAAGAAAGGGAGATGGCCATGAAGCAGGAGCCGGCAAAGCTCAAGGATTCGCTGCGAAAGGTGGGAAAAGAAAAGGAAAAATAGGGAAGTGGCAGCGGACCAGACCCGGCCCCGGGGAGGTCCGTGAGTCCCTTGAAAAATCAGGGGCCCCAGCTGCGAGTCAGCCCAGTGGCCGCACCGCGAGTGACCTTCAACGAGAAGGTGATCCAATCCCAAGCAGCAGGGGCAGCAGAGAGAAAGGCAGCCCTGAGGCAGAGAGGGAAACCCCCGCAGGAGGAGCCCGTCCAGAGGAAAAAAACACCAGAGGGTCAGGAGGGCCAGACTGCAAAAGGGGAAAAGTGGAAGCAGCAGGCTAAGCTGGAAGGGAAAGGAAAAGGAAAGCAGAGCGAGTCAGGCTCCGCAGCCGAAGCCCGCCGGGTGGAGATGAGATAGGTTCGGGAAAGGTTAAGGAAGTCTTGAAATGGCTGGAGCAGAATGGAGGTGACCACCTAACGGCGGCCCAAATGGAGCAGTACATCCTTTTGCTGGCAGTGACATTGAATGAATCATTTGGGGTTTGATAGAAAACTCGCTAAAACCCACGCAGGAGCCGGGCGTGAGAAATCGGAACCTCATGCCGCTGCCTCTTTGGCCCGATGTTAGTTATCACCGCAATGGAGGAGGTCATTGTGGGCCAGAAATATAAGGAGAACCAGGGGATTGGCGCTGGCGAGGCGCCACCAAGACCGAGGCCAGCAGAGCGCTGAGGATGCAAGGGCTGCTGCTCTGGCACGGGCTTGTTGTAGTGGGGCTGAACTGGCTTCATAGTGTGGGCAGCCTCCAAGAAGGAGTGGGTCCCCTGGAGGCCGTGCCAGTAGCCAGCAGGAAGCAGCTTTGAATAGGCTTTGGGATTTAATCAAGGTTTTTGTGGATGACAAGCCGGAGAAGGGAGGAGTCCCCAGGACCCCAAGATGGGACTGGGAGCAAGAATTGGGGCAGCTACGGGTGTCTTACACCGGTGAGGTAGTGGAAAAGATCTTGCCAGGCTTACCCACACCCCACTGACACCACTGATGGAAGATATTGTCACTTCAGGCACTTAATGAAAATAATAGTACTTATTCGAACTTACCAATACTTAGA
Source organism: Cladocopium goreaui (assembly GCA_947184155.2). NCBI lineage: Eukaryota > Dinophyceae > Suessiales > Symbiodiniaceae > Cladocopium > Cladocopium goreaui. The sequence goes on from CAMXCT020000191.1 coordinate 355,251, forward strand.
TGGGCTGTGGGGTTACTAACAGGTTAAGTGAGTTAGGTTGAAAATTAAGATGAATACTAACTAGTTAGAATGGAAATTATGTACAATTAGTTAACTAATTAGCAACTGGTTACCTAACTAGTTACTAATTGTTTAGCTGTGCTTATTTTCATGAATATTTCCAAAGAAATACAATTATATTATATGTAAATATACATGCACATCGCAGAATGGCTACTGTCTTTCTGACATGTGACCAACAAAAAAGGTTTGAGCCATCAAAGGTTTCTGTTGATATTTGCGGTCAACATCAGCTTGAGCAGTGTATATCACACTACATGTTCGCAAGATACATATGCCTGAGCCATAAGGCTTTTGAGGTTGGACTCCCATCTTTCAAACATAGAAATCTTTGAGCTACTATAGGTTTCTTGCCACACAAGAGGTTCCAAAGACATTGTGCCTTTCTGCACAGATATTACTGCCACAGTTTTTCACCCAAAGCTTCAAGGAGTCAAAGTTGTGATCTTCTGCTGGCCTTTGGCAAAAGTCACTGCAAGCGTAAGTCTTGCAAGGGCACAGCCTGATGGCTCCTTCTGTCTTCCCATTCGGCAAAGGTTTCAGCCATCTTCTGCAAGTGCAATATTTTTAGCACAGCCACATCATCTCCAAGGTTGTTGGTCAAAAAGCAAAGGACTTCACCACAACCAAATGTGCTGCCACAATGGCTTCAAGTAGACCAAGTCACCACGAGAGCACAAGTCAGGTTTACTCCTGGAATGATTGCTTCTGCTCACATTATTCCAGCTGTGCCAAATTTCTGCGGCCAGAGGAAACAATCTCCTGGGACAGGCTTTGGTTTGCAACAAGGATGGCTCAATTGCAAACACCTGAGGATCTGAAAGCCTTTCCAACTCCAGGGTCAAAAGAGTAAACAAAATGTTCGAAACTGCTCAAGTTTTGAATCAAAGTGGGAATTCTTCTGCAGCATCTGCTGGTTAGTTTGGAGTTTCAAAGCTCCTGCAGAGGCACTGCTTGCTTTCTCATCCAGCGCATTCTGCTAACTGCTTCTCAAAGCTGCAGGGAAAGTTCTTAGCCAGCTTCAGCAGCATGGAAGAAGTCAAAGTATCAATGGCTTTGATCTTATGCTCCATGGCTTCTAAGAGCTTAGGAAAAGCCAAAGCATTGGGCCTTATTTCCTGTAAGCTCTCCAAATCATCCACTTCTTTCAGCACATTTTCAGTGCCCCAGCTAGCCATGGCTGCCAAGGTTTCAAAGCCCAAAGGGAAAAGAAAGAGTGACAGACATATGAGTGTCAATACATGGCGCAAATGCCTTGGTCTTTTCTCCCCAGCTCAGCTGTGATTAGGAATTATCATCCATGGTCTTCATCTTGTTCACCACATGGTTCAATTGGTGAAGCATGCTGTTCAAAGTATCCACCATGCTCCCCCAATAGTTCACCACGGTGGACGTATCATTGAGGATGCCCTTGAGGCAGTAATGCACCTTGCATAGGAGGAAGATGCCAATCTCCAAAAGCATAACCAGAGTGCCAGTGGTGAGCTGGGGCACTATGTCCTGGGAGCCATTGGGAGCCAAAGTCCTGGACACTTGCATAGCTAACCTGAAGCCCCAGTGTGGAATATCTGGTGCCAAAGCCTGACAAGGCTCATCTACATGAAGCTGCTACATGTTCTTTAATCCAAATATGTGATCAGTATGTTGGGGCCCAGGAGGCTAGCAAAGCATGAGCCCTTGAGGCTACTGAGACATGAGCCCTGGAGGCTGATGAGACATCAGCCCTGCAGGCTTCTGAGATGTGAGCCATTCAGGCTAACGTAAGATTGTTTCCCATTTTGAAAAAATATCAAAAAACGGTGGACATGTGCGACTCCAAGTCAGCAAAAAAAAAGCTTGACCAGGAAAGTTGGAAATTCAAACTTTTTGCGGTTCAATTCAGCTAGCTGAATTGAAACGCAAACTCTTTGCATTTCAATTCAGCTAGCTCAATTGAAACGCAAACTCTTGGCATTTCAATTCAGCTGGCTGAATTGAAACGCAAACTCTTGGCATTTCAATTCAGCTAGCTGAATTGAAACGCAAACTCTTGGCATTTCAATTCAGCAAGCTGATATGAAACGCAAACTCTTGGCATTTCAATTCAGCTAGATGAATTGAAACGGAAACTCTTGGATTTCAATTCAGCTAGCTGAATTGAAACGCAAACTCTTGGCATTTCAATTCAGCTAGCTGAATTGAAACGCAAACTCTTGGCATTTCAATTCAGCTAGCTGATATGAAACGCAAACTCTTGGCATTTCAATTCAGCTAGCTGAATTGAAACGCAAACTCTTTGCATTTCAATTCAGCTAGCTGAATTGAAACGCAAACTCTTGGCATTTCAATTCAGCTAGCTGAATTGAAACGCAAACTCTTTGCATTTCAATTCAGCTAGCTGAATTGAAACGCAAACTCTTGGCATTTCAATTCAGCTAGCTGAATTGAAACGCAAACTCTTGGCATTTCAATTCAGCTGGCTGAATTGAAACGCAAACTCTTGGCATTTCAATTCAGCTAGCTGATATGAAACGCAAACTCTTGGCATTTCAATTCAGCTAGATGAATTAAAACGCAAACTCTTGGATTTCAATTCAGCTAGCTGAATTGAAACGCAAACTCTTGGCATTTCAATTCAGCTAGCTGAATTGAAACGCAAACTCTTGGCATTTCAATTCAGCTAGATGAATTGAAACGGAAACTCTTGGCATTTCAATTCAGCTAGCTGAATTGAAACGCAAACTCTTTGCATTTCAATTCAGCTAGCTGAATTGAAACGCAAACTCTTGGCATTTCAATTCAGCTAGCTGAATTGAAACGCAAACTCTTGGCATTTCAATTCAGCTAGCTGATATGAAACGCAAACTCTTGGCATTTCAATTCAGCTAGCTGAATTGAAACGGAAACTCTTGGATTTCAATTCAGCTAGCTGAATTGAAACGCAAACTCTTGGCATTTCAATTCAGCTAGCTGAATTGAAACGCAAACTCTTGGCATTTCAATTCAGCTAGATGAATTGAAACGGAAACTCTTGGATTTCAATTCAGCTAGCTGAATTGAAACGCAAACTCTTGGCATTTCAATTCAGCTAGCTGAATTGAAACGCAAACTCTTGGCATTTCAATTCAGCTGGCTGAATTGAAACGCAAACTCTTGGCATTTCAATTCAGCTAGCTGATATGAAACGCAAACTCTTGGCATTTCAATTCAGCTAGATGAATTGAAACGCAAACTCTTGGATTTCAATTCAGCTAGCTGAATTGAAACGCAAACTCTTGGCATTTCAATTCAGCTAGCTGAATTGAAACGCAAACTCTTGGCATTTCAATTCAGCTAGATGAATTGAAACGGAAACTCTTGGATTTCAATTCAGCTAGCTGAATTGAAACGCAAACTCTTGGCATTTCAATTCAGCTAGCTGAATTGAAATGCCAACTGTTTGCGTTTCAATTCAGCTAGCTCTTGTCGTTTCCTTTGGGGAGCCCAGTACTACTGCTGCTCAGCGCGCCAGTCCTCCAGCTTTGGCTCCTCACTCCTTTTGCTGGGACTCCTGTGGAGACTCCTCTAGCCAGCCATGGTAGGACTCAGTGGGGGCCACTCCTTTTGCGGGGACTCCTGCGGCCAGTGCTGTTGCGACTCCTCTGGCCAGTCACGCAGGGAAAAGCAATAAATAAACAATATCTTCGTCTTAAAAAAGTTGGTAAAATGGTTAGAAAAACCTGTTTCTCTTCCACATTGGTGTCATCTGCAAGTGTTGCGCTCCCATGTGCATAGGCAGAGGCAGCTACTTCCCTCTGAGCCTGCTCTGCCAAGAGGTCTTCCCAATCATGTCCAGGGGCTGATAGGACACAGCCACTCTGCACCCACTGCCCGAAGGAATCTGCAGGTGGCTCATCTTGAAGATTTCCACCAGGCAGCTCAGGTGCTGAGAAGTCATCTTGATATTCTGCGAAGGCAGCTTGGTTCTGGAGCAGTGCCAGAGCAGAGTTGCTTTGCACACAAATCAAAGCAATTAAAAACTTTAGATTCTGATTGGATTGGGCCACAGGGCACCAATGACTTGGACTACCTCATAGACTAGGATTGGATTTGGTCCAGGTTAGTGTAAATACTACATACATGGTTACGTGGTATGTTTCAATGCCATCAGCCTGCCTGGCTCCATCAAGCACACTGGCCTGCCATGCAGTGCCATCCTGCTGCACAGTGGCCTCTTCCAAGGCCCTCAGTGAAACTTCAAGCATGCCTTTTCATGGTGCTAGGCTGTGCCTTGAGATGCACAGTGAAAAAAGGACACATGCAGTGTGTGTGTGTGTATTTTTTGCAACTATAAGCACTTGGAGCCTAAGTTGAACCTTAGGACCAATAAACAAGTGCCTTTACACATTAAAAAACAACAAGTTCATGTGGTTTTAAACATGTTTGAGTTTGAGCCTTGAATGCTAATGTGTTTGGCCCAAAAAGGCTAGTGTGCATAAGCCTTGCAGGCTAATGCCTGGAAACACACAACCTTGCCCAGCCAATGCCTAAACTAAGTATCCAAAAAGAAACTTGTGGGGGCCACCAGCTGAATAAGTAACACCTATACACCATGTCTGGTGTTTTTGCATCCCTCTTTAAGGACCACTACCAGCCCCATTGCTGCAAGGAAACGTTGAATTTACAACCTAGAGTGCCACTTGATGCCATGCAGAATTAACACACATGTTAGAGCCTTTGGGGCTAATGAACTTCAAAATGATTTCCAATCACTCTAAGCCTAAAGGCTACAAATACTACTGCTTTGAAATTTTACCCAGACACATTCCACTTTAGCAAGAAAGCAACTTCAATTTCACAAAGCATGCCAACATTGTCAGCTTTATGGCTAATTTGTGAAATCTCAAAAACAAGAGCCCAAATGGCCAATGTGTGAAAGCAAAAAAACTTCAGCCAACATGGCTCATTTATGAACTTGCAAAAACACAAGCCCAAAAAGCTAATTTTGAACATTTAAAACTCAAAATAGTGGCGTTTTTTTCAAGATTTTACCATGTAAATAACTCAACTAATTAGCTGGTTTAGGTCTAAGTGCTTTATTAACCTCAGTAATAGTTAATGTGATCTTAAGATCTTTAAGATGTTTAGCTAACCATTATAAAAAGATAGTAACTGCGATAGATACACTAGATAAGTTACAGCTATTAATAACTACTTAAAAGGTACTTAGCATATGGTTAACATACTTTAGTCCAGGTCGTTTTATAATTTCGAAGGAAGTTTAGAAGTCAAACTTCCGACAATATGGACAGATGAAAAGCAGAGCAGGGAAGAGGCAGAGAGAAGAGAAAGATTAGAAGAAAGAAGAGTAGAAGGGAAAGAGTCAGAAGAAAGAAGATGCAGATGCGAGAAAAGGTAGGAAAGTCGCGAAACACTGTGTTTTTCCAATGATTTGGGGCTCCGGAGGTCGAAAAGTAGGCTCGCTAAAGCGGCGGGTGCGGAGCCAGCTGGCCAGATGAGAGATGAAAAATTGCACGCCGTTGTGGCGCGAAGCACATTTCCAAGTCAAAATGTACAAACCACACCATTCTCGGACCACTTTTGGAAGTTGAGATGTCGAAAAAGTGCACGCCGTTGTGGCGCGAAGCACGTTTCCAAGTCAAAATGTACAAAGCACACCATGGTCGGACCACTTTTGGAAGTTGAGATGTCAAAAAAGTGCACGCCGTTTTGGCGCCAAGCACATTTCGAAGTCAAAATCTACAAAACACCACATGTTCGCGCCACTTTTGGAGGTTCAGATGTCGAAAAAGTGCACGCCGTTGTGGCGCGAAGCACATTTCGAAGTCAAAATGTTAAAAACACTAGGGGTTCGGACCACTTTTGATTTTGGAGGTTCAGATGTCGCTTCGCTTCGCTTCACTACACTACACTACATTATATACACTACACTGCACTACACACCAGTACATTACACTACATCACACCATATTACACTACATTACACTACACTACACTACCTTCCACTACACTTCACTACATTACACTCCACTACACTACAACTACAACTAAAACTACACAACTACACTCCACTACACTCCACCACACTCCACTACACTACATTACACTACAACACACTACACTACACTACACTACACTACGCTACCATCCACTACACTTCACTACATTGCACTACACTACAAATACAACTACAACTACACAACTACACTCCACTACACTCCACTAGACTCCACTACACTAAATTACACTAAACTACACTACTTTACACTACACTCCACTACACTACATTACACTACACTACACTCCACAACACTACAGCTACAACTACACAATTACACTACACTCCACTACACTCCACTACACTACATTACACTCCACTACACTACATTACACTACACCCCACTACACTACATTACACTTCACTACACTACCTTCCACTACACTTCACTACATTACTCTACACTACACTCCACTACAGCTACAACTACAACTACAACTGCACAACTACACTCCACTACACTCCACTACACTCCACTACACTCAATTACACTACACTACACTACATTACACTACACTACAATCCACTACACTACATTACACTACACCAACTTCCAGTACACTCCACTACACTAAATTACACTACACTACACTACATTACACACCACACTACAAACTACATTCCACTACACTCCACTACACTACAACTACAATACACTACACTACATTACACTGATGACACTGCACCCACAAGATACAGGTAAAGACAGATAGACAGATGACAGATAATAGATAATTAGACAGAATGACAGGTAGAACAGCTATACAGATAGACAGATGTCATCGGACACAGAGAGAGAGAGAGGGGTAAGAGAGAAGAGAGGAGAGAGGAGAGGGAGAGAAGAGAGAGATAGATCGCTAGATAGATATAAGACAGGATAGAACAGGTAGACAGCTAAAGCCAGATAGAAGTAAAGAGAGAGAGAGATAGATATAGATCGATAGTCGATATAAGATACATGAAGATAGATAGGTCGGTAGGTAGATATTCAGAGAAAGAAGAGCGAAAGAGGAGGAGACTCAAGCACCTTTCGTCCCCATCACAGGTGGATTCGCTCTGCCATCCCTGATTCACAACAACCAACCTCTCCTATAGGTTTCCTATTTTTGAAACTTCCGCCACCGCCTTTTGCGGTACTACTGGTACTTAACAGTCACAACTAGTTAGTAAAACCACAGCCCATCTAAGTAGTACCGCACAAGGCGGTGGCGGAAGTTTCAAAAATAGGAAACCTATAGGAGAGGTTCGTTGTTGTGCATCACGGATGGCAGAGCGAAATCCACTGATGGACCAACAGGTGCTTGAGGTCTCCTCTCTTTCTCTCTCTGTCTCTGGCTATCTACCTACCTACCTACCTATCTATCTATCTATCTATCAATCTATCAATCTATCAATCTATCAATCTATCAATCTATCAATTTATCAATCTATCAATCTATCAATCTATCAATCTATCAATCTATCAATTTATCATCTATCTATCTATCTACCTACCTACCTATCTATCTATCTATCTATCTATCTATCTCTCTCTCTCTATCTATCTATCTATCTAGCTATCTATCTATCTATCGATCTATTTACCTATGTATCTATCTATCTATCGATCTATCTCTCTCTCTCTCTTTCATCTAATTACCTATCTATCTATCTGTCTATCTGTTTACCTGTCTATCTGTGTATCTATCTATCGATATATCTATCTATCTGTCTACATGTCTATCTGTCTATCTGTCTATCTATCTATCTATCTATCTATCTATCTGTCTATCTGTCTACCTGTGTATCTGTGGTGCAGTGTCATTCAGTGTAGTGTAGTGTAGTGGAGTCGAGTGTAGTGTAGCGGAGGCGAGTGTAGTGTAGTGTAATTAGTGTAGTGTAGTGGAATGTAGTGAAGCGTAGTGCAATGTAGTGTAGTGGAGTGTAGTGGAATGTAGTGTAGTGTAGTGTAATGTAGTGTAATGTAGTGTAGTGTAGTGTAATTGAATGTAATTGAGTGTAATTGACTGTAGTGTAGTGGAGTGTAGCGGAGTGTAGTGTAGTGGAATGTAGTGAAGTTGTAGTTGTAGTGTAGTGTATTGGAGTGTAGTGTGGTGTAGTGGTGGTTGTAGTTGAAAATGCGACAAAACCCTCACGTTTTGCTCACTTTTGACAAGGTGCACAATCCCTTGCGCATGCCATCCGAAACGACATTTGAATTTCCAAAAGTGGCCGAAATCCTGGTGTTTTTAACATGTTGACTTGGAAATGTGCTTCGTGCCACAACGGCGTGCACTTTTTCGACATCGCAACTTCCAAAAGTGGTCCGACCATGGTGTGTTTTGTACATTTTGACTTGGAAACGTGCTTCGCGCCACAACGACGTGCACTTTTTCGACATCGCAACTTCCAAAAGCGGTCCGAAAATGTGGTGTTTTGTACATTTTGACTTGGAAATGTGCTTCGCGCCACAACGGCGTGCAATTTTTCATCTCTCATCTGGCCAGCTGGCTCCGCACCCGCCGCTTTAGCGAGCCTACTTTTCGACCCTCCGGAGCCACAAATCATCGGAAAAACACTGTGTTTCGCGACTTTCCTACCTTTTCGCGCATCTGCATCTTCTTTCTTCTTACTCTTTCTCTTCTACTCTTCTCTCTTCTAATCTTCCTCTTCTCTCTGACCCTTTCCATCTCTGCTTTTCATCTGTCCATATTGTCGGACGTTTGACTTCTAAACTTCCTTCGATCATAGGACTTATTTTCATTTATTTTAACTTATTTTTTTGATATTTTCAAAGGGTCAGAACTGGTAATAGACGAAGGATTTTTCTTTTATACATTTTGAAAAACACAATTGAATATAAGAAATAAGTAAAAAGTTTTTGGTAGGTTTGCATTTTTTTGAGCATCTATTATCCTTTTCAGGATATTTTCCTATTCAGGAACAATCCTTTTCAGGAACTATATCCTTTGCCTTGGGAGCCATGGCAGAGAAAGAAGCAGCGGTTCAGCACAGACTAGCTGCTAAAGTATGGCTGCGAGTCATACTATAGATTCTCTCATAGCTGCTTGTAATGATTGTGAAGTAAAATATGTTGGAAAAATAAAATATATTATATATATAACAAAAAACAGTTAGAAACTCAAGATGTTGAAACGATAATTCCTGAAAAGGATGTAGTTCCTGAAATGGAAAGTTTCTGCAATGAATCTTTCAGGTTGAATGTAGTTTCCTCAGGGGAATGTGTTTTCCTGTTTTAAATTCTAAATTTACTGAACTCTAAATTATCAACATTTTTGAAATTTTGTAATTATTTGGAATTGTAAGTTATCAAAAGTTTCTGGATTCTTTTTTTTTTTTGATTTTATGATTTTCCTGGATTTTTTTTAAATCATTATATTAGTCGTGATATAAGTCATTAAATGAAGTTTGGTTTTCCATTGTTTTTTGCAATTTGGCCTGGGGGGCGCAGGTGTGCAAATTGTAGAAACGCGCGTTTTTTGAGAGGTACTGTGATGAAAGCATATTCACATGAAAAACATGCAAAAAAACTATGGAAAAATCAAAAAAAACAAAAAAAACAAAAAGTTCAGACCCATGGGCAAGGTCTGGGGAGAGGCCTGGCTGGACATGGGTCTGAACTTTTTGTTTTTTTTTTCCATGGTTTTTTGCAGTTTGGCCAAAACCTCGAGAAAACCAAAAAAACAAAAAAAAACTAAAAGTTCAGACCCATGGGCAAGGTCTGGGGAGAGGCCTGGCTGGGGACATGGGTCTGAACTTTTTGTTTTTTTTGTTTTTTTGGTTTTTCCATGGTTTTTTGCAGTTTGGCCAAAACCTCGAGAAAACCAAAAAAAAAAGTTCAGACCCATGGGCAAGGTCTGGGGAGAGGCCTGGCCGGGGACATGGGTCTGAACTGTTTTTTTTTCATGGTTTTTTGCAGTTTGGCCAAAACCTCGAGAAAACCAAAAAAAACAAAAAGTTCAGACCCATGGGCAAGGTCTGGGGAGAGGCCTGGCTGGGGACATGGGTCTGAACTTTTTTTTGTTTTTTCCATGGTTTTTTGCAGTTTGGCCAAAACCTCGAGAAAACCAAAAAAAACAAAAAAAAAAAGTTCAGACCCATGGGCAAGGTCTGGGGAGAGGCCTGGCCGGGGACATGGGTCTGAACTGTTTTTTTTTCATGGTTTTTTGCAGTTTGGCCAAAACCTCGAGAAAACCAAAAAAAAACAAAAAGTTCAGACCCATGGGCAAGGTCTGTGGAGAGGCCTGGCAGGGGACATGGGTCTGATTTTTTTCCCATGGTTTTTTTGCATGTTTTTCATGTGGAGATGCTTTCATCACAGTACCTCTCAAAAAATGCGCGTTTCTACAATTTGCACACCTGCGCCCCCCATGAGTACCCCTTCTGTTTAAAAAACTATGACTTCAAATTCTTCATCGGCAGTTTTGCCCAATAAAGTTGTGGCCAAGCTGTTTTGGTATGCCCTGAACATTGTTCTGGCAGCATTAGCTTTGCCTTTTCAATTTTTCAATGAACTTCCATTGCTTTGGCCTGACTTGACATGAGATGAATACTCATCGGTGCAGTCTCGGGCCAAAGCTTGGCCTCAGCAAATCAATTTGGGCTAAATTCCCCAAAAAAAACTTAGCATGCCTTAAAATTGAGCTCACCTTCGGTTCATTCATCTGATAACTCTGCCTTGGTGGCGCCAGCTTCAAAATATGGAACTAATTACATGTATGTGTGTCTATATATATATATAGAATATCTTTTTTGTTCGTGCCTTCAGCGCGTTGATCACACTGCCTGCAGTGCAACAACTTGAGCAAACAATGAAATTATATGAAATTATCTTTTTTCCCTGGAAAGCCAATGCTTCACAGCGCATGGGTGCATGAATTTGTAACAACCAACCAGCACAAAGGGCAAGGAAAGCCTTTGAAGGCTTATATCATCTAAAAGCTCTTCTTACCCAAGAGCATGTGGCAAGATAAGCTATTGGCCCAAAAGGCTTATCCTGAAGCACTCTCGGCTCTCTAGGTACGCAACGAAGATGTTCCACCTCGACGAGCTGTCTATGCGATGACTACGGCTCATAACCATTTGGCTCGCGTTGGAGGTTTTGCTCCGGCGGAATGGGCTTTTGGTCGACAAGTGGATGACTTGGACAACCTGGCCATCCACACATCTGAGGCGACCTCTGACCATGCGATGTCAGAGAATCTGCAACTACGACTTCGTGCTGAGAAGCGATACTTGGAGCTTCAAGCAAGAGCATCAAGAGCCAAAATCTCCAGAGCCTTGAACAGCAAAGGAAAGCCATCTGTTCGCTTTCTTCCAGGAGACCTGGTTTTCTACAAGCGCTTCAAGGTGCCTTCAGATTTCCCAGCACACGAGCTGGTACATCAACCTCGACTACGAATCAGCCGATGGTATGGCCCTGGCAGGGTCCTTGCAAGTGAAACACGAGTCCAAGAAGAAGGAACTTGGAGGACTGCTTCCTCGACGGTTTGGGTGGTGGCTCAAGGCCGAATGAAGAAGTTCCACTTGGACCAGTTGAGGCATGCAAGCGAACGTGATTGGAATCTTTGATCCAACGAGGCGCCTACTATGATGACCACACCTTGGACTTCCAGGAGAAGAACCCCAACAAGCATCAAAGACGAGCTCAGCAACGTTCCAGGACCCCAGCTATGCTGGAAAGAAGGCGTTTGCCACGACCAATGGATCCTGGACCACCTGGACCTCAAGCTCTATACCTGAACCACCCGAAGTTTTGATGGAACCTTCTGACCACCAAGATCTACCTTCTGAAGGAGCTCTATACCACCTGACGGAGCTCTACCATTTGGTTTGCCGTCTTCATCTACTTCGAGCCCTGACCCAGACAACGAGTCTGTGATCGATGGGAGACGTCTTACGTCGCCTACAACCCATTGAACTGCACGAGTTGGATGAGCGACCTCTACATGTGAAGCGAAAGGAGTTGGTGGAGGCCGCAAATTGGTGCTGCGAGGCTGAGAATGACTTCGTCTATGGCGTGGAGATACCCATTCCGGAAGACGAAGCTGCCTGGCCTGGCGAAAGATCCTCAAGGATCCCTGCAAGTTTGCTGCAAAGAGCGTTCAGAAAGGTGCCGAAGTTTCTTGGCACAAGTTGGACCCGAAGCAGCGTGAAGCGATGCAGGCCGCGAAGTTACCTGAAGTTGATCAATGGTTGAAGGAGGAGGTGTGTCAAAAGTACAAGGGCATCATTCCTGCCGGAAGATTGATGCGAATGAGATGGCTTTTGGCCCTGAAAAGCACTTCAGACCCATCCGTTGCACAATGCATGGCAAGGATAGTCTTACTGGGTTACACTGACTCTGACAGACTCTCCAAATTTCAGCGCCGACTTTGACGAGGAGATTACGTCAACTGGCTTTGGGTTTGGCATGTGCAAAACGATGGAAGCTAGTGAGGGCTGATGCCAAGAGCGCCTTCCTTCAGGGCACTGCGACCCAATCTGATCGCAACATATTTGCGATACCTGTGCCTGAACTAGCGGACGCACTACATGTCCCCCAAGGTCAAGGTGTGAAGATGCTGAAGGCTGCATATGGCCTTGTTTCAGCACCACGTGAGTGGTTTTTGGAGGTGAATCGTGTGGCAACTGAAGATTGCAAGCTGCGACAATTGAAGTCTGACCCTTGTATGTGGGTGATGGACGGAATTGGTCCTGATGCAGAACCACGTGGCTTCATCACATCGCACGCGACTTCTTGATTGCCGGATCCGAATCAGATCCTGAATGGCAAGCTTGCATCTCCACCTTCAAATCAGCTTTCCGATGGTCACCGTGGGAGAGCACGCCGTTTCAACACTGTGGAGTCATGGTGGACCAACTGGAAGATTTTTCCTTCCAACTTGGTCATGATGAATACTGCACTGAGATCAAGCAGATTGACATCATTCAAGGCGCTGATGGCGTCAGTCCAACTGAATTGGCGCAAGCCAGAGCGGTGTTGGGAGCTGCACAGCGGCGAGCCTTGCAGACTGGACCACAACATGCAGCTAAGGTCTCGATCTTGCAGAGCACTCTGCCCCACGCCCTGGACTCCCAGGACGTTCTCCACCAGATCAACAAGCTCTGTCGTGAACTATATGCACAGCGCTACATCTCTGTGAATATCAAGCAGAACCCCAAGAACTTGCGGGACTTAGCCATCATTTGCTGGACCGATGCTGCGTTTGGTAACACACCAGATTTGTCATCCACTGGCGGATTTATCACTGGTATGGTTTGCAAATCGATGCTCAATGGCCACCGTGGATGCGTGAATCCTTTGGCATGGCGCAGTGGGCGACTTCCCCGGATTGCCCGCTCAAGCTTGTCAGCGGAGATCCAAGCCCTAGCCGAAGGTGAGCAAGAGCTGCTGTTTTTGAGGACCCAATGGGCTGAGCTGCTTGGAATTCCTCTCAGTTTGAGGGACCGCATCATGCAACTTGCCAAGTTCCTGCTGCTTTGGTTGTGGATGCGAAGAGTGTCTTCGACGCCGTGCAGAAGGGCGACACCGCGAGCGCTGCATTTGGTTTGAAGGAGAAGTACTCGGCTCTTGAATTGCTGGCGGTGGTTAAGAACTTGCGTCTGCAGAAGACGCCATTGCTCTGGGTCTCTTCGGACGCCCAACTCTCTGATGGCTTAACAAAGCCAGCGGCTCAGGATCACCTGAAGAACTTCCTGATGAGAGGCCAGCAGTGGAACGTCAAGTACGATCTTCAATTCCTGGCTGCAAAGAAGAAACCCAAGAGCGAGAGAATGATGCAATCAGCGCCTGAGACTTCACCTATGCCTGCAGATTGGGCCCTGAGTGTAGTTCAGATGTTACAACAAGCTCACACATCCTTTGGCAATAGTCTTTGGGGTGTGTAAGAGCGTATTTTTTATATTGCCTTCGAATGGTGAGCATGTCACAAACACATGTCCACCGTAAACCTTTTGGGACAAAGGGACCCCTTTAGCCAGACTTCATAGAAGTAAGGGCTACTTAGCCTGACCTGTGCCATAGCAGCGCAGCAGATTGCCTGAGACACTTGGGCGTGGCGAAAAGGCAAGGACAAGCTGAACTTGAACCTTGGGCTTTGTGTTGCGTTGCCAGTCGCATCCTGTGAAATTGGGGCCACTGGCCAAAACTCAAGCGCAAAGCAGCTCAAAGAGTTAGAAATGCAATCTACACGTTGGGGTTTAAGCTTGTGACTCCACAAGCAAGGTGAGTCTGTTGGTCCAACTTGGAAGGCAGCCGGGTTGTTGCTGTTGTTGTTGTTGTTGCTGTTGTTGCTGTTGTTGTTGTTGTTGTTGCTATTGTTGTTGTTGTTGTTGTTTGTTGTTTGTTGTTGTTGTCGTTGTCGTTGTCGTTGTTGTCGTTGTTGTCGTTGTTGTCGTTGTTGTCGTTGTTGTCGTTGTTGTCGTTGTTGTCGTTGTTGTCGTTGTCGTTGTTGTTGTCGTTGTTGTTGTTGTTGTTGTTGTGTTGTTGTTGTTGTTGTTGTTGTTGTTGTTGTTGTTGTTGCTGTTGTGTGTTGTTGTGTGTTGTTGTGTGTTTTTGTGTGTTGTTGTGTGTTGTTGTGTGTTGTTGTTGTTGGTGTTGTTGTTGTTGGTGTTGTTGGTGTTGTTGTTGTTGGTGTTGTTGTTGTTGTTGTTGTTTTTGTTGTTGCTGTTGTTGTTGTTGTTGCTGGTGTTTTTGTTTGTTGTTGTTGTTGTTGTTGTTGCTGTTGTTGCTGTTGTTGCTGCTGTTTTCAAAGTGTGTTTTTAAAGTTTGTTTTTAAAATTTGTTTGCACAACAACAAATGTTTTTGAACTTCAAAACCATTCAGGACCCAAACAAGAAACTGACCAGTGAAGCACCAGCTATCAATGTAGCCAGGTTGACCGAACTGCATCAGACAATGTGATGCCCACACGCTGAAAATACCAAAATTAAATACTATTGTATACTGTATTTGCGGAGAACTCAATGTAAGAAACCGTACCCACCCGCGAAACAGTACCGTTTGACGCAGAACGTGGACACAGCATTTCTAGGGGTGAGTCGGGGTGAGTGTCTTATGTTTGGCAAAGCTGGGAGGGTCTTCAGGCGAACAGAGACAGAGAATGGGAAGAAGGTACATTATACTTGGAGCAAACTGCAGCGTCCGCCTTTCGACATCTAGCTGTAGGCTATAGCCAACACTGTGGACATTTCCGTCCTGCATGTCTCCAAGGAAAAAACATAGAAGAAAGGCGAAGGCCGCGTGATTCGCTTCAGCCGCAGTCATGAATTTGAGTTTCGGAGTTTCATATTCAGAAGTGCGCGCAAGGTCACCAATATTCCATCCAATTTGCAGTTCAAGTATTTGAAGGACAGGTGCTTCCAAGAATTCGTACCCTTTTGTTTTTTTTCTCAGCTGTGTTGTATCCAAGGAGTGCTGATAATTTTGATTTCAGAATCAAGGCTAGTTGGTTGAACTGAGTCAGATTGACATTTTGATTTGATGGGCTTACAGGAGCTCTTGGAAAAAGCCACCGGTCCAATTGTGGATGGGCACATTGACGAGGCCTGGAGGTCGCTCTCTTCCACAGCCTTTCCTCGAAGTTCAATATGCATCAATGTGCCAAGAAGACCCAAATAGTCAAAGCCACAGCAACAATCAGAACCCACGGAACTGCAAGCGAAAGGCTTCCAACGTGTCAAGCAGCAAATTCTGCACACGCAGAGATCTTTCGGGGGCATTTTGCACTCAAAACGGGCAAAAAACGAGATCTCGCAAGTGGATCTTACAGGACCGGTGGAGATCTTGGGGAGATCTTCCAAAGATCCCCAAGAGATGTTTTGGAGGAATCTTACAGGATCCCCCACAAAAGATCGTGCATAGAGATTGCGAAAGCCGACCATAGAAGGCGTAGGCTGAACTTGTGGTTGCGAACACAGTGAGTGTGAAGGGCGTGTGGGGGTGGCCGCCAAACGTACTGTAAAGGAGCATAAAATTGTGCGCAGAAAGAGTCTTCGGGTAGCTTCCGCAGTGTCAAAAGCCAAAAGCCGTCGCTCGAATTGTTTGTTGTGAAGGATGGGAGGAAATCGGCTCGAATCCCTGCGAATTGTAGCAGACGATCACTTTTGGATTTTTTTGGTGGCAAAACATCGTCAAACAACCATACCTTATAAACCGGGGCTGTCAATAATCGTTCGTATGTTCTCCATCTCGGCATACGCACTTGTTTGAGCCGCTTTGCTGTACCTTCGCAGGCCTTTACAGCGTGGTTGGCCTTTCAGAACGCTGAGGTGTGGCAGCGTGTGTTGCTGTAGAATCAATCAGCAGGAATCTACCTGGTAAAGTATCACATAGTATCACTGTTTGTCATTGTTTAAAAGTCTTCGGGATCCGGCATGATATGTAAAGTATTACGCAAAGGCTGCAACCAGGTACAGTTGAGGTAGCGGAAATTGATTGTGTTGTAAGTTGTAATAGCAGATCCTGTGTAACTGGTAGATAAATGTTGCCTTACGGAAGCTGACAATATTTGATCCCGCTTTGGCCACTAACCTGCAGATGCACAAGGAGCTGTTTCACTGTCTTGTTTGTATTATAGTTTCAGATTGGATATTTGTTTAATTCTGTGGCTTTCTTTGTAGCATGTTGCAATCTCTGCAGACAGGAAGCCTTTGATTGGTAAGATGCAACAGTGCAGCTTCTTCTACAGTATATTCTTTGTTGACTTGGAAGCCTCCAAGATTTGTTGACTTGCAAGTGAATTATCTGGTTTTGCCCTGACGTATTGTGTGACAAGCAATTCCTTGCATCGTGCCCTCCTTTCTCCCCTTTTACTGTGATGCCAAGTAAGGTTTCGTACAAGGCTGTATCATGCTGTATCAAAAAGAAATTGACACCCAGGTCCGATGCAGAATTTGCAAAGCAACAAAAACAGGGTGCCGGGCATCTGCAATCATCTGAAAGGCTCGCGACTGTCGTCACTGTTCAAACATTTTTTATGGGGGCATTGAAAAGGATCAAAAACAAAACTTTAATTTCATAAGCAATATCATCATCATCATCATCATCATCATCATCATCCTCATCGTCATCATCATCATCATCATCATCATCATCGTCCTCATCGTCATCATCATCATCATCATCATCATCATCATCATAATAATCATCCATCATCATCAGCATCATCATATTCATCATCATCGTCATCATCATCATCATCAACATCATCATCATCATCATCATCCTCATCGTCATCATCATCATCAGCATCATCATCATCATCATCATCATCATCCGTCCTCATCATCATCATCATCATCATCATCATCATCATCCTCATCGTCATCATCATCATCATCATCATCATCATCGTCCTCATCGTCATCATCATCATCATCATAATCATCATCATCATTGTCAAAAGAGCCTACAGCAGCGTCGCATGACGTATATGTGGAAGCGCAAGAGAGGCTACAGTGGCGTAGCACGACGCATGTGTGGAAGTGCAAGAGAACCTACAGCAGCGTAGCATCACGTATGTGTGGAAGTGCAAGAGAACCTACAGCAGCGTAGCATGACGCATGTGTGGAAGCGCAAGAGAACCTACAGCATCATAGCACGACGTATGTGTGGAAGTGCAAGAGAACCTACAGCAGCGTAGCGTGACGTATGTGTGGAAGCGCAAGAGAGGCTACAGCAGCGTAGCATGACGTATGTGTGGAAGCGCAAGAGAACCTACAGCAGCGTAGCTTGAAGTATGTCTGGAAGCGTCGCAGCGTAGCTTGACTTATGTGCGGAAGCGCAAGAGAACCTTCAGCAGTGTCGCATGACGTATGTGTGGAAGTGCAAGAGCTGAGAGGCTACAGCAGCGTAGCATGACGTATGTGTGGAAGCGCAAGAGAGGCTACAGCAGCGTAGCATGACGTATGTGTGGACGCGCAAGAGACACTACAGCATCGTAGCATTTAGTATGGAAGCGCAAGAGAACCTACAGCAGCGTAGCTTGACGTATGTGTGGAAGCGCAAGCAGTAGCGTGGCATGACGTATGTGTGGATGTGCAAGAGAACCTACAGCATCGTAGCACGACGTAATTTGTGGAAGCGCAAGAGAACCTAGCGTAGCTTGACTTGTGTGTGTGGAAGCGCAAGCAGTAGCGGGGCATGACGCATGTGTGGAAGTGCAAGAGAACCTTCAGCAGCGTAGCATGACGTATGTGTGGAAGCGCAAGAGAGGCTACAGCAGCGTAGCATGACGTATGTGTGGACGCGCAAGAGACACTACAGCATCGTAGCATTTAGTATGGAAGCGCAAGAGAACCTACAGCAGCGTAGCTTGACGTATGTGTGGAAGCGCAAGCAGTAGCGTGGCATGACGTATGTGTGGATGTGCAAGAGAACCTACAGCATCGTAGCACGACGTAATTTGTGGAAGCGCAAGAGAACCTAGCGTAGCTTGACTTGTGTGTGTGGAAGCGCAAGCAGTAGCGGGGCATGACGCATGTGTGGAAGTGCAAGAGAACCTTCAGCAGCGTAGCACGACGTACGTGTGGATATGAATGAAGTGCGAGAGAGCTTACGGTATTGTTGCATCACGTATGTGTGGACGTGCCAATGACATTATTATCCCACCCCACCCCACAAGACCCCACCCCCCCCACCCCCCCACTCCGCCACCCAATGTTTTGTTGATAGTATGATGCAAAAGATGACAACAGTCGCAAGCCTCTCAGATGCCCGGGACCAAAAACATGACACGACAAAGGGGTCACTGTGAAGTGAAGCAGGATGGCCTCTTGAATCCTCTTGACAATTGATTTCTTTTGTTTTTTCAGCCAATCCTTTGGGCTAAGCAAAAGCTGCATCGATAGAAAACCCACAGGTCTTTTTGTTGTCTCTTGACAGCAACGGGTCTGGTTCAATCAGCGGTGTCCCAGGATGCCGAATCCTTGTACAATGATTTCAATGGTGGCGAGATTAGCGGGGAATCCATTGAGGTGGGTTTTGCTCTGCTGTTTCAATGTTTCAAGTCTGTATCATCTTCAGGCTTTTGTGTTTCCACGTTCCACCTGTTTCCTGCAAGCTCTTTGGTGAGGTAGAGCTCTTGTCAGATTCTGAACCGCTTGGCAAGATGTAAAGACTTGCAACAAAATGTAAAGCGAGAATAAAGAATTGTAGAGATGTAAAGCGTTGCGATGGAAGCGTTGGAAAATGTCAGCCGCCAGCCGCTGTCAATCAGCCATCATGATGCACGGCTTGCAGCTGCTTCTCCTGGGTTTCGCCAAACTTTGCGCCACTCTGTCTGATGCTCTGCTTGGTTTGTTTTTCCCAATGCGTGTGTCAAGCTGCATGTAACTTTGCGTCAAGGGTATGCAGCATTAGTGTGATTCAGCATGATGTATTTTGATGTCTTATAATACTTATAATTATTTAGGTGGTTGTATCAAGACTATTGAACCTAGTGTCCATGTGCCTCGGAAGCACAAAACGGTTTGTACAACAGCTTTTGTGACTTCACCTGCTAGCTCGCATGAATGAGCCGGAGAACCACATATAACACATCCAAATTCCAACAAAAGAGTGGATATATCACACATGTGCAGATTCATCACAGCTGCAGGCAGATTTACAAATAGAGCTACAAAAAGACGTGTGTGTGTATGTCTGTATTTATATATAATATAATATAATTTAATATAATATAATAGAATAGAATATAATATAATATATAATATTGTATTTAAATATATACGCACTACTGTACACTGTAAATGTATATCTGGTGCCGGAGCCATGTCTGATGATCCTCCATCCGCCAGACTCTGAGCCAGCAACACCAGAGCAAGTTCGGGCCAGAAAATCATTTGCAATAATGCGATGGGATCTTCGGGACATGTTTGAGCCAGATTGGGTTCCCGGTAGCTGCTCCACGGCCAGCCTCACAATGTTTGAAAGAGATTCGCCACAAGGCATTAGCTGCGTTTCTGGGTGAGGCAAGGTATTGCGCGGAAAGCTGCGGGACTGCTGGTGACATATCATTTGTTCTCCAGAATCTTTTTGCAAGACCGGAGTTGGTGTCAAATCCCTACAAGTTACTGGAATGTACGAAGGGGGGGGCCTAGCTAATGTACGGTATGTTTTCGTACATTATTTTATCCCTAGGAGCTGGTTCGTACATTTCTAGAAGGGGGGGCCATATGAGGAATGGCAGAGAACTATTCGCCCACAAGTTTGGTATAGAATCATAATATGCCATTGCGAATGCC
The DNA here is from genome assembly GCA_947184155.2 of Cladocopium goreaui. Classification (NCBI taxonomy): domain Eukaryota; class Dinophyceae; order Suessiales; family Symbiodiniaceae; genus Cladocopium; species Cladocopium goreaui. Next base: position 375,596 of record CAMXCT020000191.1, read on the forward strand.
TGGGAATCATGGGAAAGGATGGGAAAGGAATACAAAGTTAATGCGCATTTTCATCGGCATTGATGATTTGTTTTGTTTGTAACGTTTGTGGTTTATAGCGGCATTCGGTGGCAGGATTCGCTGTTGACACTGCTTTCCAGAATCCTCCCACAAACGTAGAATGCGGGAAAGCGGTGGCAAATTCAATGGAGAAGACAGGCGAGGGGACACTGGAACTCCAGAACCATCCTGCTATATCCTGCTACATGTCTGTGGTTTTGGGCGAGCTTGTCCTGTTCCTTGCGCTTTTGCGACTCTTGCTCTTGCTGCTCCTGCTTGTCTTGTCTTGGCCCACCCCAAAATCATTGTGGAGGGAAGCGACCTGCACATGAAACGACATCGTTTTCAAGATACACCGATGACATCAGAAAACTTTGTCAGGAGAGAAGGGTGTGTCAAGTCTCTGGCTTCAGAGCTGTCGACAAGATTGGCCTTCAAGATTCAGAAATGCCAGGAGCAAGCCGGATCAATAGAAAGTGGCAGCACCAGACAAAGATGCCGAGAGCAAGAAATGTTGCGGACAAGAGATCACGCTGTCGACGGCCGTGCCAGCCAGGCGGTCAGGGGCCGTTCTTATAGGCTCTCCCTTGTTTTTATAGGTTCTTCCATGTTCTTCCTCTCGAAATTTCCGTCATCCGGCTTGCCCGGGACTCTACTTGTAGGATCTCCTAGTCTATCCTAGTGGTGATGTTTGCTGACAAATCTCATGATGTATGTAAATAATAGTCCAAACAAATAACAAATAGGTTCATTTAATTCTGTTGGAAGTTGAGATGTCGAAAAAAGTGCGCGTCGTTGTGGCGCGAACGACATTTCCAAGTCAAAATGTACAAAGCACACCATAATAAACTAGCTCCAGACCACTTTTGGAAGTTGAGATGTCGAAAAAGATCGAAAAAGTGCATGCCGTTGTGGCGCGAAGCACATTTCGAAGTCAAAATGTACAAAACACACCATGCTCGGACCACTGTTGGAAGTTGAGATGTCGAAAAAGTGCATCGTCGTGGCGCGAAGCACATTTCGAAGTCAAAATGTTAAAAACACCACATGTTCGGACCACTTTTTGGACGTTCAGATGTTGGTTCGCGTGGCAGGCGCAAGGGATTGTGCACCTTCTCAGAAGTGAGCAAAACGTGAGGGTTTTGTAGCATTTCCAAAAACGATGGCAGGCGTGTGGCATTTGAAGAAGATCTGCAAAGATGCATTTCGCGTGGCAGGGGCAGTGCATGGCAGTACAAAAGACATGTTCATCAGAGATGTTAGGAGGTCAGGGCGCTTATTTCCTGAGAAGGGTTGCATTTTGGAGCATGAGATCTGTAGCTTTGCTAAGATGATTTTGCGTCACAGGTGCAGCACTTCGTATGACCTGGCATCAATTTTTCGTGGTAGGCGCAGTACTTTAGACAGGTGGAGTGGAAAAATCGCAAAACACATTGGTACGAGGCCGTCAGCGCTGCACCCAATTTTCAAGTTTTGAAGGACGTCTCGCATAATGGCTTTGTTTTCTGATGCTGTCAAGTTCAAAAATTGAAGAAGTGTGGCAGAATTGCTTCGTTTTGGATGTTGTCAACTTCGAGAAACGAAGAAGTCTTGCAGAATTGCTTCATTTTGATGTTGTCAACTTTGAAAAATGAAGAGAAGTCTTGCAGAATAGCTTGGTTTCCAAGCTTGCAGATAGACATGCTTTTTTTGATAGATAGATACATACATACATAGATAGATAGATAGGTAGATAGATAGATAGATAGACAGATGAGATAGATAGACAGCTAGACAGACAGTTAGATAGATGGATAGATAGATAGATATATAGACATATAGATAGATAGACAGAAAGACAGATAGATAGAGAGACAGCTAGATAGATAGCTAGATTAGATTAGATTAGATTCGATTCGATTAGATTAGATTAGATTAGGCTAGAATAGATTAGATTAGATTAAGGTTAGATTAGATTTGTTTAGATTAGATTAGATTAATTGATAGATAGGTAGGTAGGTAGATCGGCAGAAAGTAGATACATGATGGACAGATGAGAGAGGTAGATAGCTAGCTAGCTAGCTAGATAGATAGATAGATAGAGAGACAGCTTTGATAGATAGATAGATCGATAGCTAGATAGATAGATATATGGATAGATAGATGGATAGATAGATAGATAGGTAGAAAGATAGCTAGATAGATAGATAGGTAGCTAGATAGATAGATAGATAGGTAGATAGATAGATATATGGATAGATAGATGGCTAGATGGCTAGATGGATAGATGGATAGATGGATAGATGGATAGATGGATAGATGGATAGATAGATAGATAGATAGATAGTTAGATAGATAGATAGATAGATAGGTAGAAAGATAGATAGATAGATAGATAGATGGATAGGTAGCTAGATAGATAGATAGGTAGATAGATAGATAGATAGTCAGAGAAAGAGAGAAAGAAAGAGAGAAACAGAGGAGACATCAATCACCTTCGATCCATCAGTGGCTTCGCTCTGGCATCCGTGCTTCACAACAACCAACCTCTCCTACAAGTTTCCTATTTTTAAAACTTCCGCCACCGCCTTGTGCGCTACTACTGGTATGCAAAACATTGCATGAACCTTGATCTCCAAGATCAGCCAAATCAATTTATCATAGAATCATGAACTACTCCCATCTCTATATTATTCGATATTACTCCCCCTTTTCAAGACCCAAGAATCACTCCGAGATGTGCGGAAATGTATGTATATATATTTATATATTTACATATATATATGTGTGTATTTACAATATATATATAGATATATAGATATATATATATAATTAAACCAAATCCGACTTTACATTTTGGTACCTGAACTATCCTGAGCTGATCTTTCGGAACCTTTCGGGGCCCGAACGCGCGTTTCGGGGCCCGATTCGGGGCCCGAACTCCTCTTTCGGGGCCCGAGGAGGCACAGCAAGAGAACATGAGAAAACAAGGTGAAGAGATAATTAAAGATGTAATAAAATTTTAGAAATAGAATAGAGCAGGCATAACACGAGAAGTAAGAAATCAAGGTAAAAAGGAAGTCAAGAGATGTACGGAGATGTATGTATATATATATATATATATACATGTTACAACACGGCCCCAACATGGCCCCAACATAGGCCCAACATACACCCAACATAGACCATCATAGACCTCCGTGGAACCCATAAAGCCCACCAAATGACCCAGCATGACCCAACATGGGCCCAACATAGACCCAAAACGGCCCAACAATGGTCCGACATAGCCCTCCAATGCCCTCCAAGCGCCCCCAAAATGAACCTCAACCGAAAAGTTTTCGGTTGGGGTTGATTTTTTCATACCAAAGACCTCCATGGAACCCCACATGGGCCCAACTTAGACCTCCAATTGCCCAACCTTAGCCCGACATACCCCTCAACGTGGCTCAAACAAGATCAAAAAAGGACCTTCACAAAAAGACGATTTTTGGTGATTGTTCTTTTTTCTTTTGCAGAGACTTCCATGAACCCCCATATGCATTCCCACAAATTCGTCCCCAAAACTGGAGCTCAATTTTTTTTCAACGCCAACTGGAAATTTACCATATAGGAAACCACATCAAGCTAAGCTGGAACATTGCAAAAAGTTTGCAAACGGGACAAGGGAGCAGCAATCACATTTGTGCCCTCGCATGCACCGCCTTAGTTGAATTTGCCTTGCACATACCCAAAACCCATCTTGGTCCAACGCATTACACCAGAAACCAAATCCCAAAGTCTTTTGTGCAAGTTAGCATCGAGCCCCGAAAGACGAATTCGGGCCCCAAAAGACAAGTGCATGCACCAAAAGAATCCAGAAGACAAGTTCGGATTTATCCTTTTACATTTCCGTATACATCTCTATATATCTCTGTACCTTGTTTTCTCATGTTCTCTTGCGGTGCCTCTTCGGGCCCCGAAAAAGGACTTCGGGCCCCGAATCGGGCCCTGAAACGCGCGTTCCGGCCCCGAAAGGTCCCCAAAGATCAGTTCAGGATAGCTCAAGTTCAAGTACCAAAAAATAATTTCGGAATAGTTCGGATTTGGTTTAATTATATTATATATATATTGCATAGACACATAGATATATATATATATATGTAAATAAATATATATATATAACATGTATATATATATATACATACATTTCCGTACATCTCTTGACTTCCTTTTTACCTTGATTTCTTACTTCTCGTGCTATGCCTGCTCCATTTTATTTCTAATATTTTATTACATCTTTAATTATCTCTTCGCCTTGTTTTCTCATGTTCTCTTGCTGTGCCTCCTCGGGCCGGAAAGAGGAGTTCGGGCCCCGAATCGGGCCCCGAAACGCGCGTTCGGGCCCCGAAAGGTTCCGAAAGATCAGCTCAGGATAGTTCAGGTACCAAAATGTAAAGTCGGATGTCTATTTTCTTAGCTATATAATGCTATATATATATATTTATTTATTTATTTATCTATATAATTACAAAGGTTTTTTCCTCACATCCAAGGGTTCAAAAGTAATCATGGGTCACATGTTATACTAGTGGCGCTGATCTGTTCAATTGACATTGAGCCATTTCGAAAAAACCGTGAGTCAAAGAAGCTGAACTTGGCACTTGGCTTGAGAGTTACTTTCAATATATAGCGCTACTCTTAAATTTACTAGAGAAGAACCGCCATCCGGATTACTTACATTCCGGATGCCAGAGCCCACAGTGGATCCCACAAACTATTGAAATCAGAGTAGGCCCATGATTTCGCGACAGAACATACCTGAGTTCTACCAGGTTAGACTTGCGATGGATCCTACTTTGTCCAAGTACTTTTTGCGATGGATCCTACTTTGTCCAACATTAGTTTGCGATGGGACCTACCCAAATCCATCTCAAAATGATGCCAAATCTAACTGTGGCCATGGTATGTGCTAGCAAGGTTTCACATGATTTGTCTCAAAACTCTAGGGTTTTGAGTGTTAGGCAACAGTTTGGTTAGAGATGGATTTGGGTAGGCCCCATCTCAAACACAGCCTGCCAGTATTAGGGGTATTGGTAGTGGACATGTGTCTGAAAAGGCTTGCCAGTCCAAATCAATGCTTAGGGATAAGCCTCACCCAAATCCATCTCTAAGTTGAATTTCAAAAAAGCATCTCTACCACATCCATTTGAGACAGATGGCACAAAATCCCCCAAATTGTTTGAGACAAGTCCTTGGTTTCCAATCAGTCTCACCTGAAGCACTTTGAGATGGATTTGGGTAGGTCCCATCGCAAACTAATGTTGGACAAAGTAGGATCCATCGCAAAAAGTATTTGGACAAAGTAGGATCCATCGCAAATCTAACCTGGTAGAACTCAGGTATGTTCTGTCGCAAAATCATGGGCCTACTCTGATTTCAATAGTTTGTGGGATCCACTGTGGGCTCTGGCATCCGTAATGTAAGTAATCCGGATGGCGGTTCTTCTCTAGTAAATTTAAGAGTAGCGCTATTGGAAGTAACTCTCAAGCCAAGTGCCAAGTTCAGCTTCTTTGACTCACGGTTTTTTCGAAATGGCTCAATGTTAATTGAACAGATCAGCGCCACTAGTATAACATGTGACCCTTGATTACTTTTGAACTCTTGGATGTGGGGAAAAAACGTTAACATCAAAACAAGTCAATGCCTATGTGGACATGTACAGTCAAGAGACTGAGAGAGTAATAGAAGGATTTGAATAAGCCCACGTGGCATCCCCAACCGCCGAGCAGTGTGTACCTGTCAAATTTCAACTGTGTCGACGGGCGGCCCATCCCAGAACGTACACCGGAACCTGCGGAACCACCACACTAGAACCTCCGGAATCGAAAATAAAACCGAAAACAAAAGCAGAGAAACGGGGCATCAGAAGGATTTTACGTCATAAGGACTTTATGATGCTGTCTTTTGCGCTCCAAGTTCGCGCCCCCCAAAGCATCGCAAAGCCCGTCAAAGCCTACATTTAGGCCATTTTGGGGCACCATGAAGCCTCCAAAGTTGCATCATGAGGGTCCATAAGGATTCAAAAGGGTTCATAAGGATTATGCGGAGTTGTGTGGCTTGTGTGGGTCCGTTCTTTGTGCAGGCCAGGGTGCCTCGGAAAGCCTGGAACGACCCCACAACCCTCCCGGAACCTCCCCAGAACCGGAAGCCAGGCCGAAACATGCAAGTTGCACAGTTGCACCTGTTCCTTGTTGTTTCGTGCCAAAAAAAAGCTTCGGTGGTATCCCCAACAGAAGCAGTAATGTATTTTCACATTTTTTTTCATCCGAAATTTGCTGGAACTTGACCTAAAGGCTGCGCCGACACAATCCCGGAATCGCACCAGAACCTACTTGAAGCCTCGTTGAACCTGGCCGCACCAAGACCTTCCGGAACCTTCTCCAGAACCTTCTCCGGAACCTCGCTTAACCTGCCCCGGCTCTCCACCAAAGCCTTCCGGAACCTTCTCCGGAACGTTGATCCTAGCCCGGCTCTGCACCAAAGCCTTCCGGAAACCTTCTCCGGAACCTCGTTGAACCTGGCCCGGCTCTCCACTAAAGCCTTCCGGAACCTTTTCCGAAACCTCGTCCTGACCTGGCTCTGCACCAAATCTCCGGAACCTTCTCTGCAGAGTCTCCCAGACCTTCTCCAGAACCTTCTCTGGAACCCTGTTGAACCTGAGCTGGCTCTGCACCACAGCCTCCCAGACCTTCTCCGCAACCTTCTCCGGAACCTTCTCTCGAACCCTGTTGAACCTGACGTGGCTCTGCACCAAAGCTTGGGCCAAGTGGCAACAGTGGCTATCAGAGTATTTGGACAGATCGGAGGATCGGAGGACCAGGTCGAGCGGGAGAACAAGTTGCTGGGGCTTCTCCAGAACCTTCTTCGGAACCTTCTCTGGAACCCTGTTGATCCTGACCTGGCCAGACCTTCTCCGAAACCTTCTCCTGACGTAACTCTGCGCGAAAGTCTCACAGACCTTCTCCGGAACCTTCTCTGGAACCTTCTCCGCTCCGGAACCTTCTCTCCGAAACCCTGTTGAACCTGACCCCAAACTCTCCCAGGCCTTCTCCGGAACCTTCTCCGGAACCTTCTCCGGAACCCCGTTGAATTGACCCGGCGCCTGCACCAGTGCAAACTGGGGCTATTCTGGGCTGAAGACCCCATTAGCTTACGTTGTTGGGGAATGATGCACCGAAGCTGAAAGCACAAGCAAAAACAAGTTTCCGCGGTATCCCCAACAGCCGCAACGTTTTATTTTTACAACCCTGTCTGAAAACGTGCTGCGAAGCCAAGCGCTGAAAACACCTCAGCTGGGTTTCTGTGAGTTAAATGGCCGTAAATCCTGTTGAACCTGACCTGGCTCTGAACCAAAGCCTCCCACACCTTCTCCGGAACCTTCTCCCGACCCTGTTGAACCTCACCTGAAACCGGAACCCTGTTGAACCTAACCTGGCTCTGCACCAAAGCCTCCCACACCTTCTCCGGAACCTGACCTGGCCCTGTTGAGCCTGAGGTGCCTCTGCACCGAAGGCCTCCCAGACCTTCTCCGGGTCTTCTCCGAACCCTGTTGAACCTGACCTGGCTCTGCACCAAAACCTCCCCGACCTTCTCCGGAACCTTCTCCGGAACCCTGTTGAACCCGACTTGGCTTTGCACCAGCCTCCCTCCGGAACCTTCTCCGGAACCCTGTTGAACCTGACCTGTCTCTGCACCAAAGCCTCCCAGACCTTCTCCGGAACGTTGCACGAGTGCACACTGGAGCTATTTTGGTCTGAAGACCCCATTAGCGTACGTTGTTCGGGAAAAAAGACCAGGCACAGAAGAGCATGTTGTTAACGGCCTACGAAAGACATCCCAAACATTTTCTATCACAACGGCCTTATCAATTGTCCTTTCTTGGGAGGCCCCATAGAGGATAGTCATTGCAAAGGGTATGAATCAAGGTCAAAGCCAGCATAAATCTATGCCACCACTCGAGGTGATGGTATGTCCACTGGTTGCATTTCAACAAAGGACTGCCTTGCGAAATTCTTCCAGATAAATGCCATATACTTTCACATCATGTGTATAATGTGTAGGTATGCATATATATATATATATACACATGTAAATATATATATATATATGTGTAAATATATATATATGTATATATATATGTATATATATATATGATGTGATAATATTATATTATCATATATGCAACTATAATATATATATATATATAGTGTAATATTTTTGGACCGAACAGATACTGTGTGCCTTGTCCCGTTGCTATGCCCAGCTGAACCACTCACCATGCTCTGCCAGGTGACCAAAGGGCATCCTTCAACGTTAGTTCGAAGGACACGCGTTCGTTGGCACTGACGCAACAGTTCACACTGAGACCGGCTGCGATAAGGGCCAACACAACATTGGTTCGGATCCACAGTGTCAACATGCGTCGACAAGAAACCCCTTTTGGAATTTTGGACCCATTAAAGTGTGCTGTTTCCAGGCGGGAGTTTAGTCGGCGTGGAATTAAGTAAAACGGAATGCAATTAACCACGATGACATACACTGACCAACCGACCAATTTGCCCACAAGACAGAGATTTGCACCTGGCAGAGCGACCGGCAAGAACTTCCAGACCGCTTGGGGACAGGAACCGATCCACATCCTGTTTCGCTCTGGACATTGACATTTGGTTGGAGTCTGTTCACTGTTGAATATACAGCTGAATATGTTTAGACGATTAGCTTTACGGTGGCCTTACACTCTTTTTGCTCATACGGCTGTTGTCCTTATCGGCACAATCATCATGCTCATGTCTTGGCACATCTCAACTTCAGCTCTGCACTTCCCTGATGGCATCAAAACTTGCTGAAGAGAAACCCAAGCGGCTAACCCCGAGTATGTCCTTGCCATATTTTCGTTTCCACTTCATTTCCTTGGATTCTTCAACCTGTCCAAGGCACTCACCAACTATATACCGATATTCCTGTTCGATTTGTACCCCTTAACTTTTTGCTATCGAAATCGTTAGCTAGCGGCACAAAATCAAACAGTGTCCATTTCTTGCAAGGGGTGCGTGTGATCCTCAGCAGGAAGACGGGACTGTGAATCCTAGAAGTGATTCGGCCACGAAGACTTGACACGAACTGATTGTAGCCGCCACCCATCCAATACACGGCCAAGTTGTTTTGTGTGCGTGGGTGGTGTGGGGCGGGGTGCGTTGTGGGGTGAGGTGGGGTACACAATAACATTCACTTCAACTTGCAGACCCACCGGATGCTCCCCTGCTAATCTCTAGACATCGGGAGTGGGGTGGACTGGGGCGGGGTGAGCGCAGTGAAGCTTCCAGAGGCACTTAAGATGGTTGCTATGCCGGAGATGCACAGGGACAATAAATCAATATATTATGTTTATATATACATATATATATATACATATGTAAATACATATGTAAATATATATTTACATCTATGTATATATACATGTGTAAATATATATATATATGTGTGTATTTACATCTGTGTATGCATACATGTATATATATATATATGTATGTATGTATGTATGTATGTGTATACATAAATGTACAGATATATATATTTATATATATATATATGCATGTACATATGTGTATATATATATATAAATACAAATATTCACACATACATATATATGGATTTTTATGTATATATACACAGATATATATTCATAGATCTCTATATATATACACATTTGTATGTATATAAAACGATATATATATATATATAAGTATATGTATATGTATATTTATGTATATATGCACTTGTTTATATGTAAATATGTATGTGTATTGAAATATGTGTATATATTTATGTATATGTAAATGTAAATATTCATGTTATCTGTAGATATATATATACATATACATACATAAATGTATATCTATATATATATGTACAGCATATGTATCTGTACAGTATTTATGGCAATTGGCAAAGCAATTGGTGCAGGCCCCTACTGCAGCTGCTCGTTCAATAACCCAAACTGTCCACCTTCAAGGATCCCTCTCCTCTGCTCCAAGCGGCTTGCCGCTTTGCTTTCACCGGCCAGCAAGGTATGCACAGATCAGCAGTTAGATACCACGGGAACTTCTGGGACGGCCACGTCCCCCTGGCCAATCTATCATTTGAGGGATGTCCCAGGTTCCTGTGCATTCTGCGTATTGCCTGTTGCTCCCTCTTGGGAAGACTTCTGAACCTGAAGCTTTGTTGGCCAACCTTCGGGTCGGTGATCGGATCTGTCGGCCCCGATGGAGTTGTAGTGGTGTCTCCATCGGTTGGTGAGGTACAAGGCTGGTCAGCACGGTGATCTGGGCACGTGTCCTGGCTGATTGAAGACTTTGTCTCAGGTGACAAGTCGGGCACCGGTGCAACATTATCGACTTGGTTCAAAAGCAGGTTCGCCCTGTCCGGTGAATCTTCGTTTCCCGTTTCTTGGGCAACCCTCGGCACGTTCGCAAATTCTGCGGGCAGCATTTGAGGAGGTGATTCTCCGGCAGTGGTTTCACTTGACCTAGACTGTGAGCTCTTGTCTTTGGCAAACACGGTGATGTTTATCCTACAAGCATGTGACAGTCTTACTGTCTCTTAGCCAGATCAGTCCATGCTTCCCGGTGCTTTTCGTATTGCACATCACCATTTCTGCAGAGAATCAACATTGCGGCGGTGGGGCCATGGTTCTTTCTCTTCCCCTACAGACTACTGCTCTGCAAACAGTCTTATCAGGAAACAACATTTGGAGCTGACCAAGGATGGACATGACTGCTACCAGCCCTATCTTGGCCCTTTTGTCCTTCTGTCTCCTCAAGGCGCGTTCATGTTCCAACTGCTCGTCCTGCTGTACTTTGGTGAGGATGGCATACAATGCCGTTACCGTCCAACGCAGCCTGGGCACTATGGCTGCGACCCCAGCCAACTTGCCCAGGAACATTCGCAGTTCCCTTGTCGAGATCATGCCCTTGCCAGACCATGTCTCGAGCATTTCGCATATCTCTTCCACCATCTTCCTCGGTGTGCCCAGCAAAACCTTGTCCGGGAAGAGTTCGAATTCCGTTCCAATCCATACAACTCTCTTTCCCCTCTCTCCCTTTTCCATGGACAACTGCACACCAAAGGCCGACAGAACATAGATGACCTTGGCAAGTTGGAGGTCTCTCCATTCCTTCGTTCCCCGCAGCATCAGCGCCACGTCGTCGATGTAGACCTGAGTCTGTCCAGCCGCCGGGTGGAAGAGCGAATGCACCAATCTTCCGATCGCCGCCAACAGCCGCCCCATCACCAGTGGTGCTCCTCTGAAGCCGAATAGCATTGCCACCCACACTATCCCGGTTCCATTTTCCAGTCCGGGACTGATGCATTGCAATGCTGCAACTCCTCTGGGTGAACTCCGAAGTGGCAAAAGGCGTCCTTCAAGTCCAACATGATGAACTCTACCTCGGCCTCGGCGTAGCTCGTGGAGCTCTTGAGTACGGAGCGCTTCACCTCGTGGCCCACCAACTCGTGTTCTCTAGCTCGCATGACTCTCAAGCTCGCCACAATGTCTTGGGACCGTGGCAGGACGATTCTCTCCTCTATCTTCGCACGCTCGTTTCCTTGCGAAGGACGCATGTCAATCACTATTCTTCGCTTCGTGCTGCCGTCGGCCTTTTGCTTGAGTATTAAGGCCAACTTGGACGCCGTGCCTTGTGGGAACCTGGTGTGAACCTCTTCCAACGGTAGCACCTTGCAGAAGCCCTTTTTGACATACCTGTCAATCTCAATGGCGGCCTCTTCGAGCTGTGACTCAGCCAAATCGTAGTTGCGGAGTGATCGCAGGATCGCCATGTCAGTCTTTGTCTCCAGCGGGTCCTCAGCTTCTACTTTGGGGAAGATGCCAGAGCACTGTTCTGCTCAGCTCCATGCACAAAGGCACACCCTCCCTTGCCCACTGTCCTATGAATTGCTCCGGTCTGCATCTCTATGAGATGGGGACAAACAAATTCTACACTTGTGGATCCGTTTCACGGGCCCCTTGCACTCACCACCAGGCGCCACCTCAGAGCAGCGGCCTTTCCCCGATGACCAGCTGAAGCATAGCTCTAGCCCAGCTTAGTCTTTCGATTTCCCTTTTCCTTACCATTAGGGCCTCCTATGACCCTTTGCCGCTGCCACTTGCGGTCGTGGATCTATGTCGCGCCAACTCCTCTCTGTCGGCAGCCCATCTCCTTTTTCTAGCCTGCCTCCTGTCTCGGTTGGCTTGCGTCTTCCTAGACTCGGCCTGGGGCCCTGGTGTCTCATGCTCCGTACTCAGGGCCTTCTGAATCACCTCCAAGACCGCTGCCTCAGCTGCCACCGTCGGAGCACCTCTTCCACCAGCTGCAGTCCACGCAGCAGCTGGATGGTGGACACGTTCGGCCCAGAATTCCATATCTGCCGCCAACTGCATGAACACACAAGACCATGGCCTGGCAGGATCCCAGTCTCGAGGAATCTGCCTGTTTTGAGCCGCTTCTATCGTCAGCTTCCTTCTAGTCTTCTCTAACCGTTCCGCTCGAGCCGAATCATCGGCTGTGTAGATCAGCCCCCAACAACGAGGCCATTGAGTCACCAACTTCTCAACCTGCTTGGCGTATGCCTCGAGTGAAGCCACAGCGCACACATTCAGCATCAGGCAGGCCACCTTAAATACGTGCCATGATCATACATGATGCTTTCCATGAGCTATGAGTCCCTGGCCCAGGAAGATCTTTCTGAAGCTTTGACCCATCTCCAAGTGGTATGAAGGTCCTACACTGTCCTACACTTCTGAATTCGGCGCATCCTCCTCTCAAATGGGGTCCACACCGAAAAGTCACAGTAGGGCGCCCTGTTCTCCACATAGACCTTCTTGTGGAGAGCTGCAAGCTGAGAAGCAGTAGGTTCTTCAGCTTCATCTGGTGGAGCCCCCATAGTCACTATAAAGTTCTGGTACCACTTGTCCACCTCTGAAACATCCGGTGGGAGAAGCTCTGACTCGTCTTGCTGGTCGATCACCCCACTCGATGTCCTAGATGCAGTCACAGGACAAACTGTACCTCCTCTTTCGGTCTCAATCTCTCGCGAAGGGCCCACGTCCTTGAAGTCTGCCTCGCTGATCCCTGACTTAGCTGCTATCGCTCGTCTGGCTAGTCGCCAAAACAAGCCCCACCTGAGTCGCCTAAATCGGCGACTAAGGTCCTGCCGCCGTCACTGCGCTGCCACATCCAGCCACCAAGCGCAGCCAGGAGCCTGAGGTCGGCCCCAGGGCTACCGATCTGCACCTCAAATTTTCTCCAAACCGTCTCATCCACATTGAAACGGTCCAGCAAATCATCGATGCTGGATAAGTCCTGCATGGACTCCCAGCTCCCAAACAATGCGGCCATTGCGACTCGCGACCAGCTACCTTGTCGATTTGTGCGGGTCATCCTTAACCAACTTGAGCCAAAATTGGCACAGGTTCTGAGCCCCACCCTCCACCCCAAGTGGTGTCGACATCTCTTGTTAGTCATTGAATTACATTACATTCGTTACATTACATTACATTACACTACATTACACTACATTGCATCACATGACATGACATGACATGACATACATACATACATACATGCATCCAATCCATACCTACCATACCATACCACACCATACCATGCCATACCATACCATCCCATCCCATACCATACCATACCAAAAAAAAATACCATACATACCATACATACCATACATACCATACAAAGAATACAATACAGTACAATAAATACAATACAATACACTACACAATAACAATACAATACAATACAATACAATACATACAATACATACAATCAATACAATACAAACAATACATAGAATACATACAATACATACAGTGCATACAATACAAACAATACAATACAATACAATACGATACGATACGATACGATACGATACAATACGATACAATACAATACAATACAATGCAATACAATACAATACAATACAATACATACAAACATACATACATACAGACATTACATACAATATACATACAATACATACAATACATACAGTACATACAATACATACAATACAATACACAACAATACAATACAATACAGTACAATACAATACAATACAAACATACAATACATACAATACATACAAAACAATACATACAACCCATACAATACAATATACAAACATACAATCCATACAATCCATACAATACAATACAATACAATACAATACAGTACGATACAATACACTACAATACACTACAATACACTACATACACTACATACAGCACATACAATACATACAATACAACACAAAACAATACAACACAGTAAAATACAATACAATACAATACAAACATACAATACGTACAATACATACAACCCATACAATACAATACAAACATACAATCCATACAATACATTACAATACAATACAATACAATACAATTGCAACTACAATTACAATTACCATTACAATTACAATTACCATTACCAATACAATACATACAATACAATACAATACAGTACAGTACATTACAATACAATACAATACAATACAATACAGTACAATACAATACAATACAATTAATACATACATACGTATATGCATACATGCATGCATGCATGCATGCATACGTACATACGTACATACATACATATATACATACGTACGTACATACATACATACATACATACATACATACATACAATACATACCTTACATACCTTACATACCTTACATACATACATACATACAATACATACCTTAATACAAACATACATACATACATACATACGTACATACATACATACGTACATACATACAGACATACATGCATACATACATACACGCATACACACATACATACATACATACATACATACATCCATGCATGCATGCATGCATACATACATACATACATACATACACCAAAGTAAAAGTAGATGGCGCAAAACAAAAAAATAAATAGCGACGGTAGATGGCGCAGCCTGGCCGTACAACCGCTATTTTTGGCAGATGGCGCGACCCCGAATAGCATCGCTATTTTTGGTAAATAGCAACTGCTTTCTTTTTCTTTGCATTCTCACAGAATTCTACAATGGTAAAGTACAAAAGATACGCAATGGTAACCTATCGATGGCGCAATCCACAGTTATGGTTTCCCGAAGAAAACTCCTGTCCCCTGTCCCTTTCCCTTTCTCCTTTCTCCTTTCTCCTTTCTCCTTTTCCTCCTCCTTTCACTGTCCCTTTCCCTTTCTCCTTTACTCTTCTCCTATCCCTTCCCCCTTTCCTTTCTCCTTTCCCCATTTCCCCTTTCTCCTTTCCCTTTCTCATTCCCTTCCCCCTTTCCCCTTCTCCTTTCCCTTTCCCTTTCCCCTCTCTCCTTTCCCTTTCTCCTTTCCCTTTCCCCTTCTTTGTTCTCCTATTTCCTTTCTCCTTTCTCCTGTCCCTTTATCCTTTCCCTTTTTTTTTCTCCTTTCACTCTTCCCCATTTCCCCTTTCGCCTTTCCCCGTTCCCTTTCTCATTCCCTCCCCCCTTTTCCTTTCTCCTTTCCCTTCTCCTTTCCCTTTCCCTTTACAAATGGAACGCAGCGGTAACCTATAGATGGCGCAATCCACAGTCATTGCTTCCCAAAGAAAATTGTTCCCTGTCCCTTTCGCTTTCTCCTTTCTCCTTTCTCCTTTCTCCTTTCCCTCCTCCTTTCACTTTCCCTTTCTCCTTTCCCCTTCTCCTTTCCCTTTCCTTCCCTTTCTCCTTTCCTTCCCCTTCTCCTTTCCGCATTTCCCCTTTATCCTTTCTCCTTTCCCTTTCTCATTCTCCTTTCCCTTTCCCCTTCTTTTTCTCCTTTCTCCTTTCCCTTTCTCCTTTCCCTGTCCCCTTCTTTGTGCTCCTTTTTTCCTTTCTCCTTTCTCCTTTCTCCTTTCTCCTTTCTCCTTTCCCTTTCTTTTCCTCCTTTTTCCTTTCTCCTTTCCCTCCTCCTTTCCCTTTCCCTTTACAAATGGAAAGCAGCGGTAACCTTTAGATGGCGCAATCCACAGTCATTGTTTCCCGAAGAAATGTCCTGTTGCCTGTCCCCGTCCCTTTCCCTTTCTCCTTTCTCCTTTCCCTTTCCCTTTCTCTTTTTCCCTTCCTGCTCCTGCTCCTGCTCCTGCTGCTCCTCCTGCTGCTCCTCCTGCTCCTGCTCCTCCTCCTCCTGCTCCTCCTGCTGCTCCTCCTGCTGCTCCTCCTGCTGCTGCTCCTCCTCCTCCTCCTGCTGCTGCTGCTATCGAATACTCTTAGCAGCTGCTGTTATCGTGCCTGCTGGCTGCAGGGATTCATTTGTTATGATGAATGATGCGCATTCCCTTTCCTTTTCTCCTCTCTCCTTTCCCCTTATTCCCTTTCTCCTTTCTCCTTTCCCTTTCTCATTCTCTTCCCCCTTTCTCCTTTCTCCTTTTCCTTTATCCTTTCCTTTTCTTCTTCTTTCCCTTTCACCTTTCCCTTTCCCCGTCTTTGTTCTCCATTTTTCCTTTCTCATTTCTCCTTTCCCTTCCCCCTTTCCCTTTCTCCTTCCCCTTTCCCTTTCCCTTTATTTTTCTCTTGTTTCCTTTCTCTTTTCCCTCCTCCTATCCCTTTTTTTTACAAATGGAGCGCGGTGGTAACCTATAGATGGGGAAATCCACAGTTATGGTTTCCCCAAAAAACATGTTGCCTGTCCCTTTCCCTTTCTCCTTTCTCCTTTCTCCTTTCTCCTTTCCCTCCTCCTTTCACTGTCCCTTTCCCTTTCTCCTTTCCCCTTCTCCTTTCCCTTTCCTTCCCTTTCTCCTTTCCTTCCCTTTCTCCTTTCCCCATGTCCCCTTTCTCCTTTCTCCTGTCCCTTTCTCAGTCCCTTCCCCCTTTCGCCTTCTCCTTTCCCCTTTCCCATTGCCTTTTCTCCTTTCTCCTTTCCCTGTATCCTTTCCGTTCCCTTCCTCCTTTCTCCTTTCTCCTTTCCCTTTCTCATTTCCCTTTCTCCTTTCCCTTTCTCCTGTCCCTCTTCCTTTGCCTTTCCCTTTCTTCTATGCCTTCCCTTTCTTCTTTGCCTTCCCTTTCTTCTTTGCCTTCCCTCTTCTCCTCTTCTCCTCTTCTCCTCTTCTCCTCTTCTCCTCTTCTCCTCTTCTCCTCTTCTCCTCTTCTTCTCTTCTCCTCTTCTCCTCTTCTCCTTTCTCCTTTTCCTTTCCCTGTTCCTTTCTCTTCCCCTTCTCCTCCCCCTTTCCCTTTCTCCTTTTCCTTTCTCCTTTCTCCTTTCCCTCCTCCTTTCCCCTTCCCTTTGCAAATGAAACGCAGGCGTAACCTATAGATGGCGCAATCCACAGTTTTGGTTTTCCAAAAAAAATGACCCCAGATCTTAATACTAAGTTTAAACTAACCTAGAGGAAAACAGGTTGTTTTCAACCACGTGTGTCGGGAACCTATAGGTGGCGCAAAACATCCCATCCCTCAAGTGGTCTATAGACGGCGTATTTTTACAATGGAGTGCATACATACACACATACCATACCATACCATACCATACCATACCATGCCATACATGCCATACATGCCATACATACCATACATACCATACATACCATACATACCATACATACCATACATACCATACATACCATACATACCATACATCCCATACATACCATACATCCCATACATACCATACATACCATACATACCATACATACCATACATACCATACATACCATACATACCATACATACCAACATACCATACATACCATACATACCATACATACCATACATACCATACATACCATACATACCATACATACCATACATACCATACATACCATACATACCATACATACCATACATAACATACATTACATACATTACATACATTACATACATTACATACATTACATACATTACATACATTACATACATTACATACATTACATACATTACATTTACATTTATTACATACATTACATACATTACATACATTACATACATTACATACATTACATACATTACATACATTACATACATTGCATACATTACATACATTACATACATTACATACATTACATACATTACATACATTACATACATTACATACATTACATACATTAATACATTACATACATTACATACATTACATACATTACATACATTACATACATTACATACATTACATACATTACATACATTACATACATTACATACCTTACATACATTACATACATTACATACATTACATACATTACATACCTTACATACCTTACATACATTACATACATTACATTACATTACATTAAATTACATTATATTACATTACATTACATTACATACATACCATACATACATACATACATACATGCATACATACATGCATACATACATCCATGCATGCATACATACATACATACATATATACATTACAAACATACAGTACATACAGTGCATACAGTACATACAGTACATACAGTACACACAGTACATACAGTACATACAGTACATACAGTACATACAGTACATACAGTACATATAATACATACAATACATACAATACATACAATACATACAATGACATACAATACATACAATACAATACAATATAATACAATACAATACAACACAATACAACACAACACAACACAATACAGTACAGTACAATACAACACAATACAATACATACACTACATACACTACATACAGTACATACAATACATACAATACAATACACAACAATACAATACAGTACAATACAATACAATACAAACATACAATACACACAATACATACAATACATACAACCCATACAATACAATACAAACATACAATCCATACAATCCATACAATACAATACAATACAATTACAATTACAATTACAATACAATACCTACAATACAATACAATACCTACAATACAATACAATACAATACAATACCTACAATACCTACAATACCTACAATACATACAATACCTACAATACATACAATACATACAATACATACAATACATATAATACATACAATACATACAATACATACAAAACATACAAAACATACAAAACATACATTAAAGGACCGGATAACCCCACAAATCAACTTCTTCCAATGATCACCAAGCAGATGTGAAAATGAAATGGGAAAGGCAGGAAGGAAAGGAGATGTGCAAGACAGGTTGGGTGAAAGAGCTGTGTGCGACAGTGTGGTGTGTGTAAGTTTGTGTATGTAAAAGTGTTGCGTGTGAAAGAGTTGTATGTGACAAAGCTGAGTGAGTAAGTTGTGTGTGAGTAAGTTGTGTGTGGACAAGTTGTGTGTGAGCAAGTTGTGTGTGGACAAGTTGTGTGTGGACAAGTTGTGTGTGAGCAAGTTGTGTGGTGACAAGTTGTGTGTGGACAAGTTGTTAGTGAGTAAGTTGTGTGTGTGTGGACAAGTTGTGCGTGGACAAGTTGTGTGTGGACAAGTCGTGTGTGTGAGTAATCCGCCGACCCCTGCCTAGCCTTGGCCTAGGCCGGGGCGGCGCCCGGGATCACCGTAGGTGTGCGACATGGCCTTCTGCCAGCTTTGGCTCCAAAGCCTCAAAACCTCCGCAGCAGCTGTCGAAGGCGTGCCGCTTGCTTGGCCATGGTACCTCCCTAGGCCCCACAGGCTGTTTCTATTGGGCTTCGAAGCTGCTATGTGGCACGTTTTGGGCAGGCCCCAAAACCCTCAAAGGCCCCACAAGCTGTTTCTATTGGGCTTCGAAACTGCCATGTGGCACGTTTTGGGCAAGCCCCAAAAGCTGTTTCTATTGGGCTTCGAAACTGCCATGTGGCACGTTTTGGGCAGGCGCCAAAACCCTCAAAACCTCCGCAGCAGCTTTCGAAGGCCTTAGAACCTCACAACCCTCCGCAGCAGCTCAGCAGCTTTCGAAGGCGTCCCGCTTGCTTGGCCATGGTACCTCCCTAGGCCCCACAAGCTGTTTCTATTGGGCTTCGAAACTGCCATGTGGCACGTTTTGGGCAGGCCCCAAAACCCTCAAACCCTCCGCAGCAGCTTTCGAAGGCCTTAGAACCTCGCAACCCTCCGCAGCAGCTCAGTAGCTTTCGAAGGCGTCCCGCTTGCTTGGCCATGGTACCTCCCTAGGCCCCACAAGCTGTTTCTATTGGGCTTCGAAACTGCCATGTGGCACGTTTTGCGCAGGCCCGAAAACCCTCAAACCCTCCGCAACAGCTTTCGAAGGCCTTAGAACCTCACAACCCTCCGCAGCAG
Organism: Cladocopium goreaui; assembly: GCA_947184155.2. Lineage (NCBI taxonomy): Eukaryota > Dinophyceae > Suessiales > Symbiodiniaceae > Cladocopium > Cladocopium goreaui. Next base: position 395,899 of record CAMXCT020000191.1, read on the forward strand.
CTTTCGAAGGCGTCCCACTTGCTTGGCCATGGTACCTCCGCAGCAGCTTTCGAAGGCCTTAGAACCTCACAACCCTCCGCAGCAGCTCAGCAGCTTTCGAAGGCGTCCCGCTTGTTGGCCATGGTACCTCCCTAGGCCCCACAAGCTGTTTCTATTGGGCTTCGAAACTGCCATGTGGCACGTTTTGGACAGGCCCGAAAACCCTCAAAACCTCCGCAGCAGCTTTCGAAGGCCTTAGAACCTCACAACCCTCCGCAGCAGCTCAGCAGCTTTCGAAGGCGTCCCGCTTGCTTGGCCATGGTACCTCCCTAGGCCCCACAAGCTGTTTCTATTGGGCTTCGAAACTGCCATGTGGCACGTTTTGGGCAGGCCCCAAAACCCTCAAAACTTCCGCAGCAGCTTTCGAAGGCCTTAGAACCTCACAACCCTCCGCAGCAGCTCAGCAGCTTTCGAAGGCGTCCCACTTGCTTGGCCATGGTACCTCCCTAGGCCCCACAAGCTGTTTCTATTGGGCTTCGAAACTACCATGTGGCCCCACAAGCTGTTTCTATTGGGCTTCGAAACTGCTATGTGGCACGTTTTGGGCAAGCCCCAAAAGCTTCAAAACCTCCGCAGCAGCTTTCGAAGGCCTTAGAACCTCACAACCCTCCGCAGCAGCTCAGCAGCTTTCGAAGGCGTCCCGCTTGCTTGGCCATGGTACCTCCCTAGGCCCCACAAGCTGTTTCTATTGGGCTTCGAAACTGCCATGTGGCACGTTTTGCGCACGCCCCAAAACCCTCAAAACCTCCGCAGCAGCTTTCGAAGGCCTTAGAACCTCACAACCCTCCGCAGCAGCTCAGCAGCTTTCGAAGGCGTCCCGCTTGCTTGGCCATGGTACCTCCCTAGGCCCCACAAGCTGTTTCTATTGGGCTTCGAAACGGCACGTTTTGGGCAGGCCCCAAAACCCTCAAAACCTCCGCAGCAGCTTTCGAAGGCCTTAGAACCTCACAACCCTCCGCAGCAGCTCAGCAGCTTTCGAAGGCGTCCCGCTTGCTTGGCCATGGTACCTCCCTAGGCCCCACAAGCTGTTTCTATTGGACCTCGAAACTGCCATGTGGCACGTTTTGGGCAGGCGCCAAAACCCTCAAACCCTCCGCAGCAGCTTTCGAAGGCCTTAGAACCTCGCAACCCTCCGCAGCAGCTCAGCAGCTTTCGAAGGTGTCCCACTTGCTTGGCCATGGTACCTCCCTAGGCCCCACAAGCTGTTTCTATTGGGCTTCGAAATTACCATGTGGCCCCACAAGCTGTTTCTATTGGGCTTCGAAACTGCCATGTGGCACGTTTTGGGCAGGCCCCAAAACCCTCAAAACCTCCGCAGCAGCTTTCGAACGTTTGTGGCAATCATACACCAATAGTTGGGCAATTTATATCCCTCTCTTTGTTGTAAAATACCCCCTTTACAAGGCTATATATACCCCTTTTGAGTGGTTCAATAAACCGCGATGCAAAAGCACTCGCTGAAAAATGCGCTTGATTCCTTGATGTTTGAATTGATCACCCCAAGAAAGCCGGGCGGAAATTCACACTAAGAAGATCTGATAAACACTGGGACATCCAACGCAATCCAGAAAAATGCTGTAAGATCCAGTGAGACCCAGGCATCTCTACAGTGTAGTTTGTGTAGTAATGTAGAAAGAGCAGTGACACAAATCAGAACACTTGACCGCTCCAAGCAGTTGCCTTGATCTCAACTTTCTTTGGCTTCGGCCTCCTCTGGTGAACTCAATGACCCGCTGCAAACATGCGCATGGAGAACAAAAGTCTCAAATGCCTATGCTGCATGCCTGACAGGTTCTTGGTGCAGATGATAAGATTGTGGCATCTTTTCCAAAATGATTAGCAGGAGACGAGGGGAGTCCCAGCAGCCATGGTGAGGATTGAAAAGATGCTACTTGCTGACAAAAACTGACAAAAACAAGCGCTGTAGCCAACCGTAATAATGTCGAATAATGTGTGATTATGTTCATATTACCAACACTGATTATTCTCATCCTGATGGTGATGATGATTATATTATCGCGGATGAGGACGAAGAGAAGGAGAGGAGAAGGAAGAGGAAGGAAGATGAAAGTGCCTCTGCTGCTGGTGCCACAGCGGTGGTGACGGCAATGACATCCATCCTTTCCCCCTGTTACTAAACCAACCCAATATATTGAAAACTTGGGTCCATTCTAAATTTTGGGAAATCTTATATAGGTTCGTCAATTTGATTCTTAATTGATCCTGTGGATGTGTGAACGTGAAACACTCCAGCTTCATTGTACCTAGCAGTGATGTGTAGAAGGGTGAGCTTGATTCTTATAAGCATGGCCCCTGCACTGAGGATGACACGGACATGGCTGAAAGCTTCGCTACTTATGGCTCAAGATTATGGCTCAAGGAAAAAGCTGCTGCAGTTTTTCGGGTGCTGCAGTAAGTTGCCACTCATAACCCCAAAGGTTACGAGCCCAAAGCGCTCTGCTGCTTAGCCATGTCATTGATGCAGCGTCGACGCTCAGGCATGATGGAAGGTGAGACTGCAGATAAGCCTTGGACCGGAGGATCGCTGAGGTTCAACTGGAAAGAGAAGGACAGAGGGCCTTGTCTGAGCCGAGGAGAATCGATGGTGGTATCCGGAGGTTGGAGTTGACTGCAGGTCAAAGTGGTGGAGATCAGGGCCAAGATGAGGTGGCACGACCAACAGGGTTGCCACAAGCCTTTGCGCCTGGTGCTCAACAGCAGATGGTGGTTGCTCAGCAGACGACTGGACCTTTGCCAGGTGGTGGTCAGGGACGTGCTGCAGCTATGGTGGCTGGCCAGTTCCTATGGGGAGCTGCTCAAGGAGCAGGCCTTGGGTGATGCACTTTGTCCTGGAGCTCAAGGTCATCCTGGTGTACCTCAGGGCGGTCCTTCTGGTCTACTTCCTCTACAAGGTCCTCCTGCTGGACATCCTCAAGGCAGCGATCAGGGAGTCGGTGAGCAAAATGGTGGCCGACCTAGGGGATGGCATTCTGGTAGTCTGTTGGGGCCATTGGCGGAGCCGCTGCCGCCATTGGTGGCGTTTCATCTGCTGCAGGACCAGCTTCAGATGGAATCTGCCGCAGTTCCACACCAGCCTGTGCCACAGCCTCAGGGAAACCCCCTGCTATACAAGACCAAGGTGGGATGACAGGTCCTGCCACACAACCAGGGGCAGGAATGGGAAACCAAGTGATGATGGTTCAGGCCAATCAACCAGGACCAGGAATGGGAAACCGGATGATGGTGACCCCGGTCCGCGAACTAAGGGATCCATTGGCAGTGCCCATGGTGAGCCCGGTTCCCATGCAGGCATTGGCCACAGGGATGAGCTCAGCCCCTGCTGGATGTGATCCAACATGAGGAAACCAAGTGATGATGGACCCAGCTGCACGAGCAGTGGAGGAGATGAGATCAGACAGAGGGTGATGCGGGAGGCAGAAGAGGCTTTTGCCAGAGAAGTGAGAAGGCTTCAGGGGCCAACCGAAGAGACCCAATCATACCAGTCAGCTTCCAGTGGAGCTGGAGTTGGTGTCGGAATTGGACAGACCATGGGTGTTCCTCAACCTATGGGAGGAGGCCGTAACAGGCCCCCTCGTGGAATGGGAGGCATGCCGTCTCCGCCACCTGGGATAGCTGTTCCTGCGCAAGCGGGATCAGCTTTGACAGAAGCTTTGCGAACCTTGGAACTACCCAAGCTCCCTGCTCCTGGGGGAGAAGGGGCATCTCTCCAATTCGGAGACTGGCTCACAGTAGTGTATCCACTGATGAGCGATGTGTCAGGATCTGCCAGCGAATGGTGGGGATCAATGGCCCAAGCCGTGGAGAACCATTATTCGCAGTGGTTGACTGTCAACACCACCTGTGCACTTGGAAGCGAATCCACGACTGGAACAGCGAGCAGTCACAATGCTCTTGGGTGCGTTGCCGGAGTCCTTGAGACAGGACATCATAGCCTCAAGGCGATTGACGACCACAGGCATCCTGTTTCGTTTATACACGTCCTACCAGCCAGGTGGTTTGGGTGAACGGACAGGATTGATCCGGTCCATCAGCGAGGTGAAGGTGCCTGCTGGTCTGGTGGAGTTGTTGGGGTCAGTCCGGCAGTGGCGCAGATCTCTATAGGAAGGGTCAGGTGAGTTGCGTGTGACGATCGATCCTCTGGTGCTGACAAGTGTTCTGTCAAAGTTCGCGGATGGGGCTGCGAAACTGGGTGGAAGCCAAGTGGCTTTCCGACTGGCATCCATGCGCCAACAGCTGGATGTGGATCGAGCTCCTAGTTGGGAACCAGTGAATGACTGGGCAGAATATATCCAAGCTGAGTTGGAAGAACTTGCCAATGCCCAAATTGCTGGATAGGCGACGCCGTCGAATCCGCCAGCGTTGGCACCTGTGCTGACGCAGGGGAATCCGGCTGTCAAGGCCTTATCCGGTGATGGGCAGAAGCCTTGGGAAGGGAATGATGGGCAGAAGCCCTGGGAAAGACAGGATGGTGATAAAGCACCATGCCACTTTTGGGGCACCGAGGAAGGGTGTCGTGAGAAGCGCACGTATGCACATTCCTGGGGATCACTGGAGAAATCCTCAAGGCGCTTGCTCTTCTCATCCACGAAGCATCGGAAGAAGGGTTGTCCAACTGTTAAACCCAAGGAGGGGAATGGCGGTGCTCAAAAGGGCAACCGGAAGGTTGCCAAGATCCAAGATAAGAAGGGCCAAAAGGGCTTGGAAAAGGCAGGCCAAAAGGAGACACCTTCGCCTGCGAAGGAGGCAGCGGAGGACTTGGTGCAGAACCTCAGTGGTCTTGTGAAATCCATGACATCGATCAAGTCGTTGTTCATCAAGACGGTGAAAGCAGATGGGGATGACAGCGGTGAGTATGCACTGCTTGACGGTGGAGCCAAGCATGCTCTGAGGCAGGCAAAGAGCTCGGAGATTCCTCATCTCTGGCCAGTCCAAGTGGAAATGGCTATGGGCAGCGTGACACTGTACAAGTGCCCAGCGCACAACACCTTGCTGGCATTGGATAGTGTGGAGCCGATCATTCCACTTCGCTTGTTGGTGGACCATGGATTCAAGATCAACTGGCAGAAAGATCGATGTGACATCTCACATCCCAAGCATGGAACCTTGGAGCGTGTGAGACGGCAGGGTTGTCCAGTGATGGATCGACAGTCCGCTTTGGATCTTCTGGAATCATTAGAGAATGGTGGCATTGGGGGCCACTATGAGCCATCTGACCATGAAATAGATTGGTGGAAGAAACGGAATCCACAGGTTCCCGAAAGGATCTGGGCATTGATGAGCGGCCAGGGTCTGAACTGGGAAGAGGTTGCCTCTACCTTGCCTTGGAACAAGGCCAAGAGACGAAGATTGGAAAGGGCTCGAGGTGGAGTGGTGGTTCACCTGTTCTCGATCGCAGCGGGCCCACCTAGCAGAACGGTGAGTCGCTTTCGCCACAGATCTCCAGGGCCCCGCCCGCTGAGGGGCAGGCGGGATCTTCGGTTCGGGTTGAAAGACCTGAATGAGCGCGAGTCGATGAGGGTGGATGGAGATTCCGCCTTGTGGCTGAAGACCTTGGGTCTTTATGAAAGATCCCAGGAAGGAATGGCCGAGAATGGGCTCTCGGGTCGATGTGGCCTTGTGGTGGAGCATCCCCAAGATCCTCAAGAGTATGTGGATGACGGGAAGGAGTATCCATCATTCTGGGAGTGGGAGGAGACGGCAGAATTCCTCCAACGCCACCGAGACATGTTCCAGATCCGAGTAGATCAGGCAGGGCTGAAACATCAGAGGCCCAAACCAACCACGTTGTCCAACATGGGACAGCTGAAGGAGCTAGATGGGATCACTTCGAATGGATCTGGAAAAGAGATTCAGTCGGATCTCACCAAGGGCACCGATCTGGGTGTCTCCAAGCGCAGAAAGGTGGAGTACGCATTGATCGCGACCATCCCAGTGCCTCAGTGGCCAACTCCAGGGGAGACAGAGATCTCGCCGGAAGACCCAAAGGTAGATCCAGCAGCTGATTCCAAGGAAGCTCCAAAGGGGGGAGACGAAGTTCATCCAGGGGAGGAACAGCCTGAAGCTGTAGTTCCATCCGTGGAAGAAGAGGAAGCGGATGAACTGCTGCTGGATCCAGAGCCGAAAGATCTGATCCCGGAAGCCGAAGCCAAGAAGCGAAATCGGGCTTGGGAGGACTTTGTGAAGAAGGAAGTCCACGAGATCCCAGGAGGTTCCTGTGGTGAACATAACCTTCACCGTCTCCGCAAGTTGTCAATGGACAACACAGCAAGCTCCGAGAGAATCGAGAAGATCATGGACATGACCTTGGAGGAACTGAGCCAAAGTCCCATCGACTTCGGCAAAGCTCACCTGGGAAAACTGTATCGCGATATGGTGAGCGACACCAAGTATCTAGCCTGGTTCGCCGAGACGTACAAGCACAGTCAGAAGATCGGCCACATCCGATTTCTCAGGTTCATCGAGCTGCACCTCAACCAGATCGAAGGGCAGATGGCCCAGGCCGGTCCCAAGAGCCGTGCCAAGGCCAAGGGGGCGCCCAAACAACAGAGTCGTCCACCTGTGGCAGATCTTCCTCACGATCCCTGGCATCCTCCCTCGGACGAAGAGGAGCTCATGGGCCAACCATGGGAGCCAGTCCGGGCACCAACGATGGAGGAGGAAAAGATTGTCATGATGCGAGAGCGCATGGGAGAGATGGAGAATGTCTCGCAGCAGATTCTGAGCCATTTGAATCCCGGTCAGCCGACTTCCAGTCGGTGATGACTAAGCATCAAGTAGCTGATCTGTGCTGCATGCTCGGGCACGGTCCTTAGGGATACCGGTGTACCGATTGCACTCGGACCGTGAAAAGTCTTTCACAACCAAAAGCATTGTCAAGTGGTGTGAATCACGGCAGATTCACCAAACCCTGAATGCCGGGGACGAACCCGAAGCCAACGGAAGGGTCGAAGGGGAAGTGCATCAGTTCAAACGCAGGCTAAGGCTGCTGCTGCGCGAGACTGGTGTCGCCCCTGCGTACTGGCCATGCGCGGCCCGACATGGTACCGAAGAAAGCTTGCGCTCTCAAATGAGAAAGCTGGGGGCCCGGGGGCCAAATGTAAGGAGATGCCGCCGTTTGCAGTGTTGGTTCAAGTGAAGGCCAAGCGCTGGCATCGGTTGCGTGAAGGAGCTCTGTCCTCTCCTTACAAGACCTTGCGTATCATGGGGCCATCGCCCTCAATGACCATTGGATGGGTGGCGCTGGATGAAGCCGCCAACCTTGTGCAGCATGAACGATCTGTGTTTGTTCCAGATCCTCTGGGCGATACTGCTCGTTTGGAGCTGGAAGCAGTCGAAGATCCCAAACATCCTCCAAGACGGCGCCTGCACGGCAAACAGCCGCCAGCCAGAGAGGTATCCAAAGTTCCGCTGCCGCCATCAAAGGTGGATCATGAATTGGAAGCTCTGCTGGATCTTCAGCCAGAGACTTGGATGAAGAGATGCCAGCTCTTCTGAAAGTGCGAGCTGGGGAGGAGTCTTTGCCGACTGGAACCCAATTCACAGGTTGGGGGGAGATCGAAACGGTGGATATCCCAGAGTATGTGCAGGAAATTCGGTTTCAGCACCTGAACCTCAGAAGATTGCTACAGGAACAGGTGAATTCTGTGGCAGGAACCGAGGCTGAAGGAACAGCACAGGGATACGTGATAGGACACGTTGCTGGCCAAGTGGAATGGCTGGAAAAGGACTTGATCCATTACTCAGTGATGGAGGAAGAAATGCAGAAATCTCAAACCTTAGCCAAGGCCGAAAGGACCAGAGAGTTCAGGATGGCAGCTTTGGCAGTACCTGATCAATCCCAAGGGGACCAAGGGCATCAGGAAGGATGCAAGCCGCCAGACGTATACGGTGCCTCTGGCGGCAGTCAAGCAGAATCTTGACGACTGGGTTCAAAGCGGAATATCACCAACTGGTGACCGAGAGCAGTGCCGTGAAGCCTGTGACTCTTCAAGAGCTGGAGAAAATGCCGGGCTACAGGGACATGGAGCTAGCACCAAGCAAGTTGGTTACCACGGTTAAATCGCCAAATGGGAAGCGCAAGGCACGGATTGTGATCTGTGGAAACCTGGTGACGAAGCTCACGAGGATGGCAACAAGATCCAAGCGACTCCAGTGCCGGCAGCAGACTTGTACGCTGGAGGAGCTGACGCAACAGCCATTCGATGCATGGTCAGAAAGACCGCCATGATGGATGGGTGGGACATGGGAGTCTTAGACATTAAGGGCGCGTTCTTGCTTGCCCCACGCCGAAGGGAGCAGGAGTGCCTGATGATGACCATCCCGCCGAAGCTGCTTGTTCAGGCTGGGATCTGTCCGCCGGACGAGCGGTGGGTGATCCAAAAGGCGGTGTACGGCTTGGAGGCCAGTCCCGCAGACTGGAGTAGCTTCCGTGATCAAAGGGTCAAGAAATTTGAGTGGAGCTCAAATGGTAGGGCGTTCTGGATGCGTCAAATGGTGGAGCCAATGTCTGGCAAATCTTGTCAAGTGAGGAGCCAGGAAGAACGGACTCGGATGAACGGGTAGAAGGTTTTTGTACCTTCTACGTAGACGATGTTTTGGTCTGTGGGCCACCGAAGGTCATCAAAGAGTGTTTGGGCAGGGTGACCCAAGAGTGGAGCTGTTCCCAAGCGGAGTATCTCTCAGAGAAGGGTATGCTATGATTCTGTGGAATGGAGTTGAAGCTGAGCCCTAAGGGCGGCATCCTCTTGTCCCAGGAATCGTACACAAGTGACCTTCTGGAGAGGTACCCGCATGTGAAAGAACCACTGGTTCCGATCGGATGGGTGGAAGATGGTGAAGAATCACCACCAGACCCCTCTGACATAAGAAAGGCGCAGACTCTCGTTGGGGAGCTCTTGTGGCTCAGCACATAAACTAGGCCTGACCTGGCGTATGCGGTGAGCTGGCTTGGGTCACGGGCATCAAAGCGTCCAAAGAAGGTGTGCCAGGCGGGAATGCAAACCCTGGGCTATCTGAAGCGCACCTTGGGGCACGGGTTGCTCTATAAGAAGTGCCAAAAGGCTGACCGAGGGCCTGATGGCAAACTGGCGTTCTGCAGGGATTCCAACACCTTAGAGGTTCATTCGGACGCGTCGTTCGGTCCGGGTGGAGAGAGATCTCACCAGGGTCTTCTTGCAGTCTGGGCTGGAGGTGCCTAGGTGATTCCGTAGCAGTTCTGGTCAACATCTTCGAGGAGGGGAGATTGACCGAAAAAGGGGTCCGAGTGTTGTATGGAGATTCCCAATCGGGAATCCAGGTGGTACTCAACCCGAATGGGCCTTGGAGATCAAGGCATCTCCGTCTTCGCTCAAGGGCGTTGCATGAAGCAGTACAACAGGAGGTATGGAAACTGAAGCACATGGCTGGTGTGGAACTTGCGGCAGATTTCCTGACGAAGCCGATCACGGTGGGAACTACATGGTCAAGATTCCGGATGTTTGCAGGGCTTTGTGACATGGCCAAGCCGGAGGACCTGGAGATCTTGAAGAAGATTGGGATCTGTAGGGAATGGGCTCTGAAAGGGCTGACTGTAGCTGTGGAGCTTGAAAAATGGCAGCCTGTTACAGAGAGCAAGCATCGAATTCGGAAGTTAGGAAGCTGCGCAGTTGCTACAGGGATTTGCCATGTTGTACAAAGATGGAAGTCTCACCTCTGTTGTCTGAAAAGAAAGGAAAGAACGCCGAGGGAATATGAACCCGGCCTAGGTAAACCACCTACTGAAAGAGGATGGCTGAGGGAAAATGAACCCAGCCCACAACCAACTAGTAAGATGCCAAGGGAAAATGAACCTGGCATTAACCCCTCAAATGGTCACCGCCAAGGTCCCACCTTTTTTGGTGATTCCGGTTTTGGGGAATCGAGTTTTGGGGATAGCGTGGCCTGCAGTTTTGCCATGTGGCAGGTTAGGCCATGTGAAGGGACCTGTTCTCTCCACAGACTTCGGGTCAAGCGACCACTGCCCTACGGGCTGCACAGGGTTCGGCTACCGGGTTCGGGCGCTAGGCGCGGGAGCCATGGATGCTGCGCCGACGGCTGCAGCAGCTGCTGGTGGTGCAGGTGGCGATGGTGGAGAAGATGGAGGAGTTCGGCCTGATAAGTCTTGGGTGGAGCCTTACAACCCACCCTGGATGATCCACCTCTAGGAGGTCCTGGGAGTAACGCACATTCATGACTACTTCCTGGCTGTGTTCTTTGTGCGGCAAACGGATCAAATTCATTTGCAATCCCCGTTTTTGAGCTCGCTCTCGGTCTATGACGAGGGGACAGAAAGAGGAGCGACCTTACTTCGGTTTGGTCACTTATGTCCTTGTCGCAGGTGTAAAGAACTTATACCGGTGCCATGCCCCAACTGGGGGCGGACTATCACTGGTTCCTTTTTACCAGTTGCTTTTGGATGATGAACTTGACCTGTTAGATCTTCGCTTTCTGTTTAGTACAGGCGAGCACTTCCGTTTCCTACATGATGACCCCGTGGTAGATTACTTGCGTACTAGCAACAGTCTCAGGCCTGCCAGCCCAGTCTGTGGGACTTTGCAGGGGAAACCCTGACGGTTGTGTTTTGTTTGTTTGGGTCGTGTTGTTTGCTGCCATCAGTTTCTCATGCGGAGTCCTTGTATAGCGGTTTGATCATTTTCCACTTTGCAGCCAGGAAGGATGTACAGTTTAGTTGTTGCATCCGCGGCACCTCCCTTCCTTCGTCCAGGGAAGGGAAACGAGGACGGCCTCCAAACGGGAACCTGGAGAGTCGTCGTGCCCTTGCCCGGTTTTTCTTAATTATGTAGGCCTGCCAGGTGATCGTCGACCGCTACGGCAACCGACGATACTACCACACCTACACAGCCTTACAACCCAAGCCAGGGCGACGAGGAGAGGAAGAAAAGAAAGAGAAAGAAAAAGAAGGCCAAGCAGGGCCACCAACCAGAGCAGAAGGACGAAGACTCCACGATGGAGACGCCAGAGGCTCGGGGCACGAAACACAACATCTGGTTTGAGGGCCAGCAGGTGGTGGCGTTACGCCACGAAGCTATGAAGGCCAGACAGTGCCAGACAGGCCAGGCAGGCAGCTCGCAAACAGTATACTGAGGGGAGCAGAGGAAACTGAGGTAGCTGCGGACCATGAGGAATGGCCGAGCTGGGAAGCGGTCCCAGTGGAAGTGTCAGACGAAGAAGCTGACCCGGGACAGGCTTTGCCTCATGAGGAGCTGGAGCTGACGGAAACCAATACAGCAGCACAGGGCGCGGTGCCAGAACCAAAGTACCCGCCAAAGGGTGTGTACAAACCGCCGCCTCCGGTGCTGAGGCCGAAGCTGAAGGCGATCCCGCCAGAGCCTACGCCAGTGCCGAAGCCAAGCTCAGTGATGGAGGACGCATCGGGTGGCGCGGCTTCTGCAACGCCGGGACCTTCGTCTACGACCGCAGAGGCTCCTTCTAGCTCCGCAACTGCACCGGTGCCCAGCCCTATGGCATCTGTTGCTACCTACTCGGTCAGAACGTTCGGCCACAGGGACAGCGAATCTGGCTACTTCGACCGTCAAGGTGATCAAATTCCTCACCGACGCATCAACCGAGAGGGTGACCTCGAAGTTTACCGTGAGGATGGCTTGGTGGAGGTCTTCCCGAACGCTGCGGCTGACCAACAAGAAGATGAAGAGGAAGAGCCGGAGGATGACGATGAAGATGGGCAGGATGACCAACCTGGAGGCGGAAACCCGCCTGGTGGTGGTGGTGGTCCTCCTGATCGAGACCCTCCTGGGGATGGAGGTGGAGCTTCAGGTCACCAAGGCCCTTCTGGAGGCGATTCATCTGATGAGAACTGGGGGTCTCAGTGGACCCAGAAAGGGAAGGTTGCACCAGAGCCAGAGGGTGAGCTGGGGGTAGCGCCCAAAAAAAAGTGCTTCGCCAGGTATGGGGACGGATCCAATGGTCAAAGCTATGGGGATGCTGAGCTCTACTACCAGACCTTGGGAGAATGTGCAGTTTGCAGCGCCACCTCCGCCTGGAGGTAAGGATCGGTGAATTGCTGATCAAGTCTTGGCTGATAACCTGGAGGTGGACCGAGTGACGATTGGCTTTGTGACCGCTGGACTGATCCGGTGAGGGATCATAAAAGAGGCCAGTGGACAGGATGGACCTTTTTCAAGGTGAAGAAGCGTGATGGGCTCAGTGCTGGGAGCGACCTTGGAGCACCACATGATCGTGGAGCGCTTCAACCTGGAGGTCCTGAACTACCTGGTGCTGAAGGAGCTCATCGAGTTTTGCTCTCCGAGTTGCAAGGTTTTGAAGACCTTGGAAGCATTGGTGCACCAAGCGCTGCAACGGCGAAGGCCTATGCTCCGCTACCAACTTCGAGGGCACCAAGGACTAAGTCAAGGTGGCAGGCTTCAGCTGTGGAAAGGGCTCAGCCGATCCTTTCTGATCTCCGACGACGAGGTGGTGGACTATCTCCTGGAGAAGAGGAACTGAGCGAGCACAGCTGGAGTGAGATCGTTAAGGAGGTTTAAGCGCTTTTGCGGCATTTTTTCAGGAGCTGCTGCGCTAGGTTTTTTTGGCCTGTTTAGGTACCTCAAAATGAGGTAGGGGGAGTGTGGATGTGTGAACATGAAACGCTCCAGCTTCATTGTACCTAGCAGTGATGTGTAGAAGGGTGAGCTTGATTCTTATAAGCATGGCCCCTGCACTGAGGATGACACGGACATGGCTGAAAGCTTCACTACTTATGGCTCAAGATTATGGCTCAAGGAAAAAGCTGCTGCAGTTTTTCGGGTGCTGCAGTAAGTTGCCACTCATAACCCCAAAGATCCCATTTAGAAATGGAATTAAAAATCAAGGTCCAATTTGAGGGCTTCACCCCCAAATAGTAAAAATTAGTTAACCCAGTGGTGTGTTTTATCAGAGTCCGTCTCTTAAAACATTTTTTTTAGATTTTTGTTTACAAAAATATTTTGAATTTAATGTTAGAGAAAGCATCGAAATCCAATGTCTGGCAATAGTGTAATTAGATTTGAACAAGGAAATCGATCGGTTTTGCAATCGAAGATTTAGGTTTTTTGTTCATAAAGGTTTTGAAATTTATATTAGGGTAAGGCTTCGACATCCAAAATGTGTTAATATTTTTTAAATAGAATGACATAAGGGATTTGATCGATTTTGACATGGAAAATGATATTTTTTTTAGTTAAGGATGTGTTTTTAGGATTAGGGAAAACTTTTCACCCTACCCTGATGCTAAATACCTCCTACTGTAGTAATTAAAACTACTCCAGGTGTTCATTATTTGAGGGTTAGTATTGGGGGAAGAGATCAGATTCCAGTTGAGCTGTTGCTGTCAATTGCTGTCCTGATGTAGCGCTGTTCGCAGAGTTCTTCGTAGAGCTTTCGCATCTGAGAAGTTCGTGACAACCCCGCAGCAAAGCTTAAACCATCTTAAACCAGTCTGCCAAAAATTCCACACTTCAAAATGCTGCAACACAAGCAATCCAAATTCTTTTTCATGTACTTCTCACGAAAACAGATGGGAATGGAGTGTATCCAAAACTGGACACTCTGAGCTGAGATACATACCGCTGCCGCATCAATTTTCTGACGCAGACCTGTCGCAAAGACTCAAACATGCAGGGAAAAAATGCAACGCAAACGCAACATCTGTGCACTCAAATTGTGAGCCACCCATCTACGAATCACTAGCCTTAGGAAACTATTGATCCAGCAGACATGGTAGACATGGTAGACAAGGTAAACCTTGGATTCTAGAAAACATACAGTGCGTCAGACCTACGTTGGGGTCAGGAGGGAAAATCCCCTCAGTCTTTTTTTTGAGATTCTGAACTCATTTCTGAACGACTGCAAATTCTGCGCACATCTCATCGCGTCTCTCCCATGGCTTAGCAAAAGGCTTAGCAGGTTCTCGATGCACAGTTCGTACGTCACCGCTCGAGAACTGCACCAACACAGACAGCTGCCTTCCACCTTTGTCAGCTCAGCTTTCCATCTTTGCAGTTCCTCTTCCTGCGCCTGCAGTGATCAGTGATGATCAGTGCAAGCCGCTGTAAACTCTGGAAAAACTCATCTGTCAACCGCAAAATGGATCAAAGTGGATCGATACAGAAGATATCCAAAGAGTGCCCAGCCAAAGAAAAATTTATATAAGATTCAAGATGAAACCAAATCAACTGCTCAAAAAAAGTTGATTTGGATATGAAAAACTTGAACCAAATCAACGCAAACATGTACACGTGACACATGAGCTGACGTGTGAATGCACACTCTGCACATCTGTCAAACAAGGTTTTATCCCTACGGGAGAAAGCTCTTGTCCGAGAGGTGCCGAAACTATAAAAGTTTGTTAAGGTTCCCGATGGTTATGTAAAGCAAAGCAGGAAATCTTGACTCAAGCAGCTCTCGATGGCCTTTAAAAGTGGCGTGCACTTCTCAATTGCTTTGGTTATCTTGCTGGCCTGGCATCGAGGTGTTCCATATTGTTTGAATGTGCTGAAACCCAAATGTTGACGATGCAAAAGCACATCAGCACCTGCGAGGGTGATCAACCACCTAAAAGCATGAAGAAATAAACATGAAAATGCGCAGAAAAGGATTGATTGAGAGGCCTGCTTGAAGCACAACTTAGCATTCTCTTTGAAGTGTTTCTTGGGATTTAGTTCCACTGTCATGGACAATGGAAGGCCATCATCACCCAATCGTGAGTAGTCTGGCGCTTCCACTTCGGTCCTCAACAACAGACAGATCAAATCTGGATTTTCATGATTTTATTATAAACTCCTATTGACTCCTATATAATATCTCCGATAAACTTGACTTGGATCCCGGAAATCCCCAAACATAAGAACGATTTATTGAGCACGGCAACCCCCAGAAACAAAGGATGCGGATAAAGTCTGTCATCCAAACAGCAAAAAAAAAAATGTTCAGGTTGTCGTTTCATCGAGAGTCCTCTTGTACTTCCATTCCACATCATAATACCCCCGAAGGTCCTTGGACACAGTTTTCCCTTATCCTCTGCACCCGCTGAAACAGTCAGTCAAGTCTCATGCCCGGATACCATTGTTGCGTCACTTGAAGCAGTGCATTGCCTCGTGATATCCACAATTCAGCCTCTGAGGGATCGCGAATTTGCCGTTGCAAACCTGAAATCCTTGGACCACGAGGGACATGAGTCAAACCCAAGAGACCCTCCAGAGGCTTGTCACAGTTTGTCTATTGTCTGATAGACCCTTTGCACTTCAACTCATGAAATGCAAGATGCAATCCATCTCAACTTGTTGAAAGGCACACAAGCAACGGCAGAACTTTGAAAACGTTACATCTGATGTTTCTAGCAGTCTAGGTGACATTGATCGATTGCTGCCAAGAAAATGGCAAGTGTACTGCGGTGAAGGTGCGTACCCTTCACGGAAGTGCAAGCTTCGTTGAGGCCAGCGATAACTTGCCTTGCCAACACAATTTTGTCACTTCCGCAACCATTTATTGCCATTTATGTTCTTCAACCAAACACACATTTTCCATAGTTCCAAAAGTATTGTTCCTTGTGAGACAAGATATAATTCGTCACGTCTTTGTTTGAACGTTGGTATGCATTGGTTTGAAGTTTGAAACGTTGCATTTTCATTTTTGATTTGATGGTGTCCCACGAGTCCCGCCAGTCTTACGAGTCCCACAAGTCCCACTGCATCCTTGGCAAGACACTCCACCAGCTCAGCTGACTCAGCTGACAGCTCCAAAACTGACTCTCTGAGTTCCACTTGGGCTCTGCTCACCTGGACCACGTCCGCGACCAGCTAATCATGACAGTGAAAGCTGAAATGATGGAATCACGGCCAAAACGTGCCACCTTGCCTTCGGGACAAATTTCGAAATTGAAATTCTTTGAGATTGCTGCAGGTTTGTCGGTCCCATTTGTGAATCAACTGCCCAGGTCAAATCAAGTCAAAGCCATGGAGTGGAAACACATGGGCATCAACGGGTATGCCAACAATACCTAACAGGTGCCACATTTTTCGGCCTGCCGAAAACGACGTAGCACATTACGTGGCTGGGCTGATTGGGGCGCCACCTGCGCAACTGGCCATCCCGCATTGGCGAACATCAGGCGACATATCAAATGAAAAAGAGAAACTGTTGATTCAGCGACGCGGATTTATTGTTTCGATTCATAATTTTCAAACCAAACATCCCCAGGAACAAAACGCATCATGTTGCCCCACAAACATGTCTGCACCTATCTATCTATGTATCGATGTCTCGATGTATCGATGTAGCTATGTGCCTGTCTATTTATTTATCTATCTACCTACCTACATATCCACCTATCTATCCATCCATCCATCCATCCATTTCTCTATCTCCATCTCTATCTCTACATCCTAACTATATTTACATGTATATTTATATCTATATCTGTATTTATATCTATATTTCTAGCTACAGTTCTATCTCTATTTTTATCTCTACTTCTATCTCTATTTCATCATATTTATGATCTCTATCTCGATCTATATCTATCAATATGTATGCATGCGAGCGTTTATTTCTGTAAATACGTTTATACACATTTACATATATATCTACATGTATTTACATACATATACATATATATACAGATATATATATATACACAAATATAAATATATATACATATATATATATATTTATATATATTTATACATATATATATATAAACATATATATATACATATATTTACATATATTTAAAAATATATACATTTACATACATATATATACATGTATATATACATATGTATATATATATATCGATCAAAATAAAGATATATACATATAAATATATTTACATATAATATATATATATACATAAATATATACATATAAATATATATACATATATATATATACATCTATATATATATATATACATATATACATAAATATACACATATATACATATATATATATATATACATACATGAGCAAAATTGTGACAAAACGTGCAATCACATTATTTTCAATCTGAATTAGGAAAACGGAAACGATTGAATTGGATTCTCATGGTCTCATCTTGGTGTTGGCACCATTGAAAACAAGATCAGCGTGCGACTGGACGATTTTTTTTTGCATCCCAGCTACCAACGCCAACACAAGCAATGGCCGAAATGGAACACATCGAGGATGCAGGCATGGAGGCCCATCGATCCTGCACAATGTTGAAAATTTAATTTTCCAAGATGTTCACATTCCGAAATTCAAGATGGACATTTTCAACTAAGGTAGCCCTAGCCTGACACAGGTGAACAGTGACATGCAATGGGTACACTGAAAGTGGAGCAAGGAACCATGATGTGGATAAATCGAGCATTGGAAAATTGCAGAAACATTTGCAATTTGCAACATACATGCCTTTTAAATTTCAAAACGGTGAAAAAGTGACAACTGGGCATCCAGTTTATCGAAGTTTTTGTTCAATTTGTTTGGCGGGCAAAAATTAACTGCAAATTTGTTTCATATTGCTGGAAATTCAAAAACTCCACCGCGTGCTCCTTTGCAAACCAAAAGTGGGGGACCATGGCACACGGCGCAAAGGCACCAACATCCCTGTCGAATCTTGTAAAAATTGGGTAAATTTGCAAAATTGTAAATATTATCAAACACCGACACAATGAAATGGCACCAGTCCCAATTCAATAACAAATCGGCCCATCACTTGCCCAAGTAAAACATGTTGCATGTTAAACCGTTACCACATCGTCGCCACCCCCGAAAATAAAACGAAGCAAATCAATGAACCATGCATCTGAGCTGCAAACGATCGCAACCAAAACCAAGACAAAATGAGGCCACCAAAACTTGAACCGTTCAGATTTTTTGGTTTTATGGCCGGCCAGCCCGCAAAAAAGGCGGCCCGGTGCGAGTTCGGCAAACAATTGTTTGATTTGCCATCCAGTGCACCACAGTTGGTGTTGTGAAAGCCATGCCAATCCAAGTGTTTATAGTATCTATTGAATTCAAAATGTTAGCCTGGTCTATTTTTGCATCTGCGTTTAAAAATTATTTCGTGTTGTTACCAATTCTATTTTGAATGTGTTTGCGTGCAATTTTCATCTCAAAAGATGCATGGTTTCGCCATGGAACTTGTGTTCATGAAAATGGAAATTTGAGTTCTTTTTGAACCCACAACACGTCAAAAACCCCACCAATTCAACTGTGCACGCATGTCGCATCAGTTGGTATCCTACAAACTGGTTTGCCACATTTTGTGTTTTCACCTTGTAAACTGCTAACTCATGGCTAAAGCGGCATGCAAACATCGAATCTAGTTACCCCGCCTTTTGAATTGTTGTCGAGACATTTTACTCGACACACTAAGTTGCAAGATTCTTGGAGTTTTACTAAAATTATGAGTCTTGGAACTGCAGGCTGCAGTGTACAACTGAACAAACTGAAACTTGCAAGGCAGCTATGATGTTGACACTCAAGTGGACTGCAATCACACCTTTTTGCGCATTTGGACTGTGGCCTGTTCTTCTCCCCACTTTTCAGCGTAGGCCAGTAGCGCAGCCCAACATTGCGACACATCCACATCGCAAGGGCAAGCACCAAGTTGTAGAACACGCTCAGCCTTCAACCGGGAAGGCCCGTCGGCCAGATTTGAATCTGTAGGAACCCTGGCGTACCAAGGGGTGAGTTGCTTCTCACACTCCAAGCCAAGCGTCGCAACAAGGATCCCTTTAGCACGCGCATTGGTTGTATGCCCTGCAATCAAAGCATCTCTGACAGTTGTTGTCACTATATATCACCACTGCATCAGAGATCACATCACCCCAAACATAGAAGGCGCAGAAAAGAGCGAAAAACTCGCACTCGAAGATAGCATTTTTTTTGCCAGTAGGATTCAAGGACTGTATCATGTCACAAGACAATTGTTTCGAGAAGAACTTCACGGGTCTATCTGTAGGGTCAAAGAGCACCGCACCGATGCCAGAAAAAGTTCCATTGGCAGCCGGTTCGTACGACGCATCAGTCTGAAGATACCACGCTGAGTTTGAGGAGGGACGAAGTTCACGAGGTCTGCTGAATTCCAAAAGCTTGACATGTAGCCGCAGAGCCATGACTGCTTTGTCATCAAGCTTGGATGCGCAACAACTATATGCATGTTGCGTCACAACTGCCGGAGCGCTCTTGCCACGCGTCCAAAGATGCTGCCTGCAGCAAACTGTAGGCGACCACGCAACTTCAACGCCTCATGGCGCGTCAGACGACGCTCTTGCAGAATTTCAAGCCAAGACTGGATGAGTTCACTGCGCCGGCTCTCTGTATTGCCAATTTTGTTGCCAAGCCTCCATGCAACGCACTGACATTCATCACAACACCCAGAGCCTAAAACATCTCAGCAAAGTCAGGCGCCTTTGCTCCGGACTCAGCAAAGTCCCAACCAACCAGTTTGAAAAACATGTGAATGCACGGGGCAACTGCGTCAGTCTCCTCGTCTGACCAAGGAGAACGAAATCGTCAAAGTAGTTGGTGGCCAGGACCAACAACTACTCCTTGACCAAGACAAACCACAAGCTAAATGAATGGATTGACCTGACAGCTCCAAACGGAAGAGCTCGCACCCAGAAGGCAAAGATCTTCTGGGAGATTGGGTGTGGAACAGCAATGCGTGCGTACCGCCTTGAGGCCGGTCTGACTGCGCACTGTCGGTACGCCCCAACCAAATCAAACGTCCAGCCTTTCCACTTGCGGCGCTCTCCAGTGGACGCCATCGCCATGACGCAAAGGGCTCCAAAGACATCCAAAGTATGAAGTTTTGGACTCTCACAAGTCTGAACGCAACTGTTGGTAGAGGACCGTGTGAAATCGTCAATGCACCTGATCTTCTGACCTTGTTGAATCCCAAACCGTTTGCTGAGCGGGTAATCGTCGGGCACATCATTCAACTTGATGGACCCCACCAAAGTGCCAGCATCAACCTCTTCCAAAGTTTTGCGCCACGCTTCATCAGCATGTGGCACGGCACCTGGTCGCTACGCTGTGCAGAACTGTGAAAGCCACAAACCCATCCTGTCAACGCATCCAACCAACTCTGAGCCCTGTTTGAACTCATCAACCTCACCCAAATCTGGATAGTCAACAGCCTGAAGCATGGCCTCCCATAGGAGGATATTATTGCCACCAAGGATTGCACCCGCTTCTGAATCCATCTCGCTCTTGAGAGGCTGCTCCTCACTGCGTAGTGAGGCAAAACGTTTCAACCAAAAACCAAGCCTGCCAGCTCTGTAGGACATGCGCTGTTGTGCATCCATGGTCTGACACTTCGCAACAGTTTCCTTCAAGACATCAGGCAAGCATGACTGTAGAGTAGCAGGGTGTCTAAACTTCACCATCTGTTGTATGAAATCGTCCTCTGACCATGGGACTCCCCAAACTTGTGTTTCACATACGCCAGTATGTTGACTTTCAGAGTCACTGCACTTCACACTTCAACATGATCCTGTCAATTTCATCCTGTGCAAGTTGCTGTCCTGACACCCACGCCCCCTGTTGCAAACACGTCGCAACACGTCGAGGGCAGCAAGGAAGGAACCACCTGGAATAGTTTGGGGCCTTAGGCAACAATGTAGGTGCATCGGTTGTCGCCACAGCGGTTGGCGTGGCCAGCTTCTGGTTCAACTCAACTGGGGGAAGGTCGGGTGGAAAGCCCGTGAGAGCAACTCGAGCTGCATACGCAGGGATCAATGGCAGCAACTTTGACGCCCAAAGTTGAAGGCCTGTCTGTGCACTCAACGCCGGCAAAACGGCATTGTCACCTGCAGAGATTTCGGAAAGAGTCTCCAGGAGCATCTGGATTCCAAGGCGCTGGAGCACTGCAACAAATTGCAAGGCTATGGTGCGTGCAAGCTTCAAGGGGTATGTTGTCTCAAGAGTTGCAAACTTTGCGCCGTCAGCAGCAAGGCCCCACTTCTCATGCTTGTGTGAAGATGTCTCGCCATTGAAAGCTGACATTGTACGCTTAGGCCTTGTGCTGCCATATCTGCAAGTTTGAAACGTGGTGAGCTGCATCAAGTGCAAAACATCTTTAATAAATGTCGTCTGCCAAAACAAAGAGAACTGAGGGTTTTCCACGCAAAATAAAGATCCTTCCTGAACCGCCCAACGAACCAGCTTAGCTGTGAGATGGTACAGTTTGTTTGCTTTTGAAATCTTCAACCTATCAAGACAACGTAGACAACGCAACCCGTTCGGGTGAGCATTGGTCCTCAGAGGCCTTGGGGCCGGACGATCTCCAGGCTGCTTGCGCCTCAAAGACTGACAGAACCACAAGGAGGCGCAAGAAAAATGCCAATCACAAAACGGTTCGAGAGCCACCGCATCAACAAATCAATGCCAAACTCCGTAGTCAAATCTGCGACGACTATCTGCGACATGGCCTGTTTGTGCCGCACACAATCTGTCCCAAACGAACTGGCCATTCCCAGTTGTTTCCGACATGCCGTGACGCGGCCAGTGCCTGCAAAAACTTCCACGACAAGACCTTCAGAAAGGCCCACACCAGCACATGCAAGAGTGCTGATGCGGCCTTCATGTCACTTCTTCTTCGCACCGTGGTCACGCTCTGGATGCGGCGCATAGCAACTGCGGCGGCAACACAAATGCCAGCCCCTTGGGCACTCACCACCATCAGGTGCTTCCGAACACTTTCCAACTTGAAAATTGAAGCATGGTCTGCGGCCATGCATGTTCATGTTGGTGTTGTCACGGCCCAAAAGAAACTTCGGCAACACTGCTTTGCCACCTTTGCTTTTTCCATTTGTGCTTGACCCACCTCCTTTTCCTTTGTAAGGGCTTGGCCTGTCACCCCAAGAACCACCTTTGCCTTTGCTGTCGTGTGTTGAGCCCTGGCTGGGAGCGGTTGGTCCACCACTCTTTGACCCCAGTTGTGGAAGTGGCAGCAAATGGAAACCCACTTCATACGACTGCAATGCTGTGAGCATCATGGAGTCGAGGAGGAGAGTGTTGTCAGGTTGCCTTTTGAGATCAACGCCAACTCGAATGAGATACAAAAAGACTTGTCGATCAGCTTTCAAAATCTGCGGAAGCGTCGGCCGCATGTAATTTGGTGGCGGCTCAGCACGAAGGTGCGACGTCAATTGTTGTAGGTATCGTTCATAGCTCTCCCATGATCTCAGATCAGGAAAAGTCATGGCGACGCCTCTGCGTTTGAGGGCCTCAAAGCCTCAAAGGCCTGAAGCTCTGAACTGTGGAATTGATCTGGTATATCTGATTTTTCTTTCACCGCCAACTTCTCAGAATCCAGCAACAGCTGTTTCTTGCTCTTGCCATGGTGATCTCCCACTCGCGAGACGTGCAACGCTCCAGCTGCACAACTGTCAACTGATTGGCCTTCTTCTGCTGTGTCATCGCTTCCAACAGCTCATGTGATGGCTCCAACTGTCTTTCAACAACAACTCCCATCAGGCGATTGCGCACCTGAGCCATTCGATGTTCACGCTCCACTGCAGGTGTGTAGAAATCGTCACCTTAACTGCACTCATGAACGATCTTTGTCTTGTCATTCCGGGCCACAATGTTGTCCAGAAGCGGTCCTGCGACCCGGCTGGCGCATCATCACCACTGTCATCTGGGTCAAGGTCGATCCCATCATCCTGATCTGTTGTGCTGTCAAGGCTCGCATTCTCAGAGCTGTCGCATTCAGAGTCTGATGACAGTTCGATAACTTCCGCGCTCTTTCCAAATGGCAGCAAAGCGCAGCTGGACTCAGAGCTGACCTCTGCTTCACCCAACTGTGGTTGTTCAGGCTCAAGGAGCCTGCCTCTGCCAGCACTGGAGCTGTCATTCCAGGTGTACCCAGCTGTCATTCCAGGTGTACCCAGGCGGCACGGCTGGCAGAGCTGTTTGGGAAACTGTTCCTCAGACTCGAGCCCAGGGGGAAAAAAGGAGCGGAGCTCCCAAAGAGACGCAACGCGCGACAAAGCCTACGCGAAACAGAAACTAAAACCCAAAAACCGTCCTAACAAACCAAACCAAATAAAAACTCAAAACGGTAATCCCACCAAACGATCCACATGTCTGAACGTTGAAAGCTGATTCAAATCGGTTCGCACTCTCACTCCCTTTTTTCAACAGTGGATCGCACTCAAGCTATCCTGTAGCACTCCCATGGTCCTCATGACCAATCAACTTTCAAATCCAGAATGGTTCGGACATCTGGAAAAATTTATTCCTCCATTGATTCCAAGTCCCAAGTCGAGGACAGAAGGCTCCCTTAAGCGAGAAACGTGTCTTGAAATCGAAGTTCGTGGCCACATATGTCTGCGACTGATTTCAGGAGCAAAACGGAGTCATCCAAATAGTGGATAATGTCAGCATGCACCTCTGTAGAGTAATTTGCCTCCAGCCACTTCTTGATTGCCATCAGCGACACAAAACCAGGTTGGATGCGATGAACGTGTAGGTTCCAATCCGACATATTCAGGTAAGTCAATGGTAACGGATGATTGGGAATAGCGAGATGCCGTGGAGTCTCGGTTGGTAGATCCGGAAAGTATTGGCTTTCCGTTTCCAAAAGTGCCTGGGTGCTGCACTTCCACAGCATAGACAACGATCTCACCGATAAAGTCTCCCCCACGAACTCCAAAATGGCCTTCAACAAGGATGCCACATTCTCAACTGCTTGCAGATTATCAGCATTGGCAGTGATGTCAACTTGAATAAAGGCCACCAGCATCGAAATGAATGCGATTTGCATAACCAGTTCCTGTTCTGAAACCACCATCGGAAACCGGAGAATACAGCCACAAATGCCAGAGAAAAATTGGAATTGAATCACCTCAGAAATAAGGGTGGGAAAACGGAGTTCAAAGGGTGGGTCACCAAATTTTTCTGAGCCAGATTCTCCGTCAAAAAACTAAATCAAATGAGGTGGCAAACTGACAGAAAGGTGACATCACTGTGAAGGTGAAAATTCCAAATAAACTGTGCAATTCAAACTGAGAAAAGATCTCCAAAAAAGGAGGCGCAAAAGACAACCAACAAAGTCAGTCGAGGGTCTCTAGAAATCCATGCCAACACACCAAAGAACGCGGGGAGAAAGAAGCGACGCGGGCGCGAGCGAACCAGCAAGGGAGAAGAACCCCAGGAAACGAAGACAGGAGACAAGAAGGAGGTGAGGCAAACCCCACAGCCAGCAACCCCGACCCGGGCAGCGCAGCGGGGCAAAGCCACAGCGAGGCAAGAGCCACCAACAACCCCACCACCAGCCCAGGCACGAGCACCAACGGAACAGTCAACTAGGTAAACCTAGCAAGCCTGTTCCTCAGACTCGAGCCCAGGGGGAAAAAAGGAGCGGAGCTCCCAAAGAGACGCAACGCGCGACAAAGCCTACGCGAAACAGAAACTAAAACCCAAAAACCGTCCTAACAAACCAAACCAAATAAAAACTCAAAACGGTAATCCCACCAAACGATCCACATGTCTGAACGTTGAAAGCTGATTCAAATCGGTTCGCACTCTCACTCCCTTTTTTCAACAGTGGATCGCACTCAAGCTATCCTGTAGCACTCCCATGGTCCTCATGACCAATCAACTTTCAAATCCAGAATGGTTCGGACATCTGGAAAAATTTATTCCTCCCTTGATTCCAAGTCCCAAGTCGAGGACAGAAGGCTCCCCCAACGCAGCGAGACGTAGGGGCTGAAACTGAAGCACTGAAATGGGAGTGCTACTCTGAATCTGATGCTGAAGCTGAAATGAAAAATATCAGTAAACAAAATTTTCTCATCACCAGTCCGATTTCTCAAATTGGCCCAGATTCACAGTCCTCGCCGCGGTCCTCAGCATCTCTTTATCCAAGAAACCTTCACGTTCGTTCCAGAGTTGTGTAATGAGATGAAATTTGAAATCGTCCCAGCCACAAACCAATCGCTTACTCATGTCGACACCTGTGAAGTCCTCGTTCGTCAGAGCATCGGCCAGTGTGTTCTCACCCCTAGGGTGCCATCGTAAATCAACATAAACATTCTTCGCCATTAGCAATTCAGTCATCTGCATATAAATAATACACAACGGCCATTTCGTCGTGAGTCCCTTCCGCAGGAGGAATTGATTGGCCAGGTTGTCGGTCCCGGCTGTGAGGACCAACGGAATAACATGTTCAGGGCTTCCCTCTTCTAAAATTCCAAAAAGGACCAAAGCAATCAATACCGCCAGGAGCTCCGCGGAGGCCCATTGTGTCTCCCCATTGCTTTTGAAAAGATACGGCACCTCAACCTCAGTGAGTGTTATGGAGAACCATTGTCCTGTTTGTAGGTGGTGTCCACCCAGCACAACTTTGCCTTGGGCGCACTTGGCATCAGTTCTAAAAACCTCATGCGGCAACCAAGCAGGGCGGACACACGAATGCATGTAAGTACAATCCTTCAACTGCAACTGCAAGAATTTCAGCACCAACATCACCAACTTCGGACACTTGGCGACAGTACCTCGATCAAGGGCCGCGCTCCATGTATACAAAGGTGCAAGGAAGGGTTTCAGCCAAAGCAGCACCCTGGAGACGAAACCAAGGCGGCCCAGAAATTCATTGAACCTTCTCATGTACGTCGTTCCCCTGGAAGCAAACATTTCATCTATGAATGAAACCAACCAAGCTCCCCTTCGTTGTGTGATGCCCAGGCGGCAAGCTCTATAGTCCAGCAAATACCCGACGAAGCAAACCTGGAGGCCACCCGTGAACTTCGCATAGGAGAAAGGGGTACCCAAAATTTCATATAAGGCCAAAGCCGTCCACAGGACCAAGAACTTCCTAGGCCCCAAGCAAGTGAGATGTAAATCATCCACGTACACCAGTTGAAACCATTTCTCCTGCCCAAGGATGTAGGCCACCAGTCGTCCAATTCCAGCGAAAAGACGTGTCCACCAGTAACTCGCCGACGAAACCCCAAATGTTCCAACCGTGTTAACCCAAATGGTCTTGTCATCATCGTGTGCCCTGCATCCCAATAGTGGCCAGTCTTCTTCCCGAATTTTCACTAGGCGGTGGGCAGCTTTGATATCAGCCGACATTGCGAAAAAGGAGACCTTCTCATCATCCACCAAACGGACCATTGCCGCAGCATCTTCAGGTCCAGGGTACTGCAACTGGTCTTGAAAGCAAATATTGTTATTCAACTGAACAAAATGTGTACCGTCATGCAACGGTCTGACGTCACCATTCGGTTTCTTAATGGCCCCCATCGCCGCCACCAAAGGGGTACGCCCAGGATGCTCTGCTTGCAAAGCGGCCAGCGTTGTTGGAATCATACGGCCCAGCGCTTCCTCTTCTCGAAACTTCCTTTCCAATTCTTCTGACATCTCACGGGCCGAGCGGTAGTTGCAGGCCAGGTTGTTGTATTCTGACTCATCCAGTGGTCTCACCTTTTCCTTTCGAGGGAAGACTTCCGGAGTCCTAGGCAGTGGTTCATCGTAGCCCACTGGGACTCCTGTCCAAAACGAATCCTTGCCATGCATGAAAATCTTATAATCGGGATCTGCCACCTTTTCCAAAGACTGCGAGATCATCCCTAGCAGGAAAGGCTGACGCTCTGGGATCTCCAGGGACTTCGAATTTGAAGGAAGCAAAGAGGCCCACTCCTTCCGCATGGCAGCTAAGTCCCTTTCCGAAAAGGGGGAAGTCTCAATCTTTCCCAAGCCCAATTTGAAAGCGGCCAACCTCAGATCCCCCAACTTCTCTGTGACAAACTTTGAAACCATGCCAAAAATCGTTTTGCAAAACTCCTGCCCCTCTGGTTGGATGTGGGCTCCCCGGTCAGCTGGATCCCACAAAGTTGGTGAGCATAAACCAAAGCCGTCCACCAGTGGTTTGCGCCTGCCGGCCCATTCCATCTCCATCGGCTGTCCCCGGTGGAGGTCTGACCCTGTCTTGCACTCTAAATGGTGGGTCTCCTCCGCAGTTTCCCGGTGGTTAGTCTCCCCTGCAGCTCCCTGCTCCAAGTCCTTGGTCTCATCGGAGGTTGCCTCACTCACTGAAATTGCCCCTTTTGGTGGCCCCTGAACTTTAAGTGAGGTCTGAGGAGAGTCCGATGATTCATGTGACAGACTCCTGCTGGACTCAGAGTTTTGAGCCCCCATTCGTGAGACGATGAGTGCAGCTAACCATTTGCATAATCCTGGTGGATATGCTGCGGCTGCCGCCGTTTTCCATTTTCCGTTTTGTTTACCAATCAGTTTCTGAACATGAAATTTGTGGGAACATGAAGAGGGCAATGGGCCCATGTAATGTCTTGCCGAGTCAAACTTTGGAAGGCCTTGGTGTGGAAATTTGTTGGCCTCTTTCAGCGATGTCATGAAGCGCGTTGGTTTGGGCGATAACGCCCCAAAATGACATTGAAAAATTGCAAACGTGATGACCAGGAATTCGTCCACCAATTGTTTTGTTTCGGCCAACTGCCACACACTTGCTGGATGTTCTCCCAGATTGGTAACACCCAGATCTTCAGGATGTTCAAACAGAAAATCAACTGCGTTGGCGATGCACTTGTGAATAGTTTTGAAGCACTGAGTGACCAGGAAGTTATGATCTTGGATTAACTCCCAATTGTTGCCAGTCAGCCATGGGAAGCCCCATGGGTGCATCACATTCCTCAATGGGGGTGGTCCAGGTGCCCCCAAAGCACGGAAGCGTGCTCTTGAAAATGTATTGCAAGGTGGTGTAAGGATAACCACATCCCACAAATTGTTTTCAACTTCATCCCAAATTTGTTCCCACAATGAAGCTAGCAGCAAATCATCAGCTTCAGAACGTTCGATGTCCAATTCTTTTATTGAAAGCTCAAAACAGAGAGTGTTACACTGTACATGCAAAAAGTGATTGATGTCAGCTTTCCGCTGTAGGCCACAAAACAAATACAGCACACGGAGTTTACGCTGACCTGAATGCTGTTGTGGCTCTGGCTGTCACTCAGATTTCTTTCCTGAGCTTGCGACCTTATGGTGTTCCCGTGCGGCATGGTCGCCATAACAACCTTTGACTCTGCACACATGTACTCTTCCGCATTTTCCTGCGCAGCCTTGGCTATTGTATGCAAAGCATATATCACGGCCGTCAGGGGTTTGAGAAACGAGGCTGAGGTCGCCACGTTTGCCTTTGTTGTATGATTTGCCACCTTTACTGCCTGATTTCCCAAATTGCTTGCCCTTTCCTCGGCCTTTGCCCTTGTAGTTGCCCTCGTGGTGGCCTTTTGCATTGAATTTTGCAAACTTCTGTGGTGTCTCTGTTGTAGTCAAGGCCAAAGGGGTCGTGAAGAAGGCTTCTTTCAAGTCTGGGTCCTTTGTCACCCGCGTCAATGCCTCGGCCAAAGTGGCCTCTGCACGGTTCACCAATTTCATGGCTTCTCTGCGAAGTCTATGCTCATATTGAAGTACCAAAGCCCAATTGGGCTTTATTGCTTGTTGTCCATTGTCCACTGGCACCTTGATGGCATTGACCCGGTCCCCCAAGACGTAATCGACAAACTTGAGGAAATGATCCATCTTCAGACCAGCCAGCCAATGCTTTGCCTTAAACTTCGAGGCCATGCATAACCAGGTGACCGCTTCTAACTTCATCGCTTGACGATACTCTTCTGTGTTCGAAGGTAGTGAGCCTTTCGTTTTTGTCTTGACCACTCGTACATGACCTGATGTACCCAGTGATGTTTGCAGTGATGCCGTGTTCTTATGGGCCTTGCTTGTGATTTCATCCAACGAGGCTGCTGTAACCTCTCCATTTTCACATTCTTCAACTTTCAACGCCAGGTACTCACTGGATGGCACATCGTGCTCTGAAAGGGTGCCCAATGTAGTTTCGACTGCTCGTAGCATAGCTAGTCTTTCGCTATGCTGGAGCGACCTCGGGAGGCCCATCACTTTGCTTTCCGCCTGGAGCTCATTTTCTTTCTCATAGAGTTGTCGTCCTGCTGTCCAAGCCGAAATCACCCTGGCAACTTCTGCTCTCTGCCCAGCTCCTTGTGTTGCATCAAGCTGATAGTCTGTTTTGAGTGCCTCTCTCAGTTCTGTTGAGCTTTCGGCCAAAGCTACAAAGACACGCAAGTTCTTGTAGTGCTGCCCCAACCTATGTTGAAGCTCCAAGCTCACCTCTGAATCGTCCCAGATGTACTGGAGGTCTGCAGTGACATTCTTCTGCAGGTATTCCCGTCTTTGCACATCATCAACCGCCATTGCACCAGGTACAGAGCAGTGTGTAAAGAAATTGAACCCTGCCAAAACCTAAACAAAGAAGTTAGCCATCAAAACTGCAAGAACCAGTACCGTTGCCGTTGCAAAGAAATCTGAGTTTGGAACAAAAGGAAATCTGAAGTCTATGCTAATGGCCCTGAATGAGCCGCTCAAAATGAGCCAGGCTGCAAACGCTTTCACATGTTTCTTCGGTGGCTGTAAGTGTCACCAGCTCAGTTTACCGCCGAGGTAACTGCTGAAACTGAATCTGAAATGCAATGCCCTTGCACTGAAGCTGAAATGAACATGTGTGCCAAAACTGAATTGAAAATAAATACAACACCACTGAAACTGAATGGATAAAATCGTGTCTGCCGCACCTTTTATGTCCAGTCGTTTCCATCGTTTGCCTGGGGTTCCGCCTCTGCCCCCACCTCTGTGGATGAGGAGTCCCCAGAAGTGCTGCTTGACTCTGAATTGGCTTCGCCCTGGTCAACCTTCAAGCGACGCTTGCATATGGCACACATGGCATCAAACGTTTCTTCATCAACTTTTTCAACATCATATGTTTCCAAACAACGCTGAGTCCTCACCGGGCATTTGAAGTAGGCATGCAGACGCCTCACTCCCGTCCTTCTGGAAACGGTCACAAAATACTTCGCCTGTGAACTCTGAGACTGCAACAATTGGACCTGCATGTTGTCATTTGTTACAACAGAAGAATCAAGTTCTTGGTCCTCAGTTCCAGACTCAGCCTCATCAAAAGGTCCCTGCTGTAAGTCGCGGTGGAGCTGTTGTGCATGACGACGGCGGATGCGGTGCCCCACCGTGTTGTGATCATCTGAAAACTTTGCCAACTCGTCCAGCAACTCTGATTCATCAATGCATGCAGTCCCATTTATCAAAGCACTCACCACCTGCTGTTGAACATCTTCGACCACTTGACGCGCAGTGTGAATGTATGCATTACTGCCTGTCTTACCAATTGACCATCTTCCCAAAAAATCCCTCCTCTCCTTACTGATGTTTAGGGCCAGGGCCGCTTGGTTCAGGAAGTGCCGCGGGCTATGACCTGTCCAGAAAAGCAAAACATCACCTGGCGCCAGGAGCATGCTCATGTTTGCACGCCAAAACCCATCCTGAAACTTAGGTGTGCCAAGCCTGCCCAAGACCACACGAATTGAGTTGGAAAGGGTCGGAGGCTCAACAATCTTTGGGACAAAACCATCAAAAGAAGCATTTGGTGCAGGTACCAAGTAATCCCGTTTGAATTGAAAGCTGGCAGTGTTTGTAAGTTCCATGCCGGTTCCAAGCCAGTCATAGCCACTCAAAGAAACATCCCGCTTCACAAAGACAGCAACCTGGCCATGAAGTTTGCCCGGACCTGTGGTTTTTGTGCGGCTCAACCTACAACTGAATCCTCTCTTTGACAACTTCATGGTGTCCGGTAACATGTTCTGAACGTCGTCCAGTCTCATCGCTGTCCAGCATGCAATCAAAGCCACCCATGCAATGAAACGTAAATACATGTCCTGTTCCATGTCCAAAACGAAAAGTTCCAGAGAAAGCAACATGGTAGTTGTATAAGGCTTTGCACTCCGAGGTGGTCTCGACTCAAGCTCAAGTTCCAACTTCCAGCTTGCCACATGGCCCAACCAAATGGGATCATTTGACAACCTCTTGTCATCAGGTACCTTTCCCAACTGCTCCAAGACAGTAAATGCAGCATGAAATTCACTCACGCAAGAAAAACTGCAGCCATCTTGAATCCTCTCTTCTACATATGCAATCAAAGGTGTCAGTGTCTTAGGCCACGTTGTGCCTGAGAGCGCCACGAGCCAATCTCGAAACCTGTTCCAGGAACGGAGGCGGTTCCGCAGTGTCTTCGAACGCCTTGATCCAAAAATCCTGACCCAGGCTTTTCCCGGATCCTGGAGCATCTCTAATTGGAAAACAATGGGCAGGCATGCTTCCTTCAGAATCTCGGCCAACTGGAGTGCATACACATTGCGTTGCTCACGTTCCACATCTGCTCTTTGTGTTCCACTGGTTTCTCTCTTCCTCTTCAAGCGGCGTTTCGCCAGGTCCAAAACGTAAGCTGGGTTGTCCCTCACAATATCATCAAATTCTTCTTGCAAACTACGTCCAGGCTGCACTCCAGGATGTCTAATGAACTCAAAACTGAGGTTGCATCTGAATGTCAGTTCCCTCTTGGAAGAAAGTCGCATACTCTCTTTCCAAGCCATGAGGCGCCTTACGCCTTCTGCTTCCAGTTCTGCGCCTCCCTCATTTCCAAACACCTCTCTTATGAGATTGCATGCCTCCTCTTCAGTCTCAAAACTATAAAAGAAAATCCGTGGCTCCTTGTAGTGTTTCAAAACGTGCTCAGTGAACTTAGGTCCCAGACTATTGAGTTCCGTCCAGTCCATGGGCTATCGACTTGCGTCCCATTAGGGATAGTTCAGCGCCCCTGATCTCACCAAATTTTTCTGAGCCAGATTCTCCGTCAAAAAACTAAATCAAATGAGGTGGCAAACTGACAGAAAGGTGACATCACTGTGAAGGTGAAAATTCCAAATAAACTGTGCAATTCAAACTGAGAAAAGATCTCCAAAAAAGGAGGCGCAAAAGACAACCAACAAAGTCAGTCGAGGGTCTCTAGAAATCCATGCCAACACACCAAAGAACGCGGGGAGAAAGAAGCGACGCGGGCGCGAGCGAACCAGCAAGGGAGAAGAACCCCAGGAAACGAAGACAGGAGACAAGAAGGAGGTGAGGCAAACCCCACAGCCAGCAACCCCGACCCGGGCAGCGCAGCGGGGCAAAGCCACAGCGAGGCAAGAGCCACCAACAACCCCACCACCAGCCCAGGCACGAGCACCAACGGAACAGTCAACTAGGTAAACCTAGCAAGCTAGTTTTCCCTTATAGCGTCGGGGCAAAATGTCCTTTCCCTGATCAACCGAATGACTTTCTGTAATGAATTCACAGGACCCACACTTATGTCGCCGCGACTGTAGAATGAATCCGCAACACTGTACTGCTGATGAATGTCTGCCTAAGACGCGGCGCTGTTCACGCGGCACCTCTGCCTTTGAAGCCCAGCTCAAAGTGGTAGCCTTCAGGCTGTGGCTCGATAGAAAGGCATCATCACACTCCAAGGTGCTTGTCACCTCTACCAGTGAAAGGGGCCGCTTCAACCAGCTGACACGATCACCCAGAGCAGGTGCAGGGAGCAAGCAATCTGAATCAAACCAGATGTTGCCAAACTGCACGCTTTCCTATTCCCAATCCAGGAGTGCACCCATGGAAAGTCAACAACACCCGCACTCGACATCAGTATGGGTAGCAGCAAGGCCTTCTGCTGAGCTGTCTTTGCTGACTTGTGAAAACGTGTTGTCACCTCCAAGAAGCCTGTCTCGCCGGAAACATCATGCAACACCTCATGAATGTAATTGGCATCTGAAACCCTGCATCTCCCATACTAACTAGACGACGGTTGGTCCGAGAGCGAAAAAGATGTTTTTCAAGCAGCTCTGAGGATGGTAGTCGTAAAAGATAGTCGGTGAATGGTTGGTGAATTTTTATGAGCTATGGAGGGATAAGGTGTGAAAAGTAAGATTGATTAAGAAGAGGATATTTGGTAAAGGGCATCAGATGACACGTGTCTTGCAACCGCAGAGAGACATAGATAGAGAGAGAGAGAAAGGGAGACGGAGAGAGAGAAAGAGGGAGAGGGTGAGAGTGAGAGAGAGAGAGAGAGGGAGAGAAGGAAAACATGGAGAAATATAATGTGAGCAACAAAAGTGCACAGGAGGCTCGGTACCATGATGCTGCGAATGACATGTGTTATCTCATTTTACTAGGGAAATTCCTACACACATTGCCGAAAAAGCTCGGTACCATCATTCCTCGGATGTGAAGAAACGCGACGCTCTTATACAGAGACGCTTTTACACACAGAAGCTTTTACACACAGACGCTTTTACACACAGCAGCTTTTACACACAGACACTTTTACACACAGACGCTTTTATACACAGAGGCTTTTACACACAGACTCCTTTACACACAGACGCTTTTACACACAGACTCCTTTACACACAGATGCTTTTACACACAGACACAAATACGCACAGACCATTTTACGCACAGACACTATTACACACAGACCATTTTACACACAGACACTTTTACACACAGAAGCTTTTAAACACAGAAGCTTCTACACACAGAAGCTTTTACACACAGACACTTTTACACACAGACGCTTTTACACACAGACACTTTTACACACAGACTCCTTTACACACAGACGGTTTTACACACAGACACTTTTACACACAGACCATTTTACACACAGACTCTTTGACACACAGACGCTTTTACACACAGACTCCTTTACACACAGACACTTTTACACACAGACTCCTTTACACATTGACTCTTTTGCACACAGACACTTTTACACACAGACCATTTTACACACAGACTCCTTTACACACAGAAGCTTTTACACACAGACGCTTTTGCGCACAGACGCTTTTACACACGAGGCTTTTACACACAGGACTCCTTTACACACAGACGTTTACACACAGAGCTTTTACACACAGACTCCTTTACACACAGACGCTTTTGCACACAGACGCTTTTACACACAGCCGCTTTAAACCAGACACTTTTACACACAGACGCTTTTACACGCAGATGCTTTTGCACACAGACACTTTTACACACAGAAGCTTTTACACACAGAGGCTTTTACACACAGTCTCCTTTACACACAGACGCTTTTACACACAGACGATTTTACACACAGACGCTTTTACATACAGACCCTTTTACACACAGAAGCTTTTACACACAGAAACTTTTACACTCAGAAGTTTTTACACACAAACACTTTCCACACACAGAAGCTTTTAAACACAGAAGCTTTTACACACAGAAGCTTTTACACACAGACACCTTTACACACAGACCATTTTACACACAGACTCCTTTACACACAGACGCTTTTACACACAGACACTTTTACACACAGACCATTTTACACACAGAGGCTTTTACACAGACTCCTTTACACACAGACACTTTTACACACAGACACATTTACACAACGACCATTTTACACACAGACACTTTTACACACAGACCATTTTACACACAGACACTTTTACACACAGAAGCTTTTAAACACAGAAGCTTTTACACACAGAAGCTTTTACACACAGACACCTTTACACACAGACGCTTTTACACACAGACGCTTTTACACACAGACTCCTTTTACACACAGACACTTTTACACACAGACGCTTTTACACGCAGATGCTTTTGCACACAAAAGCTTTTACACACAGAGGCTTTTACACGCAGAAAACTTTACACACAGACGCTTTTACACACAGACGCTTTTACATACAGAAGCTTTTACACACAGAGGCTTTTTTACACATAGACGCTTTTACATACAGAAGCTTTTACACACAGAGGCTTTTAAACACAGAAGCATTTACACACAGACACTTTTACACACAGACGCTTTTACACGCAGATGCTTTTGCACACAAAAGCTTTTACACACAGAGGCTTTTACACGCAGACAACTTTACACACAGACGCTTTTACACACAGACGCTTTTACATACAGAAGCTTTTACACACAGAAGCTTTTACACACAGAGACCGGGCCCGTGAAATCGCAATTTTTCATCAGTTTTTGACGTCCAACGTCCATTTCGTGCGAAAGGGTTGCATTTGACTAACTAACATCGCAATTTTTCCTCAGTTTTTGACGTCCAACGTCCATTTCGTGCGAAAGGGTTACGATTGACCAAGTAAAATCGCAATTTTTCCTCAGTTTTTGACGTCCAACCTCCATTTCGTGTGTAAGGGTTGCGATTGACACCTCAAAGTCGCAATTTTTCCTCAGTTTTTGACGTCCAACGTCCATTTCGTGCGAAAGGGTTGCGTTTCGTGGCGCTCCGGCGGCACCGCCCCCGCCTTAAGAGAGAATAGAAGAAGAGCGAGAGGAGATCTGCAGATGTGAAGGTGTGAAGATGTAGATCTGCAGATGTGAGGGTGTGAAGATGTAGATCTGCAGGTGTGAGGGTGTGAAGATGTAGATCTGCAAATGTAAGGTGTGAAGATGTAGATCTGCAGATGTGAGGATGTGAAGATGTAGATCAGCAGATGTGAGGGTGTGAAGATGTAGATCTGCAGATGTGAAGGTGTGAAGATGTAGATCAGCAGATGTGAAGGTGTGAAGATGTAGATCAGCAGATGTGAGGGTGTGAAGATGTAGATCAGCAGATGTGAGGGTGTGAAGATGTAGATCAGCAGATGTGAAGGTGTGAAGATGTAGATCAGCAGATGTGAAGGTGCGAAGATGTAGATCAGCAGATGTGAAGGTGTGAAGATGTAGATCAGCAGATGTGAAGGTGTGAAGATGTAGATCAGCAGATGTGAAGGTGTGAAGATGTATTACAACGGCTGCCTCTTTACGAAGAACCCTTCGCAGGCGCTCTCGGGAAAAAGCTCTTTTGATCCACAAAGCCTCGGACATCCGCGCTGTTCACCAATCACGTGTGTTACATGAAGGTGTGGGTTTGAAACTGTTTCCAACTGTTTTGGAGTAGCTTTCAACTAGCAAACATGCTACTGCACATGGGGTGAAGTCCGGTCAAAACTTCTACATACCCCGCCTTTGTTCTATGAGCGTTTGCTCATTGGACAAACTAATGAAGTTTCTACCTAATGCTCATTGGACAAACCAGTGAAGTTTCTTTTCTACCTAAAGTATGAAAACACAAGAAAAACATCACAACCAAACTCCCACATGAGCATCGGCTATGCTCCACTGCTAAGGGACGTGGAAAATGGTAAACAACAGCTTGTCACATTTCCAATCACAATGCCATGACATTGTGTCACACGCACTATGAAATTTTCAGCTGCTCTCTCAGAATGCTTGTGAGAGATCATGTTAACTCTCACCAAGCGTAGAGTCAGGTGAAAACATCTCAGTCCCAAAGGATCATGTTAGCCTATGGCGACTCATCCTCATTTCTCTCAAATGACGTCTGAGGTCGTGCGAGGACTTGGGAATGCCGACACTGATCGCCCTGACGCTTTGAACAAGTCTGACATCACCTGCAATGACCAGTGAATTGTTCCTGAATGCCAGCTCAACACGTGCTCTCGTTTCCACAACATCCAACATTGAAATTCGGGGGGCAAGGGGATACGCATCGAGTAAACATGAAATCTAAAGCCAGCAGCCAGACTACTGACACAGTAGGTGCTGAGTGGCAAACTGCCTGTGAGACACATGGACTTGCCATTCTCTCTCAAACATTGAAGTCTGTGCTAACGCTTCCGGCACCATAAGCAAGCATCAACCCGCCGGGAAAAGACTCGAGAAAAGCACGTTGCCTGCCAGTACTCTAGCATGCTGTGTTTTCATATGTACAAACCCCGAACAAACTCGGAATACGCATCCAATCAGACAGTTTGCAATGGCAGGGGCACTTCAGGTGGCAAAGCTCTGGCATGCTGGTTTTTCATATGTACAAACCTCAAGCAAACCTTGTTCAAACCGCAAACCTATTATATATACGGGGCCGGACCATGCCAGCAGGTGCGACTGGATTTTAAAGGAAAGTTCAATTAATTTCTCTTTTTGCGCGCGGCAACTGTAGATTTCCTCCGCTGCCTAGAATTGAAGTTTGATTGGGGTTTGCACATATGAAAAGACAGCAGATCGAAGGGTGTGGTCACGGTATGGCTTTCTCCAATAGAATGCGCGGCACAGAGATGTTTTCAAAGTATGTCTGGAGTTTGTACATAAAAAAAAAACAGCACATCGAAGGTGTCACCAAGAAAGTGCTCACCCCTCAACGAAATGCGCTGCGTGCAGACATGAACAAGGTTTGTTTGGGGTTTGTACATATGAAAATACTGCAGAAGGAAGAGGAACAAAGTGTTGCAAACAAAAAGCACGGGTAAGAATAGATGCTCAAGACGTACGGAAAGCGAGGTGCATGCAGATCCGCCTGCATGGACTTTCCCGGTGCAAGCATACGACTGCAACTACATAACCAAAAAAGCAAATCCAAATGATTGACACGCTTGTCGTCAAATTTCGTAAAGCCCGTAATGCCACGCCACAACATGACACTTTCAAGACACCAGGACAAGCTTCTCCAACCCCAGCAACTTTGGAGACACTTGGAAGTACCTCTGCAGTTCGGTTGCATCGTCTTAAAGTCTGGAAGGCGGCATGTGTCAACTCATGGATACACCGTCATGGAGCAGCCTGTGGCAAGGGATTTGTTTCAGAGCTTAGCTGCCGGAATCATGCTTGTAGAACCACAGCACAGCAGCGACAACTCACTCTGCTCGCATCCTGTCGCTTCCAACACAAGCTAATCGGGAATTACCTCCCACAAACTCCAAAAAAGACAAATTTTGGCTCCAAACTCGAAGCCCAAATTTGATCCCAAAAATGAAGCCATTTTTGGCATTGCCTAATGAAACAATAGAAGCGGCCTCCCAGAAACTGAAATTAAAAATGGGCTTCCATCAAAAGAAAACACAAACGGTCCAAAACGAAAAGAAATACCGCGGCGCCAAAAAAAGATCTCCCCATGAGTGTGCCCAGCAACCCTTTTACAGATGTTCGCATAACCGAAGCGTATGTCTAGCATAAAGTTCCATTCTTCAACAAGCGAAGCACGTGACTCTCTTCATGCGCCAGGATGCCAGAAGCAAAGATTATACAGATACACCTGTTTTTTCTAGGTCATGTTGACACTGAGGTGGTACACCCATCAGTCTCCAAAATCACCCTACTTTCCGAAGCTTGAATTAGATTCAATGAGCTCCCCCGTGCCCCCAATGCCAATGTTGATACACATAAACGGGAAAAATCAAACGCACCGGTGCACGATCAATCTAAGAGGCCTCTCGTTTGCACAACATCCAACATTGAGATTCCAGGGGGAAGGGGATACGCATCGAGTAAACATGAAATCTAAAGCCAGCAGCCAGACTACTGACACAGTAGTTGCTGAGTGGCAAACTGCCTGTGAGACACATGGACTTGCCATTCTATCTCAAACATTGAAGTCTGTGCTAACGCTTCCGGCACCATAAGCAAGTGCTAGCTACGTAAGTAAAGTTCCCACCCTAAACCGTCCCTAGGGAAAACACGAAATCCTACGCTCGCGTGAACAATCTACAAATCTAGCGCGGTCGCGCCGAAATATGTATATCCTAACGTGAGGCTATCGACGCGGTATACATATCACCAATATACTGAACCACGCGTTATATATATAGACAACGGCAGCAAACGACATCACAGCAACTGAAAATCAATGTCCACAACATGTGAGAAATGGCAAATGCGCACTCTCAGATAAACGGCCATCCCTTTTTTCTTTCTCTTTCTGCTTTTCACAGGTTGGATGGAATCCCCACCATAGCTAATGACTTGCCATGTATTCGTCCGATGGCATCCGAGCCAAATTAGCCCCAGGTGTGGGGGGTGGGCTAAAAAAGTGCTCCAACCCCATTTTTTGATCCACTCAAATGGATACGGTATTTGTAAAATGTTTCACCTGAGAATTACTGAAAGATTCTGTACAGAAAAAACCGGTTGACACAAATCTTGTGTAAAAGTAAACGAGCATCCAGGGCTCATTTAGTTATCAAATGAGTCCCAGTTGTCCCATCACCTCAATCACCTAAACACCTTCCAGACAAGAACCAAAGGATCAGAGTTACCGGAAACAGCCAGTTGGGATGTTTCAGATTTTGGGTTAGAGTTCTGGAAGTTATCATTCAATACTTCCGAGTGTCTATCAATCCAGGACACCGGATAGACACCGCGCCGAGCGTAGAAACCGCGTAGGGTGAGGGTAACACCAAGGAGTAGGAAACCGAACCCGCAAGAGTCACAGCCGGACTACCGTTGCGAGTTACTTACTTACAAACACACAGTCGGAACACGTCGCGAATGCGTGCTAGCTATGTAAGTAAAGTTCCCACCCTAAACCCTCCCTAGAAGAAAAAAACGAAATCCTACCCTCGTGTGAACACTCTACAAATCTAGCGCGGTCGCGCCGAAATATGTATATCCTAACGTGAGGCTATCGCCGCGGTATACATATCACCAATATACTGAACCACGCGTTATATATAGAGACAACGGCAGCAAACGACATCAAAATCACAGCAACTGAAAATCAATGTCCACAACATGTGAGAAATGGCAAATGCGCACTCTCAGATAAACGGCCATCCCTTTTTTCTTTCTCTTTTTGCTTATCACAGGTTGGATGGAATCCCCACCATAGCTAAGGACTTGCCATGTATTCGTCCGATGGCATCCGAGTCAAATTGGCCCCAAGTCCAAGGTGGCCATCCGTGAATCACCAAGGGCCAATTCCTCCCGTGCGCACTTTCTTCTTTGCCGGCTCTTTGGGCAAGTCTTCTGATTTTCTTTTTTGTCTTTCCTCATGAAATTCTTTGGCATGTTGCAAAAACCTAGTGAGCACGTGCCACTTCTGTTCCTGAGGAATCCAACGCACGCGCAACTCCATGTCCAAGCAGTCAAATTTCATGTTGGATAGGTCATCTGCCAGTTGGTTCTTGTCCCTCCGCAGCCAGTCAAGGGCTAGGTAGCAGTTGCCCAGCCGTAGAGACTCAGATAACTCCATCACCAAGACGGTGAGGGGGAATTTTGTTGACATCCACTTTGATATTGCGTAGGGCGTAGGCCTTCCCCAAGTTGTCTGCTTTCCCCCTAATCCAACACTTGGCTTTGGCTTCTCTGGTACCAAATGGTGTCCATATTTTGACAGCCGCCAAAGTTGCAAGCAGCTCCAATGATGCTATCAAACGCTTGGGGTCCTTCCGCAACTTAAGCCAGTCTGCACAATCTGAAGTGACCTCCTCCGAACACCAGGCAAGTATCTTGCCACCCTGACCCTGAAGATAGCCACCAATCCAAGCTCCATTCTCCGTAGCCAGGCCCTGGCGTCCGTGAAGAACAACAGTCCTCGGCCACTTCATCCCCCCGATTCTGTGGGGGCGCTTCCTGCATCTGTCCGCCCTCCTTGAACCTCTCGCCCAAGAAGAGCAAAATCGCTCTCAACATCGCTAGAAGTTTCACAGTCCCCTTTTTGTTCCTGATCGCCGATGACCCAGGCCCTGTTCAAAAGCTTTCGGAGTCGTGCGCCCCTCAGAGGCCAGTTTCATGACCCAGTTTCGCATCCATTCTGCACGCTTCGGTTCTTCAAGGACTTTCATTTGTTTGAGATAAGATCTAGAAACCGCAAACGAAACGCAAACAAACTAAAAACACAAAACACAACTGAAACTTCAATCCTTCCGCTTGACCATGTCTCGCTTCCGATCTCAGACGCACTCCCTTTTCATCTGCTGGATGGTTTGTCCCACCGTTGGATCAGGTTTGGATTCGACCATACTTCAATCGAAACCATTTGACCAGATGGCATCAACAACCCATTCGGGTCAGATGACATCAGCGATGCACCATTGTGCATTGTCATAGATTCAGTCACAATATTGAACGTGACATCACGTCACTCCGCTCTGAAGTGCAACGCACTGTAATGAAACATGAGCACAAAGGCTTCAAGACGAAACAGAATTCGGAGCACCAATAGAAGAAATAGGGTGAAACTGCGAGATCAAACTGTTGATACAACATTGGGAAAGAATTGAGAACAAGGTGAGGGAGGGAGGGAAACGAAAAATGTATACGCACAAATGAAAGTCCTTGAGCCAAAATGGAATAGAAACACAAAGAAGTTCCTTGCAAAACACAATGAACAAGTACATTAAACGTTCTTCAAGGACTTTCATTTGTTTGAGATAAGATCTAGAAACCGCAAACGAAACGCAAACAAACTAAAAACACAAAACACAACTGAAACTTCAATCCTCCCGCTTGACCATGTCTCGCTTCTGATCTCAGACGCACTCCCTTTTCATCTGCTGGATGGTTTGTCCCACCGTTGGATCAGGTTTGGATTCGACCATACTTCAATCGAAACCATTTGACCAGATGGCATCAACAACCCAAACAACAACTATCTGGTATAATGGTTATCGCCCAAACACGCCCAAACCAGAAGTGAGAACCATTCCAGCAGATCACATCGCAAGAGGATGTGGGAGTTTCCAAAGGAGTTTCGAATCAGGAGGATGCAATGTTGGGTGAGGTGAACAACGAAATAATTGATTGAGTGAAAGATGAATCCTTTCACTTGGTTGAAAATCATGTGGAATGGGAGTGGAAAAATCCCATCGGCTCAGATCATCCGCTATGACATTGTCCGCGCCAGGAATATGGCTCACATCCAATTCAATACCCGTTGTCGAAGCCAGGCACGTGAGGATCTCGACAAAGAGACATAGAGGATGAGTCGTAGTGAATAATTTGTTGCTCACGCTCTCTGCTCCCGTATTGTCGCTCAAAGATTTCACGCAAATGGGAATACGAAAACCAGGAAAAGATGTGGCCACCAGCCAAACTAACGCAATTTGGGCTAAAGTTTCAAATGAAGCAATGCTTCGTTGCATATTTGGGTCTAAATGAATTGACAAAATGTCAAAATCTGCATGGGAAAATTTTTCAGAAAACCAAAATTGGACGCCTGAATGATGACGGATGAAACCTCCAATTTGGCAGTAGGAACCCGATGCACATGCATCGGCTGCCGCAATGCCATTCCAATATGGCTTCGCTCTCATTGGTCGAGATGGAGAAACACCCATCAGCCAATGGTCAAATAACTTCAAAATTCAAAGAGAATCAGGACGAAGCTTGCGTTTGGAGGAATTCGGATTGATAATTCGTAACCAAATCCTGTTCTCTGTTTTGATATGTAACGACGTCAGATCCGCCAATGAGGATACTGCTTGATGTCGAACTGCGATGAGCTTACCTGAAATAGGTATAGCGGAGCCCAAAGGTGCTGTATGAAAAGTCAAAGTAGGGGTTAAATATTGATGAATGCGAGGCCATGTACCAGCATCAATACTGAAATGTGTCGCCGGGATGGTGTAGAGGTCGTGGTACCAATAGTGGATCCAGATCCGCATGAGTGGAAATAATTGAGTAATCCACATTGCCAGGCCAATGAGTTTCTCCAAAGACTTACGAGTAGTTCGTGGCTGGGAAACAAGATGTTCGATGTACCCTCGGAGTTTGAGGATCTTTTCAGTGGGGATTGTCACAATACCTGCATTGAAATTGAATTTCCAGCCAATATAGTCAATGGAAGAGTGCATGGCCGTCTTCTTCCAGCTGATAGGAATTTCCAAAAGTTGGCAGAAAATACACAGCAATGTGGCCGACAGCGGCATCATGTTGGCTTCCATAAAAAATAAGAAGTCATCCACATATAAAAATCCAGCGTGACTCAACCAGATCAAGTGGTGAAATATACGGAGAAGGAGTCCACCCAATCTCGCCCACCAAAAGGCAGAGAAAACTGCACCAAATGGGGTAACTCTATAGAAGAAAAGCTGCCCTTCTAGCGAAAAGCCAACCAGTCCGCATTCGTCTGGATGTAGAACTATTCTTTTATGAGCGGCTTTAACGTCTAAAGAGAAGCCCATCAGATTTCTCTGACACTGACGTAGAGGGTAGCTACGTAACACCTCCTTGGCAGTCGGGAGGGTGGACCTCTCCGGAATGATACACCGACCATTGAGGCCGCATACGCTGGAGTCCACAACTAATCGGGGGGCTCGACTATCCGATCGAGCCACTCCCAATTTTCCAATAGCAACACCGGCCGGATATTCTTGTTGCGCTTCTTCCAAAGAACCTTTATACGCAAAAACCCAACCCTTGTCAATTTCCTCCTGAACCAGTTCTCGTGTT
This sequence comes from Cladocopium goreaui, assembly GCA_947184155.2. Classification (NCBI taxonomy): domain Eukaryota; class Dinophyceae; order Suessiales; family Symbiodiniaceae; genus Cladocopium; species Cladocopium goreaui. The sequence continues at coordinate 439,142 of CAMXCT020000191.1, forward strand.
AATGGTAGATCTTCTTCAGCGCTCTGCCAGTTGGAGAGGTGGGCTGACAATGGATCGGGTTCTATATCCGCACGTTCTTTAGGTGGAAAAATACCCGACGGAGGAATCGCCGTGGAAAAACCGGTTCGGACACCTTCTAATAGACTGGGTAATAATGTAAAATCGACGTCGTGCATAATCTTCTGTAAAGAGTGTAAAATATGAAGATGTATTGGCTGATGTTGTCGAACTGACCAATCTGGTGGATGTCCCTGTGCCTCCAAGAATTTCTCCAGATCATCCTTGAATGGGGTCAGAATCTCCATCGAAAACGGTGGTGAAGGGTTGCCCGACGCCACATGAGCCAGTAGGATCTTATCCAATCGCTCAGAGATGATCCTGTGCATCCACGAAGTACGGAGCGTCTTGAACCAGTCATGTTCTTGACGATTATCCTGACTCCAGTCCGGGTGGGAAAAAGCTCCACCCCCATCTATTTGTGCAAATGGATAATCCGACAGGTGCTTGGTGGGCATGAGGGCATCCAGAGAGGACCATTGTAGGTCCAACGCTGATGTGTCCAGTAATGGGGCCACAAGATTTGCAAATAACTGTGCCAGTTTCTGTGGGTATTGTGCCGTCGCCCTACTGGCAAAAGCACCAGAATCGTCTCGGAGACCTTGAAGACGAATATGAGAATTAGGGGGATGTTGACAAATGCAGCCTAATGGTCGAAGACCTGTAAAACTCGAGGCAAACATCCAAGCTTTGTAAACATCCATTTCGTAGGCGCAAGCTGCCACGTTGATACAGGAAGCCCCAATCAATTGCAGAAATTGGCGTACTACCTTCTCTAACCATGACATGGCGTTCAAGGGTTGTTCAAGGTGGACATGCCCGCCTGCTTGAAAAACCAGGGTGAGGACCTCAACGCAGCGAGAGAGCATCATAAAGCTCTCTTGGACCCGTTGCAGTTCCCAGGGTGTAAGATTAGGCAGACCGGACAAGTGTTCCGGTGATCGTAGAGCTTTGGGACCGTCATCATCTCGAAGTTTGAGTCTGCTGTATTCACAGCAGGAAGGGCTGGCCGCTCCATAACCTACCTGACCACTGGATGCAACCCGCAATAAGTCCTCATAGGCCGCATCTGATAAAATATCCATAGAAGAATCCAATAAAACATCAAAAGAAAGAACTGAATGGCCATGCTCCAATACAGCTGTCGATAACGGACGTGTAACACCTGAACATACATCGAGAAAGAATTTGCCTGATGGAACTGCTTTTAAAACTGAAGTTGAAACGGTGGGTGGAATTGACGTAGAGGAAACCAAGGGTTCCGCTGTGGCATGGATGGTGGCAGTGATATCTGTTTCCGCATTCGCCTGCTCGGGTTGGGGCAAACGGCCCGGGGTAAAACTATCAATAGGTGGAGCGAAGTCTTGAACTGGGTCCACATCATGCACTGGGAGGGTCTCCACGGAGTCAACCTCATTGAATGGATCATGCATGGTGAAACCTGGATCACGATCCCCTTCGGGGAGTCAGTGAGGGGTGGCAAAGTGGGACATCGCCCCATGATTTTTGCCACAGGCTTTTCCATCAACTGGGTACGCACACAAATGCTGGAAGCCACAGTTGGGATTCTGACACTTGCCCACCTGATATCGCATGCATAGTTGCTTGAAGCCACCATCCCGTTGAATCTCCGTGAGCCATTGAACCTTGCCCTTGGATTTCCCGGAATTCTGCTTGCCCTTTGACTTCCCTTGGCCTTTGCCTTTCGGTCCATCCCCACGAGGGGAAGCTGTCTGTGAAGATGGTGATGGGAGTGGCTTGAGCACGCGAGGTCGTGGCTGAAGGAGACTTGGCAGGTCATGACGTAAATTCGTCATTTCATGCAAGCAATCATCCATGTTCCATCCTCGTTCCATGAGCTCGGCAATGACTGTCCAAATTTTTTGGTCCGCATGTTGAGCCTCTAAAACACTGGGGTTACGTAAATCTCCATCATACTTGGCGGTCAAAAACCCGAGGAATTTGTGGGTATAGGCCTTGAGATTGGCTAGGTGAGCTCCTTGGCACAAGGCGATGGCCCGATCATGAACCTCAAGCATATTGCGAATTGAGTTCACCCCCATGGCGTTGTTGGACACGTCAATTGAAGGAGGATCATCAAACAACAAGGAGTGGAGCCCCAAGTGGTCAATTTTTGGCATCTTCTGAGCTCGATTGCTAGAGATCTCTTCTGACCTGGTGAGCGAGATGCGATACTTCCATGGCACCCACTTCCAAACCTTCTTGGAGAGCTGGTCATGAACTAGGCTCACTAATCTGGTCGACGGAAAAAGGTCCGCATGGATCAACTCGGATGGATAGTTGGCCATGAATTTTTGTTTCATCGCCTGCAACACGGCATTCTCCAATTTGGGAGGAAAGGCTTCTGCCCAAGACCCTGCTGGCGTGGTAGTGCTCAATGTCGGGGTTGAGAGAGCCGATGCACTGGGTCCTTGTTGAGGTTGGAGTGACTGAAATGCCGTGCGGAGGCAAGCCTTTTGGAATACCGACAGAGGAGTAGAAGATGACCATTCCTGGAGAACATCTTCAAATCCTTGAATGTCAGCTGCTGCCATGCGAAACGATTGACAGGTCCACCCCTCCATCATGAGTGAGCTCGTGAGGGCCGAGTCCACCCCACTCTGTATCAGAACATCTTCCAAGTTGTCAGACGCCATGGCACCACCACGTAAACGAAGGAGAAAATCGCGTAGGATCGACGAACCCCAAACAATATCCCATATGTTGGGGGAAAAATAGAAAATTGAAAGAAAACAAACTCGTGACAGCGCCAGTGAATAATTGACCAAAATTGAAGGGGTGGAAACGCCATAGCTAAGCCCCTAGACTCCGTGCGTGAGTCGCACAACTGATTTTTAACCCACCGGGTTCACTGGAGCCATCACCGACGGCAACCATGACGATATGTCACGTCACTCACACCGTGAGTGCAGCTTCAACCACCGGTTGAAAAAACGATGAATTGACCACCGGTCAGTTTAAGGCTCACACCGTGAGCTAATAACCTCAACCACCGGTTGAGACGCTGAATGACCACCGGTCATTGTGATACTCACACCGTGAGTCTATAGTCAACCACCGGTTGAATATAACATGACAACCTGTCATTTCAACTCACACCGTGAGTAACCCTTCAACCACCGGTTGAAATGTGATGCCAACACCGTTGACATGTTAGGGGATACCATCCCCTATTGTAAAAAGAATCTGAATCCCTCCCCGAGTAAAAAGAGGGAAAAAAAATCTCAAAACGTACACAACATGAACAACTCGGTAAACCCTACCAGGGAAAACCGACTGCACCTAACAGGTCACCGACCCGTTGGAAACAACTCCAAGCGCAAAATTTTTCATACCGCTTGGAATGGGACCTATCCAGATCCTTGCAGGAGCTGACAATTGTGCCAAACCTTCCTGCACGCTGCATGCTGGCAGAACGGCATAGTAGAATCGAGTCTATCCAAGATCTCGGCTTCCACACCACGCATTTGCCTACCACAGGCAGGTTTGAGAGGCTGTCCTTGCCACCGAGGACGCCAATCTTCATCATCGCCGGCACGCACTAATGCATGAACAACTGCCCGATATCGTCCCACCAGGACTTCATCGACGTCCAAAGGTACAACGTCCACCTTGGAAGTCTTGGGTCGAGGCTCCATGACCTCGTCATCCGACGATGAATCCGATGAACTCTCAGAACTGCAGGTTGAGGACTCCAAAAAATCAGGAGGTTGTGTCTCAGATGACTCATTGAATTGAAACCACTGAAAATCAAACTGTGGGAGAGATTTAACAAATTTCTCCAAAACAACCTTGGGTTCGACCATAGGAGCCTGACTCCCCCGATGTTGTGCAATGGCTGGACGCCATCCACCCTGAACCTCTTGTATCATCTTGCGCTGATACGTCAAGGACGTCCACACCACGTCACGTGAGTATGTGTCCAAACTGCTATTGGGATCAGAATGGTGTCCCTGAGACAAACGCTGTTCAGGGGTAACCTTCTCATGCAGCTGTGGTCCACGACAATAGCGTCGCTTTGAGGGAGTGCAACGTGAAGTTCAACTTCAAGTGCTGCAAGGGGTCTGGTCGTTGACTCCAGGGGCAACCCAAAAATTTCCGTAGGTAAAATAACGCTGTAGCATAATCCATCGGTTGCAATGGATAAACTGGTCCATCCTCATCCATCAGTGGAAGAAGAAAATCAACATCGGAGAGGCCTGATTTGGCCAATACCGTATCTAAAACCGTCAAGAACTTCCACAACCAGTTGTGGGAGCCTTTGCTGAGGAAACCCTCCGCCGCCACTGCTAGGGGCATGCCGCTGACTGCTGTCTTGGAGCGCCATATCACCCCTCGCATGGTACCATCGTGATAGATGATCTTTTGGAGGTCTAACCTTTGCGCGTCGGAAAAACGAAGGGATCCCCATGCCATCAATAAAAATGTACCCAGTAGAATGATTTCTAATACTGTGCAGTTGGACATGAGCACACGACGCTCCCACTGCACAAATGCCCACAGAGGCAGAGGAGGTGCTTGTTTCCTGTCCCTGGGCACCTTTTGGTTCAGAAAGGTTCCAATAAGTACTGAATGCACCACCTGTAAACATCCGACCTCTGCTGATTTCAACAGCCATCGAAGCGCTTTGATGACCGAACTGCAAGAACTACTGCCATGAGATGTAGATCTCGACAGTGACATTGTGATTAAAATGTCTGCCAATTGAACCTCAGTAATGGATACCAAATCCACCTGTAACGCTTTGCAGGTCTTGAAAAAGGACTTGCAACTGGAAATATACTTCATAGCTGTGCCCGGTGCCACATTGTCCAAAATTCGGTTCAAATGCATACGTTGATGCTGCGACATACTCGTCTCTTGCCAAATTCTGGATAGTGGGCCCAGCTGTGATAACAATTCGAACCACATCTGACAGAGCACCGGTGAAGCACTGGAAAAACGAACTCTGCTAATAGCCCCTGGGTGACGTCTGGGAGGATGCAGTAACGCTGGAGAGGGCCGATTAGGCACAAAATCAACTGGTACTGACTCTGAATAACCCAAACATCCTTGAGGCTGAGGTAGTGCAACTCTCTGTTGCAACGTCGTCCAGCTCCGAATCACAGGTAAATTCTGTGGGGGAATTTGCAAAGGGGTAACCCCAGGTACAATGCGAATGGAATCAACAGGAAATGGTTGGGGGGGAGGAACATTACCCCCCTGGTTTAAATCGGAAACCCTCAAAATACCTGGATGTTGCTGAGCTGAAGACTGTCCCGAGCCCCCCATAGCGCTCGTGACCACCGGATGCAATGCAGACACTTGGAATGGAGACACCCGGCGAGGACCTTGATGTAGAGGTGCACGCTGCAATGGAGCAGATTTCGGCCTGGATTGCAACGGCGGTGAAATCACTGAACTCGTGTCCCATGGACCCTCAACACTCTGCACCAATGACCAACCATCCATGGAATTATCCATCACGCCAATGCCGATGTGTATAGCAACTATGCCCCGTATGACCAGGCTTTGCACGTCCACAGGGTAAATCACACCAGCGACACTTTGCACCACACGATCCACGTTCGGGGATGGGTGACCCTGAAGGATTTTCCAAATCAGGTGTAGTTTGTAATGGTACAGATGATGCTGAAGATAAAGGGATACGAAATCGATGGCACAACTCGTTGACAATGAGGAGAAGTGCAGTAATCAACTGGTCTAGTGATAACACCGAGACCGTCGCTCCGTCCATGCCGCCCGGGACCGCCCGGTGTCTGTGAATCAAACCGAAAAAACATGAAACTCTGAAAATATCTGCATGACAGGAAAAACGCAACTGATCAGTGTCAATGCCTGCTACCAATGTCCAAAAGAAAACTGTTGGCTGAGCAGACAAAAACGAAAAATGTATACGCACAAATGAAAGTCCTTGAGCCAAAATGGAATAGAAACACAAAGAAGTTCCTTGCAAAACACAATGAACAAGTACATTAAACGTGGGAGCCCTATTTTGTAAGTGGTGTAGTTTGTAAATAAATCAATCCACTCAACACGCAAGCCGCCCCTCTGTTTGGCCCACGAAAGCTAAGTGATGCCTCTGCGTCCTCCAGCTGAAGATGCAATGGCCTCCAAGTCATCCGCAAAGATCAGTAACTCAACTGGCATCTGTGGTCCTAACATCTCGTGCATCAGTCTGATCCCTGCCCCTGCTATCCTTGCCCAACAGTATGATGCGCAGGACAGCCCAAATGTTCCAACCCTGTTGACATACACGTAGATGTCATCATCGCAAATCCTGCATGACAGTAAGCCCCGTTCCTCAGGTGCATGCAGGAAGCGTCTGTGTGCCTTACTGACGTCACCTACCAAGTTCTTCAAGAACTTTCATTTGTCAACCAGATAAAACCTAGATCACGCAAATAAATTAAACACGCCAAAAATAACAAACGCATTCGATCCTCCCGTATGACCCTGTCTCGTTTCAGATCTCAGAACGCTCTCCCTTTTCATCTGCTGGATGGTTTGTCTCACTGTGAAACCAGGTTGGATTCGACCATACTTCAATCGAACCATTTGACCAGATGGCATCAACAACCCATTCGGGTCGATTGAATGTATTTAATGCACCATTGTGCATTGTCGCAGGTTCTGCGGAATGCCACGATTGACATAAAAGTCATCAACGCATTGAAGACGAAGCACAGCGAAGCAAAAAATGGAGTCAACGATAACGACTAAATAGAAAAGCCATGGTAACACATATATGCAAGGACTAGAAGTCCCGAAATTGGAGCACCATACCATTCGAAACGAGTGAAAGCAAGGTGAAACACTGAGATCAGAAGGTCGACAAGACCCATATGAAAACATGAGAACAAGGTGAGGGAGGGAGGGAAACAAAAAATTGTAAACGCACAAATGAAAGTCCTTGAGCCAAAATGGAAAGGTATACAAAGAAGATCCTTGCAAAACACAATGAACAAGTACATTAAACGTTCTTCAAGGACTTTCATTTGTCAACGAGATAAAACCTAAATCACGCAAATAAATTAAACACGCCAAAAATAACAAACGCATTCGATCCTCCCGTTTGACCCTGTCTCGTTTCAGATCTCAGAACGCTCTCCCTTTTCATCTGCTGGATCGTTTGTCTCACTGTGAAACCAGGTTGGATTCGACCATACTTCAATCGAACCATTTGACCAGATGGCATCAACAACCTATTCGGGTCGATTGAATGTATTTAATGCACCATTGTGCATTGTCGCAGGTTCTGCGGAATGCCACAATTGACATAAAAGTCATCAACGCATTGAAGACGAAGCACAGCGAAGCAAAAAATGGAGTCAACGATAACGACCAAATAGGAAAGCCATGGTAACACATATATGCAAGGACTAGAAGTCCCGAAATTGGAGCACCATACGATTCGAAACGAGTGAAAGCAAGGTGAAACACTGAGATCAGAAGGTCGACAAGACCCATATGAAAACATGAGAACAAGGTGAGGGAGGGAGGGAGAGAAACAAAAAATTGTAAAGGCACAAATGAAAGTCCTTGAGCCAAAATGGAAAGGTATACAAAGAAGATCCTTGCAAAACACAATGAACAAGTACATTAAACGTTCTTCAAGGACTTTCATTTGTCAACGAGATAAAACCTAAATCACGCAAATAAATTAAAACACGCCAAAAATAACAAAACGCATTCGATCTCCCGTTTGACCCTGTTCGTTTCAGATCTCAGAACGCTCTCCCTTTTCATCTGCTGGATCGTTTGTCTCACTGTGAAACCAGGTTGGATTCGACCATACTTCAATCGAACCATTTGACCAGATGGCATCAACAACCTATTCGGGTCGATTGAATGTATTTAATGCACCATTGTGCATTGTCGCAGGTTCTGCGGAATGCCACGATTGACATAAAAGTCATCAACGCATTGAAGACGAAGCACAGAGAAGAAAAATGGAGTTCCACGATAACGACTAAATAGAAAAGCCATGGTCTGGTAACACATATATGCAAGGACTAGAAGTCCCGAAATTGGAGCACCATACGATTCGAAACGAGTGAAAGCAAGGTGAAACACTGAGATCAGAAGGTCGACAAGACCCATATGAAAACATGAGAACAAGGTGAGGGAGGGAGGGAAACAAAAAATTGTAAGTAAAGGCACAAATGAAAGTCCTTGAGCCAAAATGGAAAGGTATACAAAGAAGATCCTTGCAAAACACAATGAACAAGTACATTAAACGTTCTTCAAGGACTTTCATTTGTCAACCAGATAAAACCTAGATCACGCAAATAAATTAAACACGCCAAAAATAACAAACGCATTCGATCCTCCCGTTTGACCCTGTCTCGTTTCAGATCTCAGAACGCTCTCCCTTTTCATCTGCTGGATCGTTTGTCTCACTGTGAAACCAGGTTGGATTCGACCATACTTCAATCGAACCATTTGACCAGATGGCATCAACAACCCATTCGGGTCGATTGAATGTATTTAATGCACCATTGTGCATTGCTGCAGGTTCTGCGGAATGCCACGATTGACATAAAAGTCATCAACGCATTGAAGACGAAGCACAGCGAAGCAAAAAATGGAGTCAACGATAACGACTAAATAGAAAAGCCATGGTCTGGTAACACATATATGCAAGGACTAGAAGTCCCGAAATTGGAGCACCATACCATTCGAAACGAGTGAAAGCAAGGTGAAACACTGAGATCAGAAGGTCGACAAGACCCATATGAAAACATGAGAACAAGGTGAGGGAGGGAGGGAAACAAAAAATTGTAAAGGCACAAATGAAAGTCCTTGAGCCAAAATGGAAAGGTATACAAAGAAGATCCTTGCAAAACACAATGAACAAGTACATTAAACGTTCTTCAAGGACTTTCATTTGTCAACCAGATAAAACCTAGATCACGCAAATAAATTAAACACGCCAAAAATAACAAACGCATTCGATCCTCCCGTTTGACCCTGTCTCGTTTCAGATCTCAGAACACTCTCCCTTTTCATCTGCTGGATCGTTTGTCTCACTGTGAAACCAGGTTGGATTCGACCATACTTCAATCGAACCATTTGACCAGATGGCATCAACAACCCATTCGGGTCGATTGAATGTATTTAATGCACCATTGTGCATTGTCGCAGGTTCTGCGGAATGCCACGATTGACATAAAAGTCATCAACGCATTGAAGACGAAGCACAGCGAAGCAAAAAATGGAGTCAACGATAACGACTAAATAGAAAAGCCATGGGTAAACATGGATATGCAAGGACTAGAAGTCCCGAAAAATGGAAGCACCATTTTACGATTTCGAAAACGAGTGCAAGCAAGGTAACAGCGATCAGAAGGTCGACAAGACCATATGACCAAAACATGAGACAAGGATGAGGAGGGGGGAAACAAAAAATTGTAAAGGCACAAATGAAAGTCCTTGAGCCAAAATGGAAAGGTATACAAAGAAGATCCTTGCAAAACACAATGAACAAGTACATTAAACGTTCTTCAAGGACTTTCATTTGTCAACCAGATAAAACCTAGATCACGCAAATAAATTAAACACGCCAAAAATAACAAACGCATTCGATCCTCCCGTTTGACCCTGTCTCGTTTCAGATCTCAGAACGCTCTCCCTTTTCATCTGCTGGATCGTTTGTCTCACTGTGAAACCAGGTTGGATTCGACCATACTTCAATCGAACCATTTGACCAGATGGCATCAACAACCCATTCGGGTCGATTGAATGTATTTAATGCACCATTGTGCATTGTCGCAGGTTCTGCGGAATGCCACGATTGACATAAAAGTCATCAACGCATTGAAGACGAAGCACAGCGAAGCAAAAAATGGAGTCAACGATAACGACTAAATAGAAAAGCCATGGTCTGGTAACACATATATGCAAGGACTAGAAGTCCCGAACTTGGGCACATACGATTCGAAACGAATGTGAAAGCAAGTTGAAAAACAGGGAGATCCGAAGGTCGGACAAGACCCATATGAAACAGGAGAACAAGGTGAGGCAGGGAGGGAAACCAAAAAAATTGTAAACGCACAAATGAAAGTCCTTGGCCGAAAAATGGAAAGGTAACAAAGACGCATCCTTGCAAAACAACATGAACAAGTACATAAACGTTCTTCAAGGCCTTTCATTGTCAACGGATAAAAACCTACATTTCACGCAAATAATAAACACGCAAAAATAACAAACGATTCGATCCTCCCGTTTGACCTGTCTCGGTTCAGAGATCTCAGAACGCTCTCCCTCTTTTCATCTGCTGGATCGTTTGTCTCACTGTGAAACCAGGTTGGATTCGACCATACTTCAATCGAACCATTTGACCAGATGGCATCAACAACCTATTCGGGTCGATTGAATGTATTTAATGCACCATTGTGCATTGTCGCAGGTTCTGCGGAATGCCACGATTAACATAAAAGTCATCAACGCATTGAAGACGAAGCACAGCGAAGCAAAAAATGGAGTCAACGATAACGACCAAATAGGAAAGCCATGGTAACACATATATGCAAGGACTAGAAGTCCCGAAATTGGAGCACCATACGATTCGAAACGAGTGAAAGCAAGGTGAAACACTGAGATCAGAAGGTCGACAAGACCCATATGAAAACATGAGAACAAGGTGAGGGAGGGAGGGAGAGAAACAAAAAATTGTAAAGGCACAAATGAAAGTCCTTGAGCCAAAATGGAAAGGTATACAAAGAAGATCCTTGCAAAACACAATGAACAAGTACATTAAACGTTCTTCAAGGACTTTCATTTGTCAACCAGATAAAACCTAAATCACGCAAATAAATTAAACACGCCAAAAATAACAAACGCATTCGATCCTCCCGTTTGACCCTGTCTCGTTTCATTTTTTTTCCGTCCAACGCCTTCATGGGCTCCCAAGCCACTTTTCAGACTTTGAGAAAACATCCAACGAATACTCACCGCTACTTCCAGGCACATGCATCGGGTCTATTCCATATGGAAACATGCCATCACCCCTTTGACCAAACAGTTCAGGTGCACTTCTCACCTGATTCACCTGTTCACCCAATGCCTGTCTCAACCTCAGTGCTTGCATAGGGTCCAAACCTTCGCGTCATCCTAAGGATTTCCTGCATTCGTTCCTTCCGTGGTGTTACACCGCCAACATTCGGTCCTTGACAACCTGTCAGTCCTTGTCGTTTCCAGTCCTTGACCTGAAACACATGGCATTCCTTGACCACAGCCTTGACCTGAACATGCAGTTCCTTGCTGAACTTCACAGCCTGTGCAACCTTGAAATCCTTGACATCCTTGTTGAAAACCTTGGCATGCACCCTGCTGAACTCCACAGCCCGTGCATCCACTAAAACCTTGTTGAAACCCACAACCTGTGCAACCTGTCAAACCTTGGAAACTTCGTCCGTTTAAACTGACATTCCTCGGGCTACTTTAGGCATAGATTCCGTAGTTCCGTCCCTGTCATCGGCAGCATTGCCGGACCACCTACTAAGGTCGTAAAACTTTGCACCGCTAAGTTGTGCCTTGAAAACCAAAACAAAACCTATCGCGATCAAAGTTACCCAAAGGCTTTTCCACAAATAAACAAACGTGAGTCAAACTTTCCGTGCTCTCTCGCTCAAATCACTCCAGACAACAAGCAACGCTTCAACACACACTCTGTTTCTCTCGCTCGGGCTTGAGCCAACGAGTATCGTTGACCCTTCAGTTCAAATACTGTTTAAAGGTGACAAAAACCAAGGAGGGGTTTTTGTCTAAACTGCAAACTGGATTCCAGTCTTGACGAAATTCCGAAAAGCGATCCACTGAGGATCAAAAGCTTTCATTCGGTTCTCAAACCTCTGCGAGATGTTGAAATATTTCCAAACTGTTCAAATAATGTTCGGTTTCCTACAAAAACATCACAACTCTCAACTACAAAACGAGACGAGTGCAACCGCAGTGTCGGTTGTGCTCGTTGAGTGTCACAAAATGATCTATGCTTCATAGAGCATCCAAAAACATTCAAAAGTATATCTTCCACAGATGATATTCGGTCAAATCAAAACTACAAACTACGATCTGTCCATTCACAATCGTTCCACGTCGAAATAGGCTCGTCCACAGACGATACTTGGTGAAATCAAAACTGTGCAACGTCACTGATCTCTCAGCGCTATACCAGGTAGGATTTTCACACCCCCTTTCGATGAGAGGTCAGTATGGAGTCTTCGTCCAACACGTAGTGCAGTCAATGCAATGCAATGCAATCCAGAAAGTCATGGCGTCCCATTCCAATCCAGAAAATCTAGTCCTCTGACATACCTGCAATAGAAGAAGTTGACGAAGCAGTTCTTCGCTGGCGAGGTACTGAATCTCCGAATAAAACCTGTGTAGAATGTTCCAGTGTACAACATGCAGTGCACCTTGCATATTCAGTCACTGGCAGACTCTTGAAAGTACGGCAAAATCGGGTCAAATGAAACTTCTGTCCTTGTTCAGAAACAAAAATACATTGCCCAATCTCAAAAGTCGAAGATGAAATACGGCAGATTTCACAAATTGTAAGCCCTCTCTTCACATTGTCCCAATCTGGATAACAACGACAACGGCGATCAAGATGATAACACCTCTCCGCAGTTCCAATGTACAAATGATAAGAAGACGAAGTCTGAGCTCTGTGCATTTGTCTGAAGTCTGACGTTTCATCCGATGTAGCCTGAGTATATTCAGCCTGAATTGTCGCATCCCTCAACTCTGGACTAACTTTCTCAATAACTGTCTTACGTTCCAGTGCTCCACAAAGCCAGAATATAACAACTGTCCCCAAAGATCCAATCATCACTCCAGTCAATGCAGAAAATAGCACCACAATGAGAAGCTCATCCATGGCTGGCGAACGCGGCGCGGCCGGCCCGGGCTACACGAAAAAGAAAACACACACACACAACAGAACAAAACAACTGGAGTGTGAGCGTCCTGATGCGAGCACTCTCTCAACGGAGTTGATAGGCTCCTGAAACTAAACTGATGTCATCACCTGATTCCTGATGACAAGCTTTGAGAATTCACTTAGTGAAGTCTTCACTGAAAACTGTGCCTGACAATCGAATGTCCCTGAATCCGCTGTGAACCATGCAAACATGCAAATTCCACTGAACGGTTCAGCTGAAAAAGAAAACTGTACTTTCCTGAAGTCAAACTGCTGACATGAAATGCAACCTGATGCAAACTGCAGTCAATGACAAACAAAATCACGATGTTTCTTCCTGTTGATCAATCCAACGAAGTGCAATAGCACGACAATAGAATCTGGCAAACTTATATGAGTATCTTTCCGTCATCGAATAGTTGACCTGATTCAATGGAGCGTGGTCCTGAGTACACTTACACTGAAATCTCTTTCCAAGACCTGTGGCAAGTACTTGATCCGAACATGCAATGCGAAAGACTTTACCAATAGGCTGTCCCTGACTGGTTTCCAAACCCATGGCACATGCAGCACAATCCGCAAACTTTTGCATGTCGTGGTCAGTTAGAAACTTCTTCAACCTCTCGTCTGACCAAAAACGGTTCGATTTCGGAAGCTCCAGAGTCACAGCACTACACACATTGCTCATGCCCTTGATATATGAAACATATCTCTTGCAATGATCAAGAAGCCTGAAATACGCATCCTGAGCAGGTTTCCTGTCTTTCTTGGATAAGTCCAACAAAGGGCTACCCCCAGTACAGGGAAGAGAAATGTGTACCTGAATCAGTTTCTGTGAATCCGCACTACCGGAAGATCCCTCAGCAAAGTTCTTCAAGAACTTATAGGCCTGACGTTGAGTTGAAGAAAGTTCCAAACCGGCATGAATTCCAATGTAACTGCATCCAAACTCCCTAGAAGCATTTTGAATCACTGAGTCAACACCACAAGCAAGCTCCAAAATCAAAAGATTTCCACCGGAATCAAACATGGTCATACTTCCATCTTCAGTCACATTGCAAACACCTGAACGAGTTGGAGTACGAGATCTACCTGAGTTTTCACTGAGGCTTGGACTGACTTCGGTCCCGTTACCAGGTCCAGTGGGATTTGCAGCTGCCGGAGCTGGTGTTGTAGGTGCGGCCGGAGCCGGGGTCGCAGGTGCAACTTGGGCAATCGGCCCCGCCAAATGGAGCTGCCCCGTTCCGATAAGTCGGAACAATCGCAGATTCACCTGCGAGTTCAGCAATCCACTCCCTTGGCATGCCACACAAACCTCTGTCTCGCCTCCCACCGGTGCTGGCGGTGGTGTAGATGGTACCGGTGAAATCACCGGAGCATTCGACCAGTGAGTTGAACTTTGTCCTGGTGCTTCTCCAGCCACAAGGGAATCTCCTGCTGGAGGATGTAGGCGTCGCCGCCTGTGAGTTCGCTGGCGTCGGTTGGTGCACTGTAAGTGCTGACAATCTTCCAGAACCCTGTGGCACTGTAAGATGGACATCCCCATGTCCCGCACTGTCTGAAACTGGGGTTCCAACATCCACAACTGTGCTCGGCGTCACAAGGTCCACAGTCGCAGGTGCCGCCTTAGCTGCCTCTTCCACGACTCTCCCAACCGAGCCTCTGATCTCTGTTGCTGGCTCTGTCGCCTTGGACTTCTCAGTCGCTTTGGACTTCTCTGTCCCTTTTGCCTTCTCTGTCCCTTGGGTCTTCTGTGGCGCACCTTTCACTGGCGGTGCCTTGCTTGGTGGTCTCTTTGGCGGTGTTTTGGGTGGAGTTTTAGGTCTCCTCACATCTCTGCTCGAGGAGGCCGCTTCTCCCAGAGGTGGGTCCTGAGAAAACTTAGCCGGAAGTCTCGCACTTGGCGCTGGTGGTGGCCGCATAGGTGCTGAAGTCTGCGGCGGAACACCTGGTCTGCTCCTGGCGATCTTTGGGCTTCCACCCATCGGAGGTGGAGGTGGTGGTCGTGGCAAGCTCTTCTTGACACCTCCTCCAACCGTAGACATAGTTCCCAGGTATTGTCCGCCCACCTGAGATGCTGAGTCTTCTGGACGGACATCGTCAAACTCCGGGGTCTCCTGAGGAATACTTCCCATATTTCCCTGAAGCCTGACTCGAGGCCGGGTCTCCCCTGCCCCCTCGTACTTGATGACGCCCTCAGTGAGTGATACTCTCCTCATCTTCTGCGGGCAATTGGCACTCAGATGCCCTTTCTCACCACACTGGTAGCAAGTACGAGTCTCATTAGGATACCTGGAAAAACCTGACTGCACAGCTCGAAACTTCTGCTCCCTGTGGATTGGCTTGACTTCCATTGTCTCTCTTCTGCCTGAAACAGGGTCGAAAAAACTTCGAACTGGCACATCTCCTCCACGAGCTGGAATCTCAAAGGCTGGTGCAGGCTGAGCACGCTCTTCTCTGGCAGTCTTCTTAATCTCTTCCCACTTCGCCTTCTGGCGTCTCTTCGTCTCCTTGTTCTTGAAGCGGTTCTTCCCGGGCACCTTGGCAGTTGCCCCAGGCTCCAACTTCACCTTGGTGACCTTCAAACGCCTCGGCATGAGCTTGGCTGCAGGCCTCTTGGGCATTCTCTTCACCTGAGGTTTCTTTCCAGATCCAGAAGACGGCTCACCTGATGGCTTCTCTCCTGAAGTTGCTTCGCCACCTGGAACTGCTTCCTTGGTGTCCGGTGTACCTGAAACAGTCGCAGCTGGCTCACCTGATGGGGGTTGAACCTCCTCAACCACTGCATCTCGGCGCATAACTCCCCCAGTTGGGTCCTCTCTTGGCTCTCCTGTCGTCCAATCCACACGAGTGAACCCTGAGACACTAGACCGTGTATCTTCCTCTGCCATCAGCGCGACAGCAAGAGGCAAACTGTCCGGGTTTGTCAAGGTTTCTTGAGCAAACACAGCTTTCACATGACGAAATGATCTCTGATCTCCTGAAACTTGCAGTTCTTCTTCCAAAACAAACGAAATCAAACGTTCTCCGCACAAAACGCAGTTCCTGTTTGACAAACATGAAATTGGTTTTGAATAACTGTTGTCACAAACTTTCAAGCAAAAACCAAGGATGTTCGAAATCAAACTGAAATCAACTTTCACAAATCCAAGCATGTTCCTGTAAAATAAAAACTTCTGAGTTGGCAAGCACTTGGTAAAACAATCTGCTGGGTTCAAAGTTCCTGGAACGTGCGACAAAAGCAAAACTTTGCGATCCATCAACTCTCGGAGCCAATAAACTTTAATCTCAATGTGTCGGCTCTTTCGTTGCAAATCAGATGCTTCGAGAAGCATTTTCCCTGACAAACTGTCGGTCTTGACGACCAGTGGAAACAAGTATGAAACTCTCATAGAGTCTTCGTCATCAGACTCTGCTTCGTCATACCAAGTCACCTGAGCGTCCTGAGGGATAATGTCAACCCATGGATACAAACGACCAAGCACAAAACCCAAAGTCCTGAGCAAGCCGATTCCTTCCTGAACACCTGACTGTAATGCAACAAGCTCAGCCTCACAGGAGGAGAGCGTCACAGCTGACTGGTGCCTGCTGAAACACTTCATCAAACACTGTTGAAAAATGAAGCAAGTACCTGAAACAGAACGACGTCCAGTACTTTTCATGGGTGCAAACCCAGCATCTGTGTACACTTCCAAACCTTTCACATTGGGCAAAGCAAGCTCTTCTGATGGAAAACGCAATGCGACATCCATGTCAGTCATAAGGTACCTGAGTACAGCACGCAAACATTTTTCATGGGTCTCAAACGGTTGTGCCTGACCAGTTCCAAGCATGCTGACCAAAATCAACAAGTCTTGACGAGTTTGGCAATACCATGACAAACGACCTAGAACTCTGCGAAAACGTGCATGTCCTTCTGCTGACAATGGTTGGCTTCCTTCCTGTTCCAGAATGGGACGCAAATCCGGAAATGTTGTGCTTCCCTTCTTCAAATCAAACTCAGCAAAAGCTTCATCCAAGTACGTTGGATCCACCTGCATGTACAAAGCAGATGAGCCTGGCCTTCGAAAGATACTTCGACCAAGGAAACGCAAGTGTCCCCCTTTCAAACCAACACGGCCAGTCTCTCGAACCTTGACATGAGCTGATAGTGCAGTCATGAGTGTCTTGAGAGCTGATTCCGAAGTGGTGGCAACAAGCAAATCATCGACGTACGCCATGATGACGATGGGTGCCTGATCTTTGCCAACCATTCGACCAACATACAAACAAGGCTCCACAGTACCTGAAACTACTCCAATGCTCTTGACAATAGATGAAAAGAAAACGATCCATGCCTGAGAGGCAATTCTCAAACCGTTGATGCCTTTCTCAGCCCATAGAAAAATTGGTTCTCCCTTCATTTGACATGGATAGTGGCATCCGGAGAATTTCTGGTCGCTCCAGTGGTGAGTTCATGAACGCCTGAGAAACGTCCAAACCTGCCAAAAACATGGCTTGATTCCCAACACTCCACGCCCCACAAGCAACTCCAAGAACCATCCTGAGTGCTTCAATACTGGGCGTTGGGCTAGAGATGCCCATACTTCTGGCAGACTGACCACTTGCAAAGTCTTTGGCAACGATTCTGGCGCGTACACCCTCCTGAGCTTCCTCTTTCTCATTGGTAACCCACCTTGTGCCAATGATGCGCTGGCCACTCTCTCTCGCCACATTCTCGGCAAGAACCTGACCTGCACCAACAGCAGTGAGTCCACGAATCTCCTTCTGCATGGCCAAAAAGGTTCCTTCAGCTGGCAAGTCCCTGAGCGTGACATCAGACACGGCTCCACTGGGCTTCCAAAGCTTGATCTTCTGACCACAAAAATCCATGACGACAAACTCATCGCAGTAGCCATCGTACTGAATTGACTCCACTGAAAACCGATCTCGTTGAACAAGTTCTGGTGATGTCAACATACCCACATGATATGGCTGCGCCATGCAAACGTCAACCATGGGCATGTCGCCAACGTCCTCGGTGGCCATTTCAACGTCCACAGGCTCGACTGGGTCCGGAGCCAAAGATGGAGAATAAGAACCATCTCTCACCCCACCTTCCTGTACCGGAAGATCCTCCAGATCACCAAGCGATGGCTTGGCAGTTTCACCTGACACAAACTCAGCTTGTCGCTTGCGACATTCGGCAGAGTGCCGGGTACCTGGAGCATTCATACCTGATTCACAACTTGGACAACGGCGCGTCGGGGTCATCCCAGCAGGCAAACCTGGGATGCGCGGCAATGGTCGTGAAGGCACGGCCACAGCCGGGTCATTGGGCTCAACTATTGGTAGTTGTTCCTCAGGCTTGTCGGGCAAAGCTGGCACTTCTCCCTTCTTCTGGTTACGGATCCAATTCCAATAGCGCTCACAGCACTTCTTGGAATGTCGACCTTGTCGAGTGGCACATGAACTGCATCCTTCAGTTCGTCCATGAGCATCAACCCAATGTCGTGGAGGCTGCACCTGATCTGGAAGTCGTGCAAACTCCTCGGGCAAAATCTCAATGGGTGCCTGATCAACAAGCGATGGATGATCACCTGAACCTGAGTGACAAACAAAACGTTCAATGAGATCTTGTGGATACTCAATCGGAAAAACAAGTTTCAAACTCTTGGCTTGGAAAAACTTCAGTTCATCAGCAATTTTCGCACAAACAAAATGAGCAAACGAGTTCCTGACAGGATACAAATATGCAGCAGTGACAAACCGTCCAATACTGTCAACACTTTCTGGGGTCTCTGCAAGAACCCTAGAGCAAAACATGGCGGAAATTCGAGTTCCTTCAGATGTGTTCCTGAGCAATTCCTTTCCAGTCTTTCCTGTGTTCTGGATCTTGCCATGGAGGTTATGCATAGCAGTCACATACCTGGAAGCGGCCTCCCAGGCAACCAAGCTGTCGACCAAATCCAATCCGGCCTTGGCCAGTTCCAAGCGCAAAACAGCAAGAGCTTCCTTGACTTCTCTCACACCACGCTCTACTGATCCAACCGTATCATGGTTCTGAGGTCCAGCTTTGTTCACAGTGTATTCCCTTGGCAAACCAGATCTCCGCAGAACAGTTCCAACTTCGTCCTGAGCATCTGTCCTGAAATCAACTGGCGGTCCTTCCAAAGTCTCAAGCAATCCAAACTCAGCTAAGATCTGACGCAAATGCTGGCCTGTCACCTGAACATTCTCGCTCACCGCAGTGACACCAAGCAAACCTGAAAACACCTGACGCAGCAAAATCATCTTGAACTTACTCTCAACCAAACCCAAAAAGAAGAAATCCACCTGAACTTCAAGGATTCTCTCACGCAAACTTCGCCTTGGTGCTCGAGAAACTCCTCGTCCCTGTTGGCATTCCAAACAGTGTGGATCAAACGGGTAATGGCCTCGAAGAACATGTTGACGCAACTTCTCCTGACTTGACAGCTCAACAGCTCCAACCATGCTAACTTTCAAACCCTCTGGCTCGACCACTGATGACTCAACCAACTCCATCGGCTGACTGCCATCCTTCAAGCTCGGTTGTGCTGCCCTGCATGCTCGCAGCCACGGAGTCCCTCCCCACAACAGCACGTCACTAATGAGCGTTCCACTGTCCCCGTGGTAGAGGTACGTCTCTCCAGGTGACTGAATCACACTCCAACCCTTCTTGACCAACTGAGTTGTCGAAATAATGTTGTGTGACACATCCCCAATACAACAGGCCAATTTGAATGATTGAGTCTTCTTCTTTCCAGATGCCCCAGTCACAACCTGAAATGCCAAACTTACCAAAACGGTGGCCCTCATGTGAACTGGAGTCCCATTCGCTGCATAGTAGGTTTCCAATGCTCCTGCCGAATCCTCCTGAGCCTGGCAACGATACATGCCCTCATAGTTCTGCGACAGCACCGACGTGGCAGCTCCAGAATCTAACAACCACCAAGTTCCCTCTGAACTTGAAACCTGTGATGAAATGAGCGGCATCATAATCGCTTCTCCAGATTCTTGCTCTTCTTCTTGAGGTCCTTCGGCTGAAACTTCATGCATCTTTCCCTTGCGACCACCTTTTCCTCGTCCAGCTTTCGCTGCAGGCTTGGCCTTGGCTGCACCTGAACCTTTCCCAGTGCTCGAAGACGGAGAAGAACTTGCAGACTTCGGACTGCTGGCTTGGCAATTCGCGCCAATATGCCCGCTCTGTCCGCACTTGAAGCACTTCACACGACCCATATTCGTGCTGCAATCCTTCTGCATGTGTCCAGTCTTGCCACATTTTCGACATTTCACTCCTGAATTTTTGTTGATTGCGGCAGTGTTGAGCCACAGCTCACTCTCTGGATCCCATTCCCACTCCTCTTCGGCACCTTCGGCGTAGTAGTCCTGCTCATCTTCGTAGCCATAGTAGGTGCTCCAGTCACCTTCGGCTTCCAAGGCGTGCATATTGCGGCCTGATCCTCCACCCAGTTCTTGGAACAACCTCTGCTGTTGTTCGAACTTCAGGGCTGCTGATCTGTAGTCAGTATAGCCCTCACCTGACGCATGCAAAACGACGTAGTTCTTCACGTCACTGGGCAAGGATCTCAGCAACATCAACGTCAAGTCGACCTGTTGCAAATCCAAGCCAGTCTTGTCGCAATGCTGAGGCAAGGTATCGATCAACTTCCGATACTTGGACAAACCAACGTCCATCTGTCGGACTAGATCACTGATCTGTGTAGGGCCACTCTGTGCCTTAAACGTCTTGGACATGAACTCAGACCTGAAAAATGCAGCTTCCGCTCTTGATCTCAAACTGAACTCCTTTGCAAGCAAACGCAACGCCTCAAAACCAGACGTTCCTCGCACTGCCTGAAAAGAACCATCCATACCAATTCCTTCTGAATAGGCCTGTAGGATCATATGAGCTCGTGGATACTCTGCAAACGCCTGAGTTAGGATGGCCAGCAACCTGGCACTACGAAGTTGCTGTGCAGGTTTCAGATTCGTCATGTGCAGTTCGTGCGGCCAACTCAGCGCACTTTCAAGCTCCCACCCAAACGTATCACTTGCCAAAGCTACCCAGCTTCTCAAAGACTGAACATAGCCGGCAAAACCCAAAATCTCCTGTTCACGTGTCTTCCACGTTCCATGCTCACACTTGGGCAATGGAGGAAGCCACTTCTCACTCTTAGTAAAGACATCCCTGTCATCCTGTGACGACGCTTCACCCTGAGTGTTCTGTGCAGTACCCTGCCCCTGACGAACTTCACTAATCAGTCTCTGAGGCGACTGCTGCAAACCTGGTGGCTGTTCCACAGTGTTCCTTGGAAAATTGGGTTGTGGACTGGTGGGTGGACGATCTCCAAATGATGACAAACCACTTGAGATAGAAGGTGATGTCTTCGCAACTGGTACCTGAGCTGGTTGTGATGCAGCTTGCTGCACCTGTGCCTGAGCAAACACATTCTGTTGATGAACTACCTGTTGTTGCAAACCGTTCAACCTCATGTTAAACTCACCCATAGCCTGATTCAAACTCAAAGACACTATCTGGGCTATTTGAGTCATCTGCGCAGTGGAGAAAACTTCTTGCTGTCCAGTTGGACTTCCTGGCATACTTCCACAACCACTGGCAGCTTTCGGCGGTGGGGGTGGTATAGAGGCATAAGGTGCAGTTGCCCCTCCAGGCAAACCTTGTCCGCCCTCCGGCGAGTTCATCCTGAAACGTTGAGGTCCTTGTGCAGGCTGTTGCTGTTCCTGAGTCGTAGGCGTACGAGTGGGACTTCTTTCCCTCTCTCCACGCTGTGTCGGTACCTGACCCGCACCGCCGCTTGCAGATGCGTCGGCCATACCTGAAACACAAACAAGATTCACGCAAGACCTGAGCAAAGTATAAACTCACAAACACGGTTCCTGGATCCACAGACAAACCAAGATCACACAGATCTGTGGTAGGAGCACGAAGCTCCGCTACCACGTAAAACTTTGCACCGCTAAGTTGTGCCTTGAAAACCAAAACAAAACCTATCGCGATCAAAGTTACCCAAAGGCTTTTCCACAAATAAACAAACGTGAGTCAAACTTTCCGTGCTCTCTCGCTCAAATCACTCCAGACAACAAGCAACGCTTCAACACACACTCTGTTTCTCTCGCTCGGGCTTGAGCCAACGAGTATCGTTGACCCTTCAGTTCAAATACTGTTTAAAGGTGACAAAAACCAAGGAGGGGTTTTTGTCTAAACTGCAAACTGGATTCCAGTCTTGACGAAATTCCGAAAAGCGATCCACTGAGGATCAAAAGCTTTCATTCGGTTCTCAAACCTCTGCGAGATGTTGAAATATTTCCAAACTGTTCAAATAATGTTCGGTTTCCTACAAAAACATCACAACTCTCAACTACAAAACGAGACGAGTGCAACCGCAGTGTCGGTTGTGCTCGTTGAGTGTCACAAAATGATATATGCTTCATAGAGCATCCAAAAACATTCAAAAGTATATCTTCCACAGATGATATTCGGTCAAATCAAAACTACTAGGTTCTCTCCATCAGATATTTCCATCTTCTCCAAGAGTTCGCAACTCTCGAAAAACCCATTTTCAGTGTAACGACCTGGCGGAAGCCACGAAGGCGTTGGACGGAAAAAAATCGAAAAACCCATTTTCAGCAAACGTTGTTTTGCAAAAACATCCTCAACCGATGCACTTTCATATGCGACAGGACCCCAACACTGTCAGGGAGGAACCGACGGTCTTGTGAAAGGGAAAGCGTTCTGAGATCTGAAACGAGACAGGGTCAAACGGGAGGATCGAATGCGTTTGTCATTTTGGCGTTTGATTTTCAGAGTCTCGAGGCTCGAGGTCCAAGGTTCGAGGTTCGAGGGCCGAGGTCCGAGGTTCGAGGTCGGAGGTTCGAGGTCCGAGGTCCGAGGTTCCCAAGATCGAGACCCAAGATCCGAGGTTCGAGGCTCGAGGTCCGAGGCTCGAGGTCCGAGGTCCGAGGTCCGAGGTACGAGGTCCGAGGTTCGAGGTTCAAGGTCCGAGGTCCAAGGTCCGAGATTCGAGACTCGAGGTCCGAGACCCGAGGTCCGAGGTGGGGACGCGGGGCTTCAGCAAGCCTATCCACGCTTTGAGATCCGCTTCTTTGTCTGACGAGAAGTTCTACAGGCTGTGTTTTGTCATCGCTGTCACAGTAGCTGCTAGACTCAAAAGGACAGAGGTGCATGAACTTTGCTTCGTCTTCAATGCGTTGATGGCTTTTATGTCAATCGTG
Source organism: Cladocopium goreaui (assembly GCA_947184155.2). Taxonomy (NCBI): domain Eukaryota; class Dinophyceae; order Suessiales; family Symbiodiniaceae; genus Cladocopium; species Cladocopium goreaui. The sequence goes on from CAMXCT020000191.1 coordinate 462,402, forward strand.
GCATTCCGCAGAACCTGCGACAATGCACAATGGTGCATTAAATGCATTCAATCGACCCGAATAAGGTTGTTGATGCCATCTGGTCAAATGGTTCGATTGAAGTATGGTCGAATCCAACCTGGTTTCACAGTGAGACAAACGATCCAGCAGATGAAAAGGGAGAGCGTTCTGAGATCTGAAACGAGACAGGGTCAAATTTGTTTTGCTTTGGTTGTTGGTTTTTGTTGTTGGTTTGTTGTTTTCTTGTTTTTGCCTGTTTGCTTTTGTGGTTTGTTTTGTGTTTTTGGTTTTCTTGCTGGGACTGCATACTGGACTGCGTACAGGTCCACTACCAGTACTTTTGTGGCCAATTGACAGCCGTGCACGACAATTACAATTCATCTTTTGCTACGATCGAACGTGTGTAACTGCGAAAATCCAACAGGACCTAATTACAACCACTAGTCGCGCTCCTAACGTCGCAAGGGGTCGGCTTAACTCCGCGTCGAGCGTTTAACAAATTAAACACGAATTCCCCAAAACACGACAGCTTCACTGCGAACTCTCAAATCCTTTTTCCACACAGGAAAACACAAAGGCAAGTTGTCTGTCATGCACATGCAGCATGTTATAGTTGGACTTCTTCTGTTTCAGCTGCTTTGCCTTTGCAACATGCAACGGCGGCGGTAGACAAACATCATCAACATGTTGGTGAATTCATTGGTGATGAATTCACCATCTTTCCAAAAATAAATCAGCTTCACTTCCATCTTCTCTTCAAACGCACTGTTTGCACAAATTCCAAAAACATCCAAACTGTTGACAAAAATAGTTGGCAGCTTCCGAAAATAAAACGCATCATGCAGAAAACAAATCCAGTCAAGGTTGTGGTTGAAAACGCATGCACATGTGTTTGAAAAACAACGTTGAGCTTGTTCAAAAAGTCGTCGATACCAAAATCATCTTCAAATTCATTTGCAGTCCAGTAAAACTCATTGCAAATGAATTTCCATTCCAAAAACATTCTTCTTCTCCACCAAGTTGACGAAAAACATTCACATGCACATAAAACGCATCTTCACGGTATTGTAACCAATTCCAGTTGTTCTCAAACCATTCTGCATCAATTTCAGAGTTCTGCCCAAATAAACCATTGACAACATCATGTTGTAGCCACCATGCAAGTTACATCCAGAAACGTAGCACATGCAGTCCATATGCACAGGAGTGTATATTTCCATACCCCCTTTTGCTGCGTTTCCCATCCATAGACAGCCAAAAATCCAGAGAAGTCTCAAAGGCTCTCATGCCACACATATGTATAAAGCGGTCATCTGTTCAACCTCCAGTGAGGACTTGCACACGAAGTCGCATCTTCACACCAGTTGCAGATGTATTGCAAAAATACCTGTGTACTTGAATTAGCCTTGTGTTGTAATCCATTGACCGTGTCCACATACTCATTGATGTAGAAAAATGAAAAGGTTGTGCAAGAATGCCACATTGAAATTGCTCCACAACGAATTCCCTGCAGTCCAGCTCATCACCAAGGAAGCCCAAAGATTCTGCAGAAAACACTCATCGCAGCAAATTCCAGGCACATTGCACATGCAAAACCAAAAATCGCCACATCCAGCTCCACATTGCCATCCGCAATCACTCCATTAACGCCAAGAGAATTCACGCTGGTAGACATAGCCGGCATTGAGGAATGCGTCCACCCTGCAGTGAATTAGGAATGCACAGAAATCCGGACCCTGTGTCCTCGGCGTTGGAGTTAATTTCTTGCGGAACTGGCCAATCATCTTCTTTGCGTAGCGGCACTCCTCCATGCTTTGGTTGAAGACCCTCACAACAAAATCATGGTAGGTGATGGGCTTTTCGGCAAAACGGCCCATCTTGAGAAGCGTGCATGACCAGTGATATGTATCCTTGATCCATGCAGGCTGTGGCACATTGAAATCGACCTCTTCATAGTCGATGGTGGCATCCTTCCAGTTTGCATCCCACTTGTGGGTTGCTGGCAGCCCTGACTGCACCTTTGGAAATAGTGGCGGGGAGTCGCCGGTGTCGGAGATGAATGAATAGCTTCCCAAAACGCTGCTGGCACTCTCTGCATCCGAATTCGACTCGACAGCTTCATGCCGTCTTTTGGAGCCATCGGTCATAGCGCCATTGTCATGCATTTTGTTCGAATTGCCTTCCACAATCTCCGGAGGCTCTTCGGAGATGCGTGCACACTTCGAACCAGAAGCTTTGGGAGGAGGCAGAGTTGGTCCTTTGGGACCCTGCTTCCCCTTCTCTCCTTCCTTTCCTTTGAATTCACCTTTGAATTCTCCCTTTGCCACATTCTTGCCACCTTTGTCATCCTTGCCACCCTTCTCATCTTTGCCACCTTTCGCAAATTCAGGCTTGCCACCTTTGGTATTGTCAGGCTTACCACCTTTGTCATAGTTCTTTCCTTTGCCCTTCTGCTCCTGGAATGCTTTCTCACTTCCAATTGCAGACGCAGGCAAAAGCGGTGGGTCTGCCTTTGCTGCAGGAGGTAGAGGAACCTGTGCATTGAATTTTGGAAATCCTGCAGACTGTCCATCAGCATCAGCACAGTAGCGGTTGGCAATCTCAGCAATGGCTGCAGCCGCAGCTTTAGCCTCTGCAATATCCGCATTCTTCTGCACAACATTTCCAAAAAGTTGTATCACAGGCTTGTCATTCTTCGGGTCTTTGACATCATCCTCAATTCAAGGGTCGTCATTGGGATCATATGGCCTGTCTTGCCATTTCTTGTGGTATTCACGTGCATCGACGATCCCTGAATTCCCTCCAGCTTGCAAGGTAGGCGGCGGTGTTGTCGGAGGCACCTTGTATGCATTCTGGCTGTAGGCATCCGGCCATAGGGCACCAGGCGGTGCAGTCGATGAATTCGAGCCTGTCGGAGCATGCACTTTGGAGGGACTTGGAGGCACATGCGATTCCATGCAGTCCTTCCAATCATCATCCTCTGGTGGATAGGGTCTGTTCATAGGTGCGTTCCTGACCTCCTTTTTGTGGACGGTCAATAGTTCATTCATTTTTCCACCAGCTTCTGCTTTGCGCATCAACTCACGCAATTGGTCCCATTCTCCTTGTGTCATGTCCGTTCCCAAGACTGGGTCACTTGGGTTGTAAGGCATCGAATTCTCTGTCTGTCGGTACCATCCAGAAGCATCACTATGCCATTGCTGTGGTTTTGAAGCCATGGCGTCACGTCAGAACCGAATTCCTAATTGTGAACTGTTTCAACCCTCACACACACACACGCAGGAGTCGAGTGCAGCAGTTCAGCTGTTTCAGGGGTTCCTAAGTGTCCGCAACTGCTGAGTTGGGCGTGTGAGTGAATTCTGAAACCTGACATCCTTAGTTCTCCAGGCAGTGTTCTGACTTGCATTCTGTATCCAAAACGTTGCAAACGAAAACAAACTTCTGTCCAACCCTGTCCACATCAGTCCAATGCAAAATCAACTGAACATGCAGACATGACTGAACAAGCAAAAATCACTGTGTTTCTACATCAATGCAGTTCTTTGACAACAACTGTCTCTCACATCAAAAACTGTGTTTCGCGTACGCCAGTGCTTCGCAAAAAGAAAACAACTGTGCTTCACATGACTGCTGTGTTCCACATCACTGTCATTTGGTTTCAAATTTGTTTGAAATAAGACATGCAAAACATCTTTGGTTCTCACATGCCAAAAAAAACTTTCCTTCACACATCACACGTCCCCCTTTTAAACTGGCGACGTCCGGAGACGTGCAAAGCAAAACAAAACAGTTCCACCTGCCACGCACATTTCTTCAAGAAAATCACGCAACATGCAGGTCAAAAACACTAAAAAAACGTTTGTTTGGTTTTGGTTGTTCCATGCGACATGCAAAAAAAAAACGAACATGCTCAGGGGTCCTTTCGTCCAGCACGAACTGCAGCCAAAATGGCCTTTGCCAGTTCTTTGTTGTACACACCGGTTGCTGTCCAGTTGACATCATACATCCCTGCATGCTTTTCACACTCGCACCAACCAAAACGCCTTGTGAGCAAATTGCAAAAACCAGCTGACGCACTACAAAAGATAAGCACTTTACCGATAGGCAGTCCATTTGGTGCTTGCATACCGGTTTGACATAAAAACACTTCAGCATCAAACTGCAAACCACATTGTTTCAAAACTCGTTTGGTCTCTTCGCGTTTCCATATGTTGTTGTTTCGGGGCAGTTCGAAAGACCTCGAATTCCCAAGCAACAAATACTTAGAGACATTCTCCATGATACCTTTCCATGACCTGTCTGCCTCTGATTCGATCGTTGCAGAAAAATTCTTGAGTGGAGACCCTGAGCTACAAGGAGTAGAAGCGTGCACATGCACCCAACGGTAGCCTAACTGTTGGTGAACCTCAACAAACTCTTTCACCTTTTGAAACATGTCCGGAGTTTCCATTCGTTTGACTATACCGATATAGGGCATGCGTGCAACTTTGCAGGCTTCTCTCAAAGCTGAATTAGTCCCACAACAAACTTCCACAAACGCAACATCTTGCTTGTGATCAACCCTACTGTTGATGAGCATGACATCACGAACTCTGTGCAGGTCTTGCATAGGCACTTCAGGAGTCTCAAACCCTAAGCTTGTGCGGTGTCTCAGGAAATCTTTGGTCCCCAAACATTTGGTAAACAAATCTGCCACATTGTCCGTTCCGGCCCTGTGTTCAACCAAAAGTTCATTTGAGCTAATTTTAGCTTTCATCCAGGCCATACGGATTTCCACATGTCTACTTCGTTTGGGTATATCCTGTCCGACCAACAATTGCAAGGCTGAAGAGCTATCTGACTCCAGCAAGATTTGTGGCACATCTCTCTCTCTCATTTCACCAATCCCTGTGTAAACACGATGGCAAAAATTGCTAAACGCAACAGATTCTTGGGCAACCATTTGCAATGCATACAACTCTGCTTCACAAGAGGACAATGACACAGACTGCTGTTGTCTAGCCAATGACCTAACCAATGCACCTTCACAAAACACAACTCCACCAGAAATTCCTTTCCTACCATTGAATCTGTATGGAGCAAACGATGCATCAGAGAATGAATGCAAAATTGAATGTCTTGCAGGCCCTATCATCAAATTCTCGTATTCTGGGGATGGTAACCTCAAACATGTTCCCACATCTTCAAACAGAAATCGCAGCAAAGAACGAATGGCAGCCTCAGTGCCTTGGTTGGGCTTTGCTTGCTGACTTCCAATTAGACTGAGATATAGTTTCAGGTCGTGCCTAGACTGAGCCATCCACAGAAGCTTGCCAAGTGCTCGGCGAAATCGTGAATATGCAGAGGGAGAGAGTTCTTGCAATTGATTCTTGTCACCCATGGCCTTGTCCAAAATGCCGGCCACATCCGGCACCGATGCAGATCCTTTTGTGATGTTGAATTCAGTAAAGGTCGTGTCCAGAAACTTTGGATCCACGCCAATTGTCAAAGAGTCGTCATCAATTCCACGATGCACATGCCTGCCAATGAAAATTAAACGTCCACCTCCATGTCGTGCAGGAAGGATGATTCCGGTCTCCTTCAATGGCACGGCTTTGCCAATTGCTTTCTCCACGATCTTCTCAGCTTTCTCTGATTGGCAACAAAGGAGTAGGTCGTCCACATATGCGACAAGCAGTGCAAGTTCTCCATTCACGACACCTTGATAAATGCATGGTTCGACCTCGTCAGAAGTCAATCCAACACCACGGATGCTGTCACTCAGCAAATTCAGCCAGTGCAGCGATGCATCTCGAAGACCATTCAAGGCTTTCTAGAGCAACAAGTAGGCTTGTGAGCCATCAGGCATAGAGACGGAGAGGGGCAGTTTCAGCACAATCACAAGTCCATGAGGAAGGGGTGAATGCATGAAGGCATGAGAAACATCAAGTCCTTTCAGTCGAAGAGCACGTTGGGCAGCAAGAGTGAGAACGAAATGCAAGCCCTCAATGCTCGGTGTCGGGCTCGAAATTCCCAGCTTTCGTGCACTAATTCCTTTATTCAAGTCCTTTGCAACTATTCGGACTCTGACTCGTGATTCACTTTTGTACGCTGAAACCCATCTACTTGGAATCACACGCATGAGCGGGTGTTTCTTTTTCAATGCATCAACCTCTGCCTGTCCTATGACTCTACCAGCACCACATTTCTCTAAATTACCAATTTCTTCTTTCATACCCTCAAAACCTAAGTCCACGTCAAGTTGCATGAGTGGGCTGTCATCAATCACTTCATCTGGTTTCCATAGCAGCACTTCTGAACCACCAAGTTTCACCTTCACACACTGGTGATCCTTCCCATGTGCAAACTTAATTGAATTAAGCTCGGCATCAAAAAACTCAGGACTCGTAGCTCGTGCATTCTCTGGTCCTTGTTCTAAACACCATGCAACAGGTCCTAAGGCATGACATGCATTGTCCATGTGAAAAAGATCAAGAGTCATGGGCTCTTGAGTTCCAGCTGCACGTTCAGCAGCCATCTCATCCTCTAGATCTTGCACAGACTGTTCTGCTTCTCTCTTCACGCCTGAACCTTCAGTGTCCATACTTAGACCAACCTCTCTTGAACCTGCGCCAACCGGAGTTGGGCCAATTTCAGTCTCAACCTCCATATCTTCATGTCTCACCTCAAGTCCCGGTCTTGCAACATTAGGCACAACATCTGGCATTTCAACGGGAGTTTCACTCGCCTCAAATGCAGCACGTTTTCTCTTACACTCAGCATTATGCCTAATTCCTGGTACATCCATTCCAGAATCACATGCAGGACACCGGGGTGTCTTTGGAAAAACACGCACATCTGACCTAGCAACATCTGGAGACGGAGACGGAGACTTTGGTGACACTTTCGGAGAGGCTTTAGGCAATGCAGGTCCGTCAGAAGTAGATGCACGAATTGGGTCTTGTCGGGCAATCTTCAATTCACCTGGCTTTCTCGGTTGAGATGGAGTTGACTCCACCGGTCTCTTCTTTGGCATAGGGGCTCGGAAGCCTGGATCAGGTTCCTTCATTTCTCGCACTAGATCACCTGGAGCACCATCTGGATACTCAACAACATCATCATGCATAGGTTGCTCAACATTGGCATCAGGCAATCTTGGTCTTTCAACATTCGGTGCAGCCGGCTCAATGCGAATTCCTTCGCGTGCTGGCAATGGTTCTCCTTGAACTTGTCCACCTTCAATCTCAGAAAACAACTGATCACCAATGACTTGGTTCCACACGATTGGTGTGATTGGCTTGACATTCCTTGCAACAAAGCGCTTCAGAACTAATTCACCATCAATTCTGACAGCACCTTGCACAACTGGTCCAGTATCCAAACCTGAATGCACAAATGCAGCTTCAATACTTCTCGTCTCATTCGGTGATTGGGCTCGCATGCTGCTGGGCAATTCGGCAAGGACAGTCTGACCAAACATTGCAAAGGAAGGTCGAGACAACTTCCGTTGTGTGGAGTATTCCAATGGAGAAAAGTCAGTTCCATGAGCTTTGGAAAAATGGTTGTGGCTCAATGCAATGTAGGTTGCAACATCTTGCAGTCCACGTGCGGTAAAACAGACATCAGCACCACCTTGATTCATCTCAGCACGCAACACAGCAAGGGATTCCTTAAGTCTTCGCACAGCTCGTTCAGCTCCTCCATTGCTTTGGTGTTGTTGAGGTCGTGCACGTCGAACCAAGAAGGTATATTTGTCAGAACTGGTTCCAACTAATTCAGAAACTGCACGCTCGGCATCAGTATGCAGGACGACCGACGAAGTCGATGATGCAAGACCGAAGTGGTCTAACCATTTTTGAATTAAACCTTTCACCGATCTTGCTTCTGGTCCCACAACAACATAGCCCACACAGTTTGTAGACAATTCCGTTAAAGCCAAAATCTTGATAGTTCCGTCTGTTTCGTCCTCAACCAATTCTCCACGAGTGGTTAGAAAACCAAAATCGGCTTGTACCTCAGTCTCAAGCGCGCCTTCACGACGGCGTCGATGTTGAAAGGTCGATTTTCCTCGTGCACATATTGTGCATCTTGGGTCATAAGGTACATGTCCCTGCAACCTATGGGCTTCAAGCGCAGCTTCTGCCGCTCTGCTCAATGGATTCAAATTCCCATGCACCGCATGCAAACCCTCTGACATGATGAATTCATCATCATGCCGTGCAGATCCATCAGAATCACTATACATCCATGCAGGATCAAGTTTAACCCATGGACATCCACCAAAGTTGCAAATGTTGTCAAGTCTCAGACCTGACGCAAGATGAGTAACTTCGGCACCTTCTGGATTCTGATTGAATTCCCATCCGCACTCACAGAGAGTGTTGGTTGAAATGATGTTGTGGCTAATGCCACCAACCAAGCACTTCAACTTTGCCTGTCGGTACACTGGGAATCTTCCCAAATTATCGGTTTTCTTTTTGAATCCAACCCAAACAGAAACAGTAGTTGATCCATCTATGTTCACCTTACTGCCATTTGCCGCTCGGAAGCGGTCACTTTGTGAATTAACAACCCATGCACCATACGTCACTCTGGACGAAGTGGCCATAACAGTTGCAGCCGCACCGGAGTCCAGTAACCACCAGTGCTGGCTCTCATCACCCATCATAATTTCTGAAAGCAATGGATGCAAAACAGGTGAGTATCTATGCAGTTCAAACTCATGAGAAACAGTATCTTGCACGTTCAGAAAAGTCGAAGTTCCAACTGTTTGCAACTGAATTCGATGACAGTTTGGAGAAATTAAGTCTTGGGAAACCGCAACATCACCTGACACCTCTGAACCTTGCAAACCACACTCAAAGGTAACCGGACGGTGTAGAGCTCCATGCAAAGTCCCTGAAAGGTCGGTGTTTCCTGCTGAAAACATGCCACACAGTAAATTGGAATCTACCTGTGGTGTTGTTTCATGCAACCATCCAAAGTTTAAATTCCAAAGTTGGCACGTTTCAGTTTCCGTTTCACTGTCACTGTCATCAAATTCATCGCCAAACATGGTGTCCATGACAACTGAACATGCAGATTCACTGTCAGAAAATGGAACGAATTCTCCACTGATGAAAAACTCAGGTTCAGAAATAAAATATGCTGGTGGCAACCTGTTGAAAAAGAGTTTCAGTCTCACGTTTCGAAGTTGGCAGCACTCTAAGTTCGCTGCAAAATCATCACTAATAGTCATGCAGTTTTGACACGTGCAGAAAAGTCGATTCGACTCTAAACACTGCAAACCTGCAATTGAGACATGAAAAACAGTTTCATCGGTTGAAAAATGACTGCAAACATCATCAAAAGCATCTGAAATGTTAGTTTCAAGTGTTAAACTTGTCGAAAAACCTGAAAACATCTCTGAAATCAAGGGACTCAGCACTAAGGATTGGACACCTTGAGTTGTTCCACCTGCACTTGTATTCTGCTGCTGATCTTCGATCGCAGGCCAACTCCAAGATTCGTCCCAATTCTCCTGATTTTCTTGCCACGTGCAATCCCAAGATTCATTCCAACTGTCATTCCAGACCTGTGCAGTTTCATACCATGACTGGTCCTCCCACCAAGAACCATCGTCATGCCCCCACATGTCCGCACTGTCCCATTCTTCATCGTATCCTACTTCGTTCATTTTTCCTTTCTTGCCAAAACCTTTACCTTTGCCTTTGCCTTTCTTTCCTTTCTGCTTCCCTTTGCCCTTAATTATTCCTTTTCCTTTCTTTCTCTCTGGGCAATTTGCAGAAATGTGGCCAAATTTCTGGCATTTGAAACACTTCAGTTTTGACACATCAACGTCACATGCATTTGAACTGTGTCTCCTACTTCCACATGTACCACATCGCACACCCCCTACTGCATCTAAATTCCAGTTTCCATCACCATCACTTGCAGACATATCATATTGCACAGTGGATTCATCTGAACCTTCCACCTGGGTGACCTGGTATAGATTTTTCTTGGGGTGGAACTCAGCGAAAGCATGCTGCTGCTGTTCCCATCTCAGTGCTGTGGCCCTAAAAGCTTGGTACGACTCACCTCCAGTGTGATGCAAACAAAACGTCCTGACTGCTTCAGGCAAACTACGTAGCAAAACAGCTACCAAGTCAGCTTCGGCTACATGCAACCCTGTGGCATCAATTCTACTTAACAGTGTTCCCAGCAACTTAGAATACCTGGCCATTTCAAAGTCTATTTTTCTGATTGTATCTGTCACAATCGTACTTGCACTCGTTTCGTTTCCATGCAGTGCAAAAGACTTTCCTGCCAATGCCGTTCTAAAACTAAGTGCCTCACTCCTCGTCCTGATGCTGTACTCCAGGGTCAGCTGTCTCACCAGCTCAAAGCCATTCGAAGCTTGCAACTCTGCATTCACACCCACATCCGCATTGCACAAGTTGATCCCTTCACTGAACGCATTGATCAACGTCAAAGTTCTCGGGTGATTTCCAAATGCACTTCTCAAAATAGCAAGCAACCTTCTGCTTCTTGCACGTTGCGGCACAGCTAATTGATTCCAGTGCAACGGATCTGGCCATCTACAGGCATGCTCGATCTCACTTCCGAACTCAAGGCTGGCTTGCATCGCCCAGGCTGTTAAATCATAGATGTAAGCTTGCCACCCTAGGATTTCTGCTTCCCTACTGTTCCACTTCGAACAATCTGGTGTTGGAGGGGTTCCTAACCATTTCTCACTTTTTGCGAAAACATCGCCTACATACTCACCAGAAGAACCTGGAACATGCAATGGGTCCATGCTTTGGGGGAAACTCCCTGTGGCTCTTTGTCCAAACATCTCAGGTACACCTCTAGCCTGGCCAACCTGTTCACCTATCACCTGCCTGACTTGCATTAACTGCATCGGTTCCAAACCTCCCATCAGCCTCAGCACATCTTGCAACCTTTGATTCTGGGGTGTTACTCCGCCAATGTCCGGTCCCATGCACATGCCTCCAGTTTGACCTTGTCCTACCTGACCTTGTCCTCCTTGACTTGGGGCACCACCGCAATGACCTGACATCCATGGCATTCCATAACATGCACTCCCCTGTCCTGGTTCTTGGCTTCTACCTGTGCTAGCTTGGGCACTTTGACCTGCAGTTCCCATGCAACCTTGTCCTGGCATCCCTTGTCCGTGCAGACCTTGTCCTACCTGACCTTGTCCTGTCAGACCTTGTCCTACTTGACCTTGTCCGAACTGACCTTGTCCTAACAGACCTTGTCCATGCACACCCTGACCTGGATACCCTTGACATGCAGTACAACCACTACATCCATGACCTTGACATCCAAGAAAAGTCTGGTTCAACCCATAATTTCTGGGGTCCATTAAACCTCCCCTCATGGGTCCATACATGCCAAACGCATTCTGTGTCTGAGGAAGTATGTGTCCAGCAGTTCCAACTAAGCTCCCTGCTCCAACTAAGCCCGGGGCCGGTGTTGTCATCGCGTTACCTACCGCTGCATTCGCTTGCATCGCGGCACCTGTTGGCGAATTACCTGCAACACCTGTGTTTCTTTCTACGCCCTGCTCACCTCCTCCTTCCATTCTGTTCATTGTTGGCGACCCTACTGGTCCTACTTGCAGTGAGTTCATTCCTAGCGCACTTCCTTGGCCATTAGGTCCTTGTCCCTGGTTACTTCCTGGCATCATCGCGTCTACTTACACTACGCGTGGAGCACAACCGCTCCGCTACCACTCGAAAATCCAACAGGATCTAATTACAACCACTAGTCGCGCTCCTAACGTCGCAAGGGGTCGGCTTAACTCCGCGTCGAGCGTTTAACAAATTAAACACGAATTCCCCAAAACACGACAGCTTCACTGCGAACTCTCAAATCCTTTTTCCACACAGGAAAAACAGGAAGGCAAGTTGTCTGTCATGCACATGCAGCATGTTATAGTTGGACTTCTTCTGTTTCAGCTGCTTTGCCTTTGCAACATGCAACGGCGGCGGTAGACAAACATCATCAACATGTTGGTGAATTCAGTAAAGCTGAATTCACCATCTTTCCAAAAATAAATCAGCTTCACTTCCATCTTCTCTTCAAACGCACTATTTGCACAAAGTCCAAAAACATCCAAACTGTTGACAAAAATAGTTGGCAGCTTCCGAAAATAAAACGCATCATGCAGAAAACAAATCCAGTCAAGGTTGTGGTTGAAAACGCATGCACATGTGTTTGAAAACAACGTTGAGCTTGTTCAAAAAGTCGTCGATACCAAAATCATCTCCAAATTCATTTGCAGTCCAGTAAAACTCATTGCAAATGAATTTCCATTCCAAAAACATTCTTCTTCTTCATCAAGTCGACGAAAAACATTCACATGCACATAAAACGCATCTTCACGGTATTGTAACCAATTCCAGTTGTTCTCAAACCATTCTGCATCAATTTCAGAGTTCTGCCCAAATAAACCATTGACAACATCATGTTGTAGCCACCATGCAAGTTACATCCAGAAACGTCGCACATGCAGTCCATATGCACAGGAGTGTATATTTCCATACAAATGACGTCCAACGTGCCGTAGCGGCCATTCAGCGCTTCCCATCCCCCATTCCTCCCGACAACCCCTTCCTACGAGCGTTAGGGACACCAGCTGCTGAAAGCCCCACTACAGACTGACATCCTATCGCAAAGAGAGGTGTGGAGGAATGCGAAAGGCGTCCCTGTGGAGTAGTTGGTAGGGCGTCGACAGACTACCGGTGGTGGTTCGAATCTCCGCTGGTCCGCAGGTAAACCTCAAGTGTGGTGACCAGTCGAAAGACAATGGCGCCGGCCACAAAAAAAGGTGTGGAGGAATGGGAACGCACTTTATGTGAAAACAAGGCGGTGGCAATCCTCGCCGAGATACAAGCCGGCCGACCAACTAAAATCCACAAAGATGGTGGCGAAATGCTCATTGCCATTGTCCTTGACAGGCCACTGGCAGAAGCGAAGGAGCTGGTTGATGACCCTGCGGCATTCACTCGCGAAATGACGCGGATCCTGCGTGACAAGCGAACCCACCCGCTCATCGCCCAAATGATGAAACCAGCGGAGAGCAGTGATCCCCCTCCGCCACTGCTGCCGCCAGTGGTGCTACAAGGGAGGCCCCCACTCCGTCTCCAAAATTCATATAAATTTAAGGTGCAAAAAACGAACCCAAAAACTAGCCTCTTGGACCTTCTTGTCTTGATCATGACAACCTGTCCCTTTCTATTATGTTGATGCAAGAGGTCGCGTGCTTCAAAAGCCTGCAATCGAGGCGCTTTGAGGCTCGGCGAGGCCTGGGCGAGGCCAGCAGGCGAGGCCTGGGCGAGGCCACGCCTCGAACGCAAAACGTATTGGCATAAGGACAAAGCGAGGCTCATGGGGACTCGAAACTATATAATACTATTGTTGAAGTCCCAGGAAGGCTGAACTTGAAGTAGTTGGTGCCTGTGCTGCCTCGCTAGAATTTTAAGCCGCAGCTGGCGCAAAGGGACGGCCTCAAGGCAAGCCTCAAAGCCTCAAGGCTATGGAAATTGGAGCAAAACAATATGACAAAGAAGGGACCCGTTTTTGGACCTCAAAACGTAGAAAAAGCAGACGCGCAAAAATGGACCTCCCCAGTTCAAGATTCCAGCCGCAGCTGTTGCTGGTCAAATCAATTTCAACTTGAAATAAACGCTTCAACAGATTTGCCACAATGAAGGGGCCAAAAAGGGACCAAAACTGGACCCTCCAGGGGGACCACTTTTGATTTCAAGCGGGTCCACTTTCTGACCCTTTTTTAAACACGTTTCCTTTGCACGGGGGCCCAAAAATGGACCCTCAGCAGGTTGAATCCGGTGCCTCCTTGAAGGTCCAGTTTTAAGCCCACCTCTGCACCTTCTTCCGCTGCGCTGTTCCAATGTAGAAACACATCAACATCACACAAGCCAACATCGAGTTGGCAATAAGGGCCTCGAACAAGGGAGGCTCCCACTCCGTCTCCAAAATTCATAGCAATTTAAGGTGCAAAAAACGAACCCAAAAACTAGCCTCTTGGACCTTCTTGTCTTGATCATGACAACCTGTCCCTTTCTATTATGTTGATGCAAGAGGTCGCGTGCTTCAAAAGCCTGCAATCGAGGCGCTTTGAGGCTCGGCGAGGGCCTGTGCTGCCTCGCTAGAATTTTAAGCCGCAGCTGGCGCAAAGGGACGGCCTCAAGGCAAGCCTCGAAGCCTCAAGGCTATGGAAATTGGAGCAAAACAATATGACAAAGAAGGGACCCGTTTTTTGGCCCTCAAAACGTTTAAAAAAAGGCGCGCAAAAATGGGCCTCCCCAGTACTAGGGAAGCCCTTTGGAGCGAAGCCGGTTTTGAGAAGCTTTTCCGGACCCAGAATTGGGTCCGTCAGAGCAAGCTGTTTTGTAGATGATTTTGTTTCTTGTTGGGGCAAGCGGGGTGCATATCGGTTGCTGCTTGAACCCAGTCGAAGGTAGCTTTTTGTGATTTCGTTTTATCTGGTGGCTTGATTGTTTGCTGTTAAAAAGAAGGCGCATCAGCCTTTTGCAGCCTTAGGTGATTGCTTGAAGTGTTTCTTGCTGTTGCGGAGTTGGTGGGTTTTCGCGCAGGCGGTCGGCTTCCATTTGAATGATTGTATTGAATACTTTACTGCCCCTTGTTGACCCCCCTTGCCCCTCTAGACTCCTGCTGAAGTTTTCAGGCCAGAAAGAACATGAATTATGTTTTTTCAGTCAATCCCGTTATTAATTAATAGTATTAATTTAAAAGGGATGAAGTAAGAATTTGCTTAGGGAAAGATGTAGAAAGGTGAAGTATTGAAGGCTTTCTTACTCCGCCATCGTTTCGATATCGTGTCAATTACATTGGGTAACTGAATTAAAACATACCACGGAGTAGCGGAGTAGCGCGGAGTAGCGATGGATTGGTGAATGTTGCCTGGGTGGTGCTGCATTGCAATCGCCGCATCGGAGCTAGGGAACGGAGACAGCTGATACCACATATGCGCTTTCAGGTTCCATTTCTGGGGCCGGAAAGTCAATTGAAATCAAGCTTCGTATGTGCGGGCCTCCTCTGTTCCAACTCTGTATGCCTGTTGCTTCACTAAACGCAGTTGTCATTTTTTGTTTGTTGCACGGGTCGGCCTTTGCTGTTGATTTTGCGATTTTGCGGTCTCATTTTTGGTACCGCCAGACGGTCCCAAAAATGGGACCATGAAAATGCTTTTCTTCTGTTCTTTTAGTAAGCCTGGCGGTCCCATTTTTGGGACCGTGTTTAGGTTCATTTTTTGAACT
This sequence comes from Cladocopium goreaui, assembly GCA_947184155.2. NCBI lineage: Eukaryota > Dinophyceae > Suessiales > Symbiodiniaceae > Cladocopium > Cladocopium goreaui. The sequence goes on from CAMXCT020000191.1 coordinate 477,692, forward strand.
TTTTTGTATCAAGGTTGCAGAAGCGCAACGTTTTGGTTTCAGTGAAGCTTTGTCGCTTATGGCGACCGGAAGGGCAACTAGGGAGGCCCTTTTGAGCGAAGCCGGTTTTGAGAAGCTTTTCCGGACCCAGAATTGGGTCCGTCAGAGCAAGGTGTTTTGTAGATGATTTTGTTTCTTGTTGGGGCAAGCGGGGTGCATATGGGTTGCTGCTTGAACCCAGTTGAAGGTAGCTTTTTGTGATTTCGTTTCATCTGGTGGCTTGATTGTTTGCTGTTAAAAAGAAGGCGCATCAGCCTTTTGCAGCCTTAGGTGATTGCTTGAAGTGTTTCTTGCTGTTGCGGAGTTGGTGGGTTTTCGCGCAGGCGGTCGGCTTCCATTTGAATGATTGTATTGAATACTTTACTGCCCCTTGTTGGCCCCCCTTGCCCCTCTAGACTCCTACCGAAGTTTTCAGGCCAGAAAGAACATGAATTATGTTTTTTTCAGTCAATCCCGTTATTAATTAATAGTGTTAATTTAAAACGGGATGGAGTAAGAATTTGCTTAGGGAAAGATGTAGAAAGGTGAAGTATTGAAGGCTTTCTTACTCCGCCATCGTTTCGATATCGTGTCAATTACATTGGGTAACTGAATTAAAACATACCACGGAGTAGCGGAGTAGCGCGGAGTAGCGATGGATTGGTGAATGTTGCCTGGGTGGTGCTGCATTGCAATCGCCGCATCGGAGCTAGGGAACGGAGACAGCTGATACCACATGTGCGCTTTCAGGTTCCATTTCTGGGGCCGGAAAGTCAATTGAAATCAGGCTTCGTATGTGCGGGCCTCCTCTGTAGTAGCAGTGAAGACCCTCGCACCACCTCACTGCACAGATATCACCACGCACTGATGACGAGTACAAATCTCCCATACCATGAAGACGAGTTGCAAGAGCACTAGCACAATGATGCCTATCTTAACCAATTTTGATGCAGTATGATGATTGGAAAAGCAGTTCTGAGCCGACTCTGAGTGTGCTCTGAGTGTCGTAGCCTCGCTGTCTTTTTGACCTTAGATCATGTTTCACTTTCCTGTTTCACTGCGGTAGTTTTTTCTCACCACTTTGTTGTGACCCGGCTTTGTGTTTGCTTCAAAGTGTCAGGGTGACTGTCATGCCGTGAAGGCTGCTCTTTGTGATGTCGGGGATCCTGGCTGGGGGGATCCCTGGTTTCCGCATTGAGCTTTGTTGCTTCCTGCACCCTTCAAGTGGCCCATGGTGTGTCTGTGTTTGTTACGTTGTTGTTTTGTGTTATGGGCCTGCGTAGCATGACACATAAGTTGTCATCTGCATACGCCGAGATGATACTAAGCCATCACCTCTTGCCTCAACAGTTCTTTTTCACCCATAACTGGAACCTGTCACGTCACTACTGTGTGGTTGTGTGTTTTTTGGTTTGTTTTTGGGTGGTTTGCTTTTGCTTGTGTTTTTTGTTTTGTGTTGTTTTTGCGTTTGGTTCTTTGTGTTTCGGTTCTTGTTCTTTTGAACGTGACAAGGAATAGGACTATGTATCGGTCCTCTACCAGTTGACTTTTGCGGCCCTACAGCTTGGCCCCTGCGTGAATTAGATAATTAATCTCACATGCAACATGATTGGAAACATGTTGAACGACCTGGCGGAAGCTGCCACTTAGGCGACTTAGGACACTCGTTTCGTCGCTGCCCGTGCTGGCCGCTTTCTTTCGGTCATTTGTGCTGGCTTAATTGTTTAATTTGAGGGGCTGCTTTGCCCACCTTCCCTAATTTGTTTGTCCTCTTTGGGCCCCCTGGTTTGTCCTCTGGCTAGGTCCTCTTTTCGGGTGCTGCATGCAACTGGAGGGGGCGGTAGTTAGCCGGCCGATGCCCCCTATGAAACTAGAGGTGTGCTCCCCCGTTTCATTTCTCTCCCGGGCCTTTTGCTTCCTCTTGTCATCCCTGTCCCCCCTCTTGTGGGGGGGTTGACTTCTTGTGACAAGGTTTCTGATCGCAGCTAACAGTCAAGAGGAAGACTACTTCGTCCATGAAAGCCTATGACGAGCTGACCTGAGCGGACTCTGAGAGATTTTTGTAGTGGATCTGCGTCCATGTACAGCTTGTCTGATGCTAGAGTAACCCTCTAGTTAGAGTCTTAATTATGCCTGTACAGCTGCGATACTTAATTCGTTTTCTTAGTTTGCATGTTTTCGGTTGTGACGCAGTGGATGCCGCTGCGTCCTGATCGATTCGATGGGTGTTTTTGTTCGGGCTCTGGCCCCGTTTTTGGTGTGTCTTGGTGCTGTTTTGCTTTTGCCTTGTTTCCGCTGGCGAAACGCAAATCTGGCTGGGGGATTTGCGGGTCGTCGCTTTTTGTGTGGTTGTGGTTTTCGTTGTTTGTTTTAATCGATCTGCTGATTTCAAGGACTTATGTCCTTGTACAATGTTTTAGCTGCTTACTCTCATGTAAGGACCGTGCCTTAGTGCGACATCGGCCAATCTCGAGGAAAAAAAAAGGTAGCTGAATCCAATTGAGGGGGTGATAGTTAGCCGGCCGATGCCATGGACCAGTCTGTGCTGCAGCGAGCTTCACCGGTGCCTTCCGGTGTTCCTCACTGCAGGACAGCCTGGAGCGCCCGCGAGCAGCATAAGACTGCCAACATGGTTCGTCACTGGAAAGGTGTGGTCATTCTGCAGTCTGTCAACTCTCTGGGTGAGTGGCAATACAGCCGTAGCTTTGCTACCATGCTTTCCGGTACGTACTGCAACGCACTGCGGGTCCTTCAGGAACGATGACATCCTGCAATGTCCTGAACAGTTCTGCAATTTGTATCCCGTGCGAACCTGCTTTTCGAACGCTACACTGCCTACGACAGCACTGGTACTGTGGCAATTGCAAAGACATTTTATAGACACAAGCGTTTTCTGCATGTTGCTCAGCTTTGCGGATACGACCAAGTAAGTCGCTGACTGAGACCTTACAATGGATGGCTGCAGTTCCCCTATGAAACTAGGGGCGTGCTCCCCCTATTTGATTTGTTCTCGGCGATGGCATGTTTGGAAGCCGCTCCCTGGCCTTCTTTGCTTCCCCATTGCCATCACTGGCCCCCCTTCAAAGGGGGGTTGTGTCTGCATTTGACTTTGGTTTGTAATCGCAGCTGACAGTCAAGAGGATGACTATCACGTCCATGAAGGCCCATGACGAGCTGACCTGAGAGGACTCTGAGAGAGATTTCATAGCAGTTCTGCTTTCGTGTACAGCTTGTCTCACGCTAGGGTTAAATTCCGAGCTAGAGCCTTCATGTCTGCCTGGGCAGCTGCGATACATAATTCATTTTTTGCATGCTTTTGATAGTGATGCAGTGGATTTGCCACTGCGTCCGATTGCAAATCGATTTGGTGGGTGTTTTTGTTTGGGCTCTGGCCCCGTTTTTTGTGTTTTGGTTTGTTTTCGGCTGTTTGCTTCGCTGTTTCCTCTGGCGAAACGCAAGTCTGGCTGGGGGATTTGCGGGTCGTCGTTTTTGGTGTGGTGGTGTTTTTCGTCTTGTTGTTTTATCGATTTGCTTATTCCGAGGACTTTTTTGTCCTTGTACAGAGTTTTGCCTGCTTACTCACAGGTAAGGACCGAGCCATTAGTGCGACATCGGCCACACTCGGAAAAAAAAAATCATTCATCAGGTGCCCACAGTTTGGAACTACAGTGATGTTGGAACGAAAAGTTTACCTCGTCTCCAGGTTACTGTTCTTGCTCTGTGGAATTGGAATGGTTGAAGCCGAGACAGCTAAGCCAATTGGACTGGAAGAATACAACACAGTTTCAGAGCAGGACACAAATCGCAGAGAAGTCAGCAATGGCAAAGACTTTGAAACGAATCACATTGCTCATGTCTGCACAGGGCTTTGGGCCTTCGGCCGCAGAAGCAGTTGGGACATACAACATGCAGCAGTGTCCCAGCGGCAGCAACAATGAGGCGGTCGAGCGCTACGAAGGTTTCTGGATGTGGATTGCAATTTTCGCCTTGCTGGTTTTATGGTTTCTTTCTGCATACATGGCATGTTTTGCATGGAAGAAGTTACAAGGCAACATGAATGAGTACGTTGAAAGGTTGGACAAGGCAGAATGGGACATATACCATTGCTGGAATCAGGTTGCGGATGAGGACAACTACATTGCACAGCAGTCTGGAAGGATTGATGGAATCGATAATCAATTGATGATGCTTGATGGTCGCCTTACAGAGGCAAGCAATGAGGCGTCAATGAATCATGACTACACGGTCAGATTGCACTATTCAATTGTAGAATTTGGTGGATTCTTACGTTTTCCTTTTGGAGTGGAGCCAGACCAACTGGTATCGATGTGTGTCCAGGAACGAGCCAACTTGGTTGCTCACAATGCAATGTGTTCAGGACAGTATCTGAATCTTGTGAGACTGCGTGCATTTGTGGAAGGTGGAGAAACTACAGATGTGGTGATGGAAAGGAATCAAAATATGGGAGAGACAGCAGAAAGTGAAGAACTGAGTGACGATGAACTCACACCTGCAAGAGCACTAGAAAACCCAAGCGTGACAACTTTGATGGAAGAGTTGAAGATAGAACATCGACTTGCATTGCAAAGGGAGAAAATCGAGATGCCAGTCGCATTCAGTTTCTGATGATGCAGATGTTGGAACACATTAGAAGCGGCGTCACAGAAGCAATGGATTGCAGGCTTATTCTTGCAGCTGGCAGATCGTGCACGAAATCAAAGCCGACTACAGTCTTTTTATACCACGGAAGGCGTGAAGCGCATTTTGGTGGAGAAACATGAAACTCAATGATGCAGCAAAAAAAATATCTGGAAATGGATAGACAACGAATTTGCTAGATATATTCAATGGAGATTTTCTACACATTGTTGTGCGGTGTTGAGCGCTGGAAAAGACTGCGTGCCACCGAGGAGGAGTGCGAAACAATTTGGATAGCACTCTGCACAAGGATGACAGCACAAATCATGATGAGAAGTGTAACAGGTTTCATTCCATTTGCGTGGGAAACTCATGCATTCCTCGTGAGGCCCATTGTGGTTCGAAAAAAATGCGCCCCCGCCTCCCGCTCACAAAAACGCATGAACATGCGAAATAGACAAAGGACACCTGCCAAAGCAATCAAGAACAAGCAGGCAACCATTCCACTGCAAATTGCGACCCTGGATCACCAAACGCAATGGCACAACGCACTGATTCATTTCATTGACTTACCTAGAACTCTTTTTGAAATTGGGGGACACGTCCAAATGCAGACAAACACTACACCGTCGCACAGACCAGAGTCCGGACATCGATGCCAGGACGTGCTGTGTGTTAAAAAATGGAAACTTTTGTGCAAATGTCACCTTGACCAAAAAATCGTTTGCGTTGAGCAAACACGGGCAAACCACAATGGAACCGCGGCAGCCACCATGGAAGCAACCATTCCATTTTGCAACCCAGGATCGCCAAACAAAATTGCACATCGCAGTCACGCATCTCATTGACCCATTTAGAATTCAAATTTAGAGTTAAGAAAACGCGTCCGTGCGCAGACCAGCGCAGACGAGTGCAGGCCGCGCCCGTCGCTCAAATCAGGTTTCCCAACCCATGCCCGAGATGCATTGCGTGCGAAACAAAAATTGCGCGATTGCATTGACGAAACAACTCGACTGCGTTGAAGAATCGCTGCCTTGCAAATCGCAGTGGATATGCGCGCGCTGCGCCCACCACCCTGCAGCAGTCTGCCGTCTGCCTTTCTGTGTTCCTTCACTTCTCTGCTGTGTGCATTTCTGCGCTGTTTCACTGCTCATGTGCCTCATTCCTCTTCTTTCTTCAGTTTTCTACCATTTCATTTCCCTCCAGTTTTCAGTTTTCTGCCTTTTCAGTTGTGTTTTGTTTTTTGTTCCTTGTCCTTCCACAACTTTTCCGTTTTGCGTTCCCTGCCCTTTCACTTCCTTTAGTTGTCTGTTCTTTCACTTGTGTCTTGTCACTTCTCTTCAGGCTGCAGTTATCTTCTGTCAGTTTTCTTCCGTCTTTCGTGTTCGGTTTTTTCAATTGTTTTGTGTCTTCACTTTTCTGTCTTCATTCCTCTGCTGTTTTTACTTTTCCTCTGTTTTTACTTCTCTTCTGTAACTTTTCTTCTGTCTTCATTTCTCTTCTGCCTGCACGTTTTTGCTGTCTTCACTTCTGAGTCTTCAACCACTTTCAAAAATTCCCCAATGCGGAAGTTTCATTTCAAAATTTTCTTTGGTATTTCCCCCACCTCACATCCTTCATGGTGCCTGTAATCAATTGTGGTCTTCCACCGAGTTGCTGGCGAGGCTCTAGGTAGTTGCGGTGGTTCACGTCCGTCATGCTCTTCCAGTAGGTACATGGGAGGAAACGCCTTGCAGTAGGCACAAGTCCATGCACATTGTCCATGTAATCATGCAAAATCACTTGGGACAACTTTGTTTGGATTGATTGAAACCAAAAAGACCGCAGGATGAGCAATGAGAGATGGAATTACATCACATTGTCAGCAAATTTCATCCCTTGAGGCTTGCGATTTTTGCTCCGTGACTTTATGCATTTTTTGACGTCCATGAAATATACGGACAGGTTTTGAATTAGCCCAGACACGCCCAGACCAAAACTAGTTTGTGTTCCTATGGGGAGACAACGTAAATACCCTTTGTCTGAAACTATGCAGCATCTGCGGCAGTAGGATTTGCGCAAATGAAATTTGATTCCAGCCGTGAATTGACTGTTGAAGTGGTTTGGACATCCATTTTGTTAACAAAATTAACTGTTGCAAAATTGAACTATCAAGTCCTTGCAGATTGAACATTGTTTCCAAGATGATCATTTTCCTAAAAGGGGCCTCAACCTTCTGTTCATGTGTTTCCCAGCCAAAGGAGGCTAATTACAATGACAGACACTTGTTAATTCTATGGAAGCCCCTTGGTAGACTTGCTGCAAGTGATGTACGCTTGCCGGTGCATGTTGGTTTTGTGGGTGTGAGAATTTGAATTGTGGCTCAACAGTCTAAATTGAACACCAAACTGTAAACATTTTACGCAACCTGGGGAACATTTGAATCCCGACAAGATGAATGGCATGAACATCCAATGCATATTTGCTTCATTACAACCTTGGTTTCAATCAATTCTCATGCAATTTATGTAATGTAGTGTTTCAGATGGCCTTATCAATCGGGCATGCTTGGCCACAGAGGTGCCTCATTGATTTGGCTTTGTGTGGGAAAACACCGATTGCCATGGTGAATCATCGTTTGTTTCAGTAAGAATTGCACAGTGTTTTTTTTCCTGGTTACAGTGCATTTAGATGGATTTAGATGGATTTAGATATTGCTATAATACCGAATAGATCCGAATAGTACCCCCCCATTCAAAAGACCCCCCCCTGGGATACCGTTTGGCCATGGCCTCAGGCCCTCGGCGGCTTGTCCCACCACCGCCTCCACCGGCACCGGATGTTTGGTGGGAACCCATCCCACCACCAGAGGTGTGTTGAACAATGGGGAAAAAAACCGGGAAGTGAAATTTGGATGTCCATTGACAAATTGAATTGAAACTTTAGTTTATTTTCAATCCGCAGGTTGGTGATGAACCCAAAAGAGGTGGCTATGCCCTGTTGTCTGGGGCAATGTTCAAACCTCAGGAGTGTTGGCCGGGTTGTTTTCCCCGTAGTTTGTTGTGATTTGAATAGGATGACATGTTCAGCGCTTGAAGTCTGGAGATGAAGTTATGGTGTGCAAAGATGTGCAAGTTTCAAGCAAACTTGCAAACACAACCAATGCAATACTGAGAGTCTTGTATTTGCATTTTGCCCGTCTCAGGCTGCGCAGTCTCAGTTAGATAATCCATCGTAGCTTTTGAAGCCGGCCATGCGGGGTCGTAATGTACTCTTGTTGATCCTGATTGCCATCGGATTGAGGATTTACCAGGTTTGGTGGACCTGGAAAGCCGTCTCAGATGATGATTATTACAGCCTGGGATGGCGCGATGTTGGAGCAACCACGACCATTTACGTTATTGAAAACGATTTGGAAACATGCAGAACACAATTTCGGTTTTATTGCAAGTGGCTAGAAGGTGCGTGTAGAAACGAAAGGTTTACACAGAAGATGTCGACTGGAAGACACTACAAAAATGTGTTTTATTTTCACCAGGGTAATGTGGACACTGAGTTCACCAGCCTCCTCAACAACATTTCAACTGCCTGCAATACCGATTTTCGCAGCGTACAAGTTTTCACCAAGTACAACTGGTCTTTGTCCACTGTGGAAGGATCAAATGTTGTGGTTGCTAGTTGCGACGTAGATGGCCCCTTTTTGCCCAAATATTTTTTGGGTTTGGGCTATTCATTCTGGACCGATGCATATACATCAAAATTCCAGCACGGTGCTCGCTTCGTTGCAAACATGGTGAATTGTGAAGATGGCGAAACAAATCTGGTTCTACCGGTTGCAATACACAATTCTTTGCTGGATCAGTTCGACGGCCATCATGATATCCTAAGTGGTCGCAACTTGTCACTGTGGTTTAAGCGGAGGCAAATGTACAAATCGGAGTCTGACATTCAATGGGCATTTCTTGGTTTTCATGCAGAAGGTATGAATTGGAAAAGGCTTTCACAGGCGCGAGTTTCTATTTGTGAAATCCAGCGCCAGACTCAGAGCCGCAGTGGGGCTCCGCACCCTTGGGAAGGACTTTTCCTCGAAACCAAATTTGCAAAACAGCTCCCAACCAACTCTTTACGACTTTACAAGGATGTATCCCTGCGGCTCTTTGAAGAGAGTCGTGAGCCAGTGCCGATCGACAGAACTCTTGTTGTGGTGGCCTTCCAGGAGAAGACTGAAGAGTGCAAGTCGAACATGATTTATTTTTTGCAAGTTGCCGTGATTCCAGATGATCTTGCAAATGTGCCCCTGGACTATATCATTGTTGTAAGTGGGGACACAACACTTCACTTTCCGAAGCTGAAGAACTTGCGTCTCATGCATACGTCCAGCCCATGTTTTGATTTTGGCCTGTGGGGCATTGGTCTGAAGTCGCGGACCTTGGCCCATACCACTTTTATTCTCCTCAATCCAACTGTTCGAGGGCCTTTCTTGCCAGCTTGGTACACAGCCCATTGGTCTTCTTCATTTCTCTCCATGCTTGACAACAAAGTCAAATTGATTGGGGCGAGCATGAAGTGTCCAGAGAGCTCTGAGGGACCCTTGATTTATGTGCTTAGTGCAGCAATGGCACTGGACAAGATTGGATTACACATGGGATTGAAGGCTGGTGTTTTTGATTGTGCAGCACAGAGCGACATGCAAAACGAAGGACATTTTGTACAAGTACTCAGAAATGCTGGGTTGAGAGTGGAATTTCAATTAGAA